>NC_051170.1:89208624-89708624 GCF_013339725.1 Rhipicephalus microplus
ATCGAACACGTCCTGTGCAGCTGCGCTTGCTACGACACACAGCGATGCCAGCTACGGATGGTTTTGAATCGACTTGACCCCGGACCATTTTGTGTGTAGAAGATACTAGGACCTTGGGCATCTGCCTCAGTTGCGCAGAAAGCAACTAAGGCACTGCTACTTTACCTTAAGTCAACAAACCTGAGCGACCGCCTGTAAACTGTGTGTGCTCCCCGAGTGTGCTCGTGATTGTGTGTACCTTCTCATCTTTCTGCAACCTCTTTTCTCCCCTTTATCCCTTCTCCAGTGCAGGGTAGCAAACCGGATGTGCGTCTGGTTAACCTCCCTGCCTTTCCTTGTATCTTTATCTCTCTCTCTCTGATTCTTGCATACTTTGTATTCTTCTGACTTTATGTTTTGCATTATCTTCCTGCAGCGCGCAAATTACTTGTTTTTTAGATACTTCTACAGTTAAAAATCATCATTCGTGACAAAAAAAAACGTATTTTCTCATGACCCTTGTATCCGAACGTGTAAACCATCTCTTGCCCTCTCACTTTCCTTTTCAACACTATCTGCTCTACGGTATCTTAGATGGTTGTGCTTGCTCAATTTTTTTCTATCCTTTTATAGTGTCTGTTTTTTCCTTTTTTTCTGTCTTTATTCATGTCCATTCTTCTCTTTCTTACCTTTCTCTTTATTTTTCTCTCTTTTTCTGTTTTAAGTCTGTATGTCATAATGATGATAATATTCTATCTATGAGAGACACGCGGCGAACTTCTATCGTAAAAGTTCTACTGTAACATACCGAAACCTTTGGGGTCTTCATGTCTCTAGAGAAGCCCTGGTACTTAAACAAAAAGTCGTGTTACCATTTACGCACGTGAAAGCTCGTACCAATCTTAGTAATGCTTAAGCCTAAATAAATGCGTGACCTTCACTCTAATGTAGTTCGAAAATTCTCGGTGTAATCTTGGCTCAAGTCTAGCAGGTCTCACTGACCACTGGCACATTCAGAGGCCAGGTACAAATAATGCTTTTGAACTTCTCTACCATGCTCTTCTAAACAGATAGAGTACGTCTAATTGCCTATATGACAATATAAACAATTTCTAAGCTCTGCTTTAATCCGGATCCTGTGTTAGAAGTTTTATCAGTTTTATTCAGTAGGTGTTATTCATTCCGTTTTATATTTTACCATATCAGCGTATGCGTGTTTTGCGTGTGCTATGGAAGGAGTGCTTAGCGAATAATGAGAAGGGCGGCTTGCTGGGCGAGTTTATACGACGACATCATTAAACGCAGCACAAGAACACGGAATTATGTACGCGTGCCCTTTTTGTGTTTTCGCGCTTTTCATGATACATGTCATAATGTTATTGAAATATTACTTGTGCTGCATGAATATTGCAGTACCGCTGGCCTATTTGGTCTTTGATATATGGAGTGAAAAGACACGTTGCTTTTGCCTCATTACCCCTTACCAATTAGTATGCTATGGTGTGTAACATTGTGGGTAAATGAATAAGCGAGACTAAACGGAACCAAAAACTCAGGAAGTTACCTCAGACGCACCTTTCTTTCGTGAGCATGCTGATACCAATATCTCTGTCAGCTGTTCATTAACGTGTTTAGTCTTTGGTGTCCTGATGACTTAAAATTGAACGTATCGGCTTGTGTCGTCTAAACCACCATCCTCGAGAAAAGCTACATTTTCTACGACTGCCTAACATTCTAGCTATTGATGTTGTACTTAGATAAACGTAACTGGATTTAGACATTAAGTCATTCATTGCCAGGATCGAAAGAAAAAAACGTAGAAAGGGAGGCGACAACAAATTCACTTATCAAATGTTTATAACTTTGAAAAAAAAGAACAATCCGACCTAAATAAAGTATATTCAGGGCTACATTTAGCAACAAAACAGCACGTTAAGCCGATTGGGTAACTACATTCAGTGCATGTTCCTTTCTTGTGACTTGTAAGCGCGCAAGCCGTCAGAGAACGCAAAGCAACAGTCAGACACTTCAGCTGTCTCGAGTTTTAAATAGCGCGAAGGCAGAAGCTTGCTTATTTCATTTTTAAATTAAACGCACTGCTCACAGCCCATAGTCGGAGCATTTCAACAACATGTCTTGCTTGGATGAAGCATATTTAGCAATGACGTTGTTTTGACCTTCTAGCATTTCGTTTTGTAGCCACAACGCAGTCGTTGCACAAGATTACGACCATAAATTCTCCTTTCAATCTGGTTATCATCAATTCGTTTGGAAGTTAAGCAAACGTTCTATCTGAGAAGATTTTGCAGGAGGCTTTTTTCGCTCATGTAACAAAACGGAAGTTTCGTGTCTCGGTAGATATTCCGCCTTAATTAGATTTCCCTCTTAGCAGCGTGCACCTATGGCTGGTGCGGAAAGTTTCAAGTTTATGCTTACTGAAAAGGCTATCGGTTGTTGACCGTGGGACGTGGTCTTGTGTGAAAAAAAACAGCAAAAACAATACATGGGTAAATAAATGCGCACGTAGCTCCCCTTCTTCGTAAGATGTTTTCAATATTGTTGCGCCTTCGTGCACTTCATTTTATGTACCTGAAAAAGAATACGAAACGTCTATGTGCCATTTAACTAAACAAATATCGTATATGATCTAGTCAATAGCATCTTATTACTACTCTTTTCATTAACAGTAGCACTTCACTTGCTGAACATATTCTGAAATGATCGCATTTATTTCTGATGAAAAATGGTTTATTCCCAAGATAAGAAATTCGACGTCTCGGATCAACCTGCTGCTTTCAACTTATCGAGTTCTCTCCCGTTTAAAATGCTTTCACCTTCGCAATCCTGCAATTGTTGACTTCTTCAACAAGCATAGGTTCCTTACAGACAAACACGCTTTAAAAACCTCGTAGGCAGCGTTCGCGAATGATCTGGTTGGTGAAGGCGAAACCGGTCGTGGTAGTTGATCAGGCTGTGCGGCAGTGCTGCTAAGCCTGAAGTCACGGGTTTGATTACCTGTCATGAAGAGCGAAGTTATTGGTGGTGCAATGCAACAACAGTAATGTTCTTATATTTGGGTGTGAAAGCACCACGCGTGGTCAACATCAACTCGAAATCCTCTTCTACGGCCTACTAATCATGTCGTCATTGAGGGAAGTTAAAACCGCCTAAAGTATTCGTATTACTATAGACAACGATTACCGATGACATGCTGATTGGGAATTTCAGTGCTTGCGTCTAGTTTCTTCTTACCGAATGCGTTTCGGTACGGCCAGAAACTTTCCTAGATCGATTTACTTAAGGGCACCAACAGCTGGCGTCTCAATTATGGGTCAATATAACTGCAGATATATCATTATCTACATGTGTTAATAATTTAACAAATCCAACAAACAATGAGGCCAAAAAAGACGAGTGAAAATAGGTTGTTTTTGACTGTTCTATAGCATACTTCGGAAACAAGCTAATACTTGAAAAAAAAACGTTTTCGAATAGGTATCGAACCTACAACCTCCAAATAACCCGTTCGATGCTCTACCGATTGAGGTATGACAGTGGTCATACTTTTCATCAGTTTGTTTTTCACTCCTGTCCGTGTATCCATGGTAATTGCAGCCGCCGCCACTCGTAGACATGGTAGAAAGCGTCAAACAATTATTTTGTGAAGTGGCGTCACGTAGCATGGGAACACTTCGCAATGGTGCTAAAAACAATATAGCTTTCAACGTTTACATGAAAACATTTTATTGCAGGGTTCGGTAATGTTGCAGGAAGCGCTGTATCATATGTGTGGGAAGTCACAAAATTAACACTGTTGGGATTCACTCTGTTTCAACCCGGCAAACACGCGTAAACTTGTGCAGATGTCTCGCGTTGAGCAATACTGCAATCTTCGAGAATTTGTTTACAACTAATGCGGTTATATTTTGGCAATAAATAAGAACCTTGTAAAGTAGTAGACAGCTTTATCACGGACGTACAGCTATTGTTCTTGCTAAAATAAGATTTCAGAGAATATATTATTTTGCACAAATAGCGTAATATGCCTTGTACACTGGCGGTCAACTAACTATTTAGTATGAACACGTGTCTGCAGTTTTCTCGCTCATCTAGTACCTAATCTTTCTTCTATTCTAAATATTCAAGATTTCACAGAAGTCTATTTAATTACTTCGTAGATTAAAGATACTTAGCAAATTTTTAACACAAAACAACACAAATTACGAGGACCCGTCTTACGCTTAAGTCCTCGTTCTTAGTAGTCTTACTCCACGCTGATCAAGACAAATAATAAGCACCGAGTTCAGTGCGTTCTGTTAATAATTTAATTTTTATATTTTTCGACATAGAACACTAGAAAAACTGCGTAACGAAAATGTCTCGTAAGGTATAATATAGAGATGGTCTTAATAAAAACAGGGCTGGTAATTAGGCCATCTACGTAATTCATATATCAAATAGAAAAGCCCATTGAGAATTCATTATGTATTAGCATCAGACACTTTTCTACAGTAAATGCAGCATTTATGCATTTTGATGAGTGTTTCCTCGTACATTGTGTGTAATGCAAGGAACACACATCAAAGGCAATTCTCGACTTGCGTTGGTGTAGCTGGGAGTTTTTCTTCATGGCTGTTGAAAGGGATCACTGAAAGGTGAAATGTCTGGGTCAATTACCTAAACATGCTACATTTATGTTTTGACATGTCTGAAGACGATAGACTCGCTGCTAACGCGGCTAAAGATCAAACGTTTCTGTCATCTTGTCTGTATCTAATATTAAAAAGTGCAGAACGCCTGACATAGTAAATGTGAAAGAAAATGAACCTCTATAACATCAAACTTGGGGACGCTCGATAGAGCTATGTAAGTTTAATTTCGTGATACTGTCCCAGACTGATTTCGTGATACTGTCTCAGAAAGCATCATAACAATCAAATTTTCTACGATGTTGTCTCTCTGCTGTGTTGCATTCGCTTTTTATCAACGCCTTGAGAAGGTTTATATCCATACACCAGCAGTATAAACTACACAGCACGCTGTTCTCGCTACTGACCTTTCGAAACCCATTTCGCTGAAATTGAACGAAGCCCTCACTGCAAAACTAACGAGCTTCTATTTGTAACAGAACGGAATGATCCCAAAAGTTCATCGTTATTTATGCTGCTTTGTCTTTTTTCATTTCCCGACAACCATCTCGCCATGAGCCGCCTAAGGCCCAGGGGATCATTTGGCAAAAGAAGCGAAAGTCTGCGGACCATGAAGTGGAGCAATTGGGCGACTCAGGTTATTTTGTGAAATCAAATAGGAACGCTAAAATATCCAGCTACAGCACCCCAAAAATCCGTATTTTCAAGGAGTTTTCTAATTTTTACGAACAAAGATTCCTAAAAGTTGACGGAAAGGCAAAAGTATAATTGGGAATTCTTTGTTAAGGTATATTTAAAAATAAACAAGCAAATGTTTTCAATCTGTAATAAGAAATAGGAGTTTGAGATTCAAGGTTTCTTACTTGATTCTTATACACCGACCTCGAGATGTGCTATTGCTGTGCGGCATACCACTACTGCAATAAAAGCTGTGTTTTTGTCATAAGCGATGAGCGAATAGCTCTAATACCAATGTTGAGGTAGATCGTCAGGTCAATAAGGACACTTATTGCGATTCGGCCAAAATAACTCTGCCGAAAGTTGCCAGTTGGTGACGTTCACGTAAGCAGATGACAATTCTGATATCGGCTGCAGAAGCCTATACGTCATGCATTGGCAGTGCTATAGCAAATGATTCGAGAAAATCAATCGAAGGAAGCCTTTTACTACGATGCACATTTACGAAACTTTTTATGTCCAGCAACGTTCGCCGCCGTCTTAGTGCACAGCCCGTATTTCGCTGCTGTGAATTCGAAGTTTTTTTCCCTTTGTATTCTCTTTGTCAACCCTCCTTTCTCTGTGTCATCTTTCTATTCCTTTTTATAATCCACCAGTGTTGGTTAGCCTACTGGACATGTGCCATAGTTAATCTCCCAGCCCACTTGCTTTCATTTTCATATTTTCTTTTTCCCTGTAAGTTAGGGTAAATATCACCAGCCGTTGTACGGCCATTAATCGAGCCGTTATCTACAGAACTACAAAAAGTTGAAACATTTGGCCGCACTACCTAACCTAGTACTAGACATGCTTTCTCTTCACCATCTCCGTCATATTTCTTGGTTTTAGTGTGAGAAAAGTTTAAATAAACGCGCTACTGGCTGATGTGACTGAGATGCTGCCTCGATAACGCCAGCTGACTGCTCTGAATGTTGGCTCAAGCGGCATTTCCTCTTGGACAAAACTTTATCATCATTATCAGCCTCCACCACCTGAACTTTGGTAATGTATGCAGAATCCACTGTCATGTGAAATGTTGTGCTCTTTTGCACGTTGGTTTCGAACCCAACTGTGCCCATGATGCTCCATAAACAAGGCTCCTATATGCAGAAAAATGCTTCAAAAAATAAAAACTGAGAAGCTACCGCTTCGTGCAAAACAGTTTTGCATGAAGTGCTGTCTTATTTGCAATGTTAATTTCTATTTGAATGGTTGCTTTCTAGTTCAATATTAACACAGTGATTACGCAGCAATATTTAAAGGACATCAAATTGCAAGCACAGTTTTTTGTTCTGGTTGTTGTTGACCAGCTATCACGTTGTGTTTTTTATGATTTGCATTGTCTTAGGTACTGGTCTTCACGCCTTTTTCTGTTTCCTCTTGTCCAATTCTCGTCGCAGAAGGCAGGTGGTACACGATTTTCATACAACCGAGCCAAGCTTGGTTAACCTCCCTGCCTTTCCTCTCTATTTATCTCTCTCTCTCTCTCTCTCTCTCCATACAAAATCTCCCAGGTACGTGGTGAGTGTGAGCAGTTCCAAGCGCAGAGGGGCAGAAAGGAAGGCATGAGAGGAAGGAGAAAGCAAAAGAGGGACAAACACGGACACTCGCGTTCGTCGCTTTTTCGCTTTTTCAGCCCTTCTTTTTCTCAACTTCAGCACATCGGTGCTTCGCGATGCTCATTTTTTGTTATGAAAGTGAAGCAACTCACCTACATCGTTGTTCTTATTCTGCTAGCAACCTTGCTAAGTTCACCTTTCCTGTGTTGTACAGCCGAAGCAAGGAAACCCCACACGGGCACGCACATGTGCTAGTGCAGAGTATGCGGGCTTACAAAGCTTCCCGATTCAAGATTTGCCTGTAGTCGAATGGAGAGCTGTAGACTCCTTGAATGTTGCCCCAAAAGAATAAACGTAAAAGCGTCGACAGCTCATGTAAGGCGGTGAGAATGCTCGCACCTGCTGGATCAGAGAAAATCCTCTCGCCGCTAAAAAAAGATGACCTTCGTTTATTTCGGCTGCAGTTTCCAGATGCTGCTTTTAGGTATTTGCAGATCCCACGAAGAAAGTCACTCTTTTCTCCGCCAATTTCATTTTTATTTGTATAAGTGCACACAATGCCATAGTTCCGCATACAACCGAAAAAAAAAACTTTTCACAAGGACCACGCGTTTCCCGATTTGAACCGGTGGATAGGATGGAAGTGCTCCGCTCTTCGAAGTGATCTTTTGCGACAGGAACGAAGTGAGTATTTATTTTTCAAAGGCAAGGAGCGGGGCTTTATTCACTGTTTTATGTATGTTTGTTCGTGTGTTCGTACACAGAAAATTCAAAATATTCAGAGGCTTTTACAAATCTTAATCTTCTGAGCTTTCCAATGCATAGCAAAGTATCAGAAACATTGTTACCTTTCTTGTAAGTAACAGTTGCGTAGAATATATTGTGAAGCACCACACAACAATCGCAAACCATCAGAAAAGCGTGCTTATGCTCAGCGCGAATAAAGAATTATAAGCAGTGTAATGACATTGCATGGTGGTGTATCGCAATAGTTACCCCACTTACTAAAATACAAGCAAATGTAATTACATGGTGCCTGAAAATTTATCTGGTATGGGAGTGCAATGGAACGCATGCAGATACATAGCTTCTGAGTAGCGTATTCTACGTATTCTGTAATTTATAAACAGATAAAATGTAAACAATGTTGCACGTATGAAGATCATCATTTAAAGCAGCAATGCTATTAAAAAACTGTTCTTGTGTTCGCTGTTAATATGAGATTAGGAATTCGGATGTCGAAGCATAATATTTTTAAGCTTATAGGTTAGTTAGGAAGCGCTACTAGCTTCTCCGGTCAACGATAACATCGTATGAGAACAATTCATTCTAAATACGCTACTTTATGACAGTTCCCGCGTTGTAAGATGCAAACGAAAAAGGTTGTGAGCTTAAACACCACGTTTAGTCTGGCAAAAGTCATGACTCTGTGTAATATTCTAGCTGCTAAATATAAATGTCATCATCACAGTCATGTATATAATGTCATGGCACAACAAATGAGAAAACAATTTTACTGCCTTTCTCCTCTACAAATTCGAAGAGCCGCAAACAGATTTTCTTATATTTTATTTAAACGATCAGAACTCGTTCAGAACAAAAAACGGGGAACTAACTATCTGCCGCCGGTCAAAGTATAACATAAAGGACGGAACGCTGCTTAAACAAAAAGTAAACTAACATTAAAAAAAGTAAGTGACATGGAAAAGCAGTCATGTCCTGAGTTACTCTCCCAACATGAACAAAGAAATAAATATAACAAAAACAATACGGAACATGAAAACGTGCACTGCCAGCGGCAGAATGTAAAATCGCAAATAATATTCAATGCATCAGACAAACCCGTACCATGTTAGAAAGAGAAACTCTTCTCTGAAGCAATGCTGATAGCAACCTCACTTTCATGGTGCTGAATAACTGTTTATATATATATATATATATATATATATATATATATATATATATATATATATATATATATATATATATATATATATATATATATATATATATATATAAGGGAGAGAAGTGTATACCTAAAGGCTCGTATTTCCGTGTTTTAACACAATATTAAGGAGATATAACAGACCGTAATGCCAAGGAACGTACAGGGGAAGTTATTAGAACAAATGTAATGTAAATAAGAAGAAAGAAGAAAGAAAAGTGGATGAAAAAATTACCAGCTGTGAGCAGGAATCGAACCTACGACCTTCGAATAACGCGTTCGAGCATCGAACGCGTTATTCGAAGATCGTAGGTTCGATTCCTGCTCACAGCTGGTAATTTTTTCATCCACTTTTCTTTCTTCTTTCTTCTTATTTACATTCCATTTGTTCTAATAACTTCCCCTGTACGTTCCTTGGCATGACGGTCTGTTATATCTCATATATATATATATATATATATATATATATATATATATATATATATATATATATATATATATATATATCTGCTATCAATTAAATTGTGGAAGATACCCGACGATTGTATGAAGGACGTTTGTTGGGCCGATTCACTACCGTGGTTGCTCAATCCGCTAAGGTTTTCGTTCCATTTGGGGCGGGGGGGGGGGACCGGGAAGGGAAAGGCAGGTGGCTGAGTGACGTGCAAGAAGCATAAAGGTGTGGCAAGAATACATTGAATCTCATCTCAAAATAAACGCCTAATTTGAAGAAAACAGTAGGGCATATAACCGAAATCAGGCTTCGGCCCATACTGCTTTCAGCAGGCGATTATGCTTGCTTTTCATCATAGTGGCAAAGGTGGTGCTGCTCACGTTGACAGGAAAAAAGAAGTAGGGTGGAATTTCATTGAAGTTCTTGTCAAGGTTGTTCAAAGTAAGCACCACGTAGAATTTTTAGTTCAGAGCTGTAAAAATGGTTAAAAATGTTTTTATGAAATACTTATATCTCGCTGATCGTGATTTTGAATATACCATATGATGTTAATTTCGGATACCGCTGATCTTGGTTTTGTATATACCATGCATTGAACAGCCCCGTCTGAAACGTTTTTACCTATTGGCAGGTGTGTATAAAACTCGTGAATAAGACCATTATTACCACCATCAGCTTCAGTCGCGTTATAAAAAGTAGCTATAAACACAATTATTGAGATCAGTGTGCTTTTACCTGCATTCGATGTCTATTTTCCCTTGCGTATGACTCAATGCCTGCTTCGTTGAACACACCGAAGTTTCTCGGAAACATTTCCTGCAGCTGCTCCAGTGGCGTGGCATGGCCGTTTGCGGCCTATTTCCGGAAGATAAGGGGAGTGGCGAGATTGGCAATCGAGACCGTGATTTGGCAGCAAGAAAAAAAAAGCAATCATGCGTGACTTCCGGTTTCATTTTCTCGTCGCACGCAACTACGAAAAACGAAACAAGCCATTTTCAAAAGCTCCCGCCGATCGTGACGTTGAAAATCACATCGCTGACGCTTTGGTGACTATGCAGTGGTAATGACAAAGCGAAACGTTTTGTTGATCTTTCATAAGCAAAAATAAATTGTGTCATTTTTGTTTTTCGTTTTTTCACACGTGAGAGAGAGAGAGAGAGATAAAGATGCAAGGAAAGGCAGGGAGGTTAACCAGACGCGCATCCGGTTTGCTACCCTGCACTGGGGAAGGAATAAAGGGGAGAAAAGAGGTTGCAGAGAGATGAGAAGGTACACACAATCACGAGCACACTCGGGGAGCACACACAGTCTACAGGCGGTTGCTCAGGTTTGTTGACTTTAGGTAAAGTAGCAGTGCTTTAGTTGCTTTCTGCGCAACTGAGGCAGATGCCCAAGGTTCTAGTATCTTCTGCACACAAAATGGTCCGGGGTCAAGTTGATTCAAAACCATCCTAAGCTGGCATTGCTGTGTGTCGTAGCAAGCGCAGCTGCACAGGACGTGTTCGATGGTCTCTTCAGCTCCGCATTAGTCGCATGTAGGAGTGTCCCAATGCGAAAGGAGTACACCTTTGTAAATGCAACACCCAACCAAAGGCGGCATAACAGTGTCGCATCGGAGCGGGAAAGTTGTGATAGTAGCTTTAGCTTGAGCGAAGGATCCAGTTCATCAAATTGACACCTTTAGAAGCTGGTAGACGACCAGAACGTGCGTGTGAGATCTTGAGCCAGCAGGTAAAGTTGTCTTGCTGCATCATTCCTTGATAGAGGAATCGGGACTACACGGGTTCCTTCATGGGCTGAGCGGGCTGCATCATCGGCTAATTGATTTCCGGTAATACCAATATGTCCAGGCAGCCATTGATATATTGCCGCGCGCTTGAGCTGCCAGCGCAAAAGAGGCAGACGAAGTGGCAGTTCCCCTCGTGCCATTGTTCTGTTTTTGGCTGCGCTGAGCCGACCGCTCTTCGGACTTTTGTGAGGACGCCTTAAAAACGTCTCCTGTCTCTTTAACGTGACATTTTAATGGTGGAGGTGCTGGGTAACCTCCCCTATGCAACAGACTCCTTCTAGCAGCCGGAACGTGACCCAAAACCCAGAGCTTACGCCGGTACACCGTTTCAGTCGGAGGATTCGAGGACTGTCCCCCGAGTTTGTGCCTCACAGTACAAGTACGTCGACTGGTATGGAGAATACTGTTGCTGTCACCGCTTCCCCTACCGCTGGAGCCGCCGCTGCGCCAACCGCTGCACCCGCAGCTGCACCCACTCATTACACGCTACAAAAACCACGTGTTCCGAGTCCCTTTCGTGGTGGCCTCTATGAAGATGTGGAAGATTGGCTGGCTGAGTACGAGTACGTAGCGGATTTCAACGGGTGGGACGAAGTAGCGAAGCTCAAGAATGTGTACTTTAGTCTTCTGGATGGTGCTCGCACATGGTTCCAGAACCGCAAGGGCCTCCTAACGTCGTGGCATGAGTTCTGTCACAGGCTCCGCGAAACGTACTCGAGTCTCGATCGTCGAGAGCGCGCTGAAAGGGCCCTCCAGTCCCGCATGCAGATGCCTAATGAAGGTGTGGCTACATACGTGGAGGATATGGTTCATCTGTTCACTCGCGCCGATCCAACCATGCCGGAAGACAAGAAGCTGCGACACTTGATGCGAGGTGTGAAAGAGCAGCTCTTCGCTGGACTCATTCGTAGTCCGCCTAGAACGGTCGCGGAGTTCCTCACTGAAGCCGTCGCCATGGAAAAGGCGCTGCAGCAGCGGAACCAGTACGATCGGCAAGTGAATGCTACCTATACCACCGGGCTAGGCTCGTTCCCGAACGACGTGGGAGCGCTTCGCGAGCTGATACGTTCGGTTGTTCGCGACGAGCTACAACAGCTGCAACAGCTGAACCAGGCGCAGCAGCAGCCTTCCACGAATTGCATCGCCACCATCATACGTGACGAAGTTCAGCATGCGCTCGGCACACCTCGCCGCGAGACACCAACGCAGGTTGCTGCACCACTTCAGGCGTTCGCAACTTCAAGTGAACCTCTAGGGGTGACCTACGCAGACGTATTGAGACGCACCGTTCCGTCGTCCACGACACCATCCCCAGTGAGTGGTTTCCAGCGCACCACTTATACCGACACGTTCGAACACAACGCACCTGCACCAGTCCCACTACCAGCCGCAACCCCGTACGCCACACTGCAGTCCGCACAGGTGGTCCCTTATTTTGCAGACACTCGACCCGTCATGCGTAAATCCGACATATGGCGCATGCCCGACCGACGACCGCTTTGCTACCACTGCGGTGAAGCGGGTCACCTCTACCGAGACTGCCAGTACCGCCGACTTGGGCTGCAGGGTTTTCCTGCCAATTCACCCCGCCCCCGGTTTGGACAGAGACCACCAGAAATTGAAGATTTTATCGCTCGGCAGAACGTCCCACTCAGGCGTCAGTCGCGCTCACCGTCACCGCGGTCGTCATCTTATTCAGGCAACGGAAATCGAAGGCCGCAAGGACGGTCTCCGAGCCCTCGCCTGGAAAACTAACGCCAGCGACCTTTCGAGGCGAGGCCGCTGATTCTCGACGTGATGAAGACCTCGCCCTCCAATCGACGCGACATCGGACCAACGGAAATTCGACTACGCCGGCGCCTGTATCCCAGCTGAGCGACTTTTCAATGGACATACCTGTGCTGCTCGACGGTCGCAATTTAACTGCCTTAATAGACACTGGTGCTGACTACTCGATTATTAGCGGACAATTGGCACGTACCTTGAAGAAAGTGATAATGCCTTGGACAGGATCGCATGTACGTACAGCTGGCGGACATGTTGTAACGCCGGTTGGTTTGTGCACGTCCAGGCTACAAATACGAGGCTGCACGTTTTTGGTCAGCTCCATCGTGCTACGTGACTGCTCCCGCGAATTAATTCTCGGCCTCGATTTTCTTCGGGAATATGGCGCCGTAATCGACCTACGGCGACGCTGCATTTCCTTTTCGACAGTCAACGCTACGTCAAGGGACTCCAACCGCCGTACAACCGCCCTCCGTGTTTCCGACGACAGTGTCACAATACCACCTCGTGCAAGTATCCTAATTCAGGTGACTTCCGAAGGAACCAGTGACGGTGAAACAGTGGCAGAGTGCAACGTCTCCCTGCTGCTGGCGCTTGGAATTTCTGTGGCACGAGGCATCATTGACATTCGGAACGGTACAGCCGAGGTCATGATTACAAATTTCACCAATGAGCATCGTCACCTTTTCCGGGGCACTGCGGTCGCTTACGCTGAAGCCTTGGAGGACGTCATTGAGTGTTTTGCCTGTGAAGACAGTAGCCGCAATGGACAAACCGTAATAGATGTTGACATGAACAGTGCACTGCCAGAAGAGAACCAGAGGGCCTTGCGAGAGCTATTGTTTGAATTCAGGGCGTGCTTTGCTCAGTCGTCTAAAGTGAGTCAGACGCCAATTACACAGCACAGGATAATCACTTACGACGACGCAAGACCTATTCACCAACAGCCATACCGCGTCTCGCCGACAGAACGCGCAGCTATCAAGCAGCAAGTGAAAGAAATGATCGACGACGGCGTTATCCAGCCTTCGAACAGTCCCTGGTCCTCACCGGTCGTTCTGGTTAAGAAGAAGGACGGTACGCTTCGCTTCTGTGTAGATTACAGAAAGCTCAACAACGTCACAAAAAAAGATGTTTATCCGCTGCCGCGTATTGATGACTCGCTTGACCGACTACGACGAGCGAAGTATTTTTCTTCCCTGGATTTAAAGAGTGGCTACTGGCAAATTGAGGTTGATGAGCGCGACCGCGAAAAAAACCGCCTTTGTCACGCCGGATGGCCTCTACGAATTTCGGGTGCTACCGTTCGGACTCTGCTCTGCGCCAGCTACCTTCCAACGCATGATGGACACTGTGTTGACTGACTTAAAATGGCAAAGCTGCCTTGTGTACTTGGATGATGTGGTCGTGTTTTCAACCAGCTTCTCCGAACATCTGAAGCGACTACGACAAGTACTTGAGGCGATTCGGACGGCTAACCTTACGTTAAAGCCGCAAAAATGCCATTTCGGTTACGAAGAACTAAAGTTCCTTGGACATGTCGTAAGTGCAGAAGGCGTCCGTCCTGACCCTGAGAAAACCGCCGCTGTCGCAGCCTTCCCGACTCCTGCCGATAAGAAAAGTGTGCGGCGGTTTCTTGGTCTATGCGCGTACTACCGGCGCTTTATAGGCAATTTTTCGAAAATTGCCGAACCATTAACTAGACTCACTAGAGACGATACGCCGTTCGTTTGGAGTGCTGAACAAGAATCAGCATTCACAGAGCTTCGGCTTCGCCTGGCATCACCACCTGTTCTTGGACATTTCGACGAGGAAGCCGAAACAGAAATTCATACCGACGCCAGTAACGTCGGTCTGGGCGCGGTACTCGTCCAACGGCAGGAGGGAATTGAAAAGGTCATCGCCTACGCAAGCCGAACCCTAACACGCCCGGAGTCAAACTACAGTACCACGGAGAAGGAGTGCCTTGCTGTCGTGTGGGCAATTGCTAAGTTTCGACCTTACCTTTACGGCCGTCCATTCAGAGTAGTGACGGATCATCACTCGCTGTGCTGGCTTACGAACCTCAGAGACCCCTCCGGACGACTGGCAAGGTGGAGCCTACGTCTGCAGGAGTACGACGTCACTATCGTGTACAAGTCCGGTCGTGCACACGAAGATGCGGACACGTTGTCACGCGCGCCAGTTGAGCCTGCCGCTCAGAGCTTCGAAGAGGACTGCCCTTTCCTTGGCTCCGTAAGCGTAACAGACTTGGCTTTACGGCAGCGAGCAGATGCTCAATTGCGACCTATCATTGAACATCTAGAGGGCCGCAACGTATCACTGCCCCAGCATATAACTCGCGGATTGTCATCCTTCTGCTTACGACAGGGCGTGTTGTACAAGAAGAACGCAGCCGCCAGCAACAAAACTTACCTGTTGGTCGTCCCCGCAGAGCTGCGTGAGGAAATTCTATTTGCCTGCCACAACGAGCCTCCATCGGGCCATCTGGGCATCACCCGAACCATCGCTAGGGTACGAAAGTCTTACTACTGGCCGAAACTTGCCGCTTGCGTTAAACAGTACGTTCAAGCCTGCCGCGAATGCCAGCGCCGAAAATCCCCATCTGTTAAGCCTGCGGGATTACTTCACCCTATCGAGCCACCCAGAACACCCTTCGATCAAGTCGGCATGGACCTCCTGGGTCCGTTTCCCTTGTCATCTTCCGGCAACAAGTGGATAATCGTCGCTACAGATTATCTAACCCGCTATGCTGAAACTAAGGCGCTTCCTAAAAGCACGGCTTGTGAAGTTGCTCAGTTTTTCATCGAGAGAATTGTATTACGCCACGGTGCTCCATCCTGTGTCATCACAGACCGAGGAACAGCGTTTACAGCAAGGCTCCTTGAACAAGTTTTTCAGTTAAGTTACTCCACGCATCGCAAGACAACAGCGTATCACCCTCAGACAAATGGACTGACCGAGCGGCTTAACAAAACGATGACTGATATGCTGTCTATGTACATAGACGTACAGCACAAGACGTGGGATGAAATACTGCCTTACGTAACATTCGCGTATAATACCGCTACGCAAGAGACCACACGATTCACTCCGTTTCGTCTTCTATACGGTCGGGACGTTCAGACGATGTTGGACGCAATGCTCCCATGCGACATTGACAACATCGAGAATCTCGACGAAGATGCTGAGTGTTTCGTGCAACGAGCCGAGGAAGCACGTCAACTAGCCCGCGTAAACATCAAGAAACAACAAGGCGTCGATGCACAGCGCTACAACCGCTGCCACAGACAAGTCGATTATAAACCAGGTGACCAGGTGTTGGTTTGGACCCCTGTGCGCTGCAAAGGTCTCTCTGAGAAGCTTCTCAGTCGGTATTTTGGCCCGTACAAAGTACTACGACAAGTGAGCGACGTCAATTACGAAGTCCTTCCGGACGGAAGCCAACCACCCCGACGCCGACAGCTACGACCCGAGATTGTGCACGTGGTGCGGTTAAAACCGTACCACACACTGTGACAATGTTTTTTTTTTTTTTTTTTTTTTTTTTTTACGATACACGCTTCGTTTAGCATCGAGGCGATGCTCTTCAGGGAGGAGGGGCAGTGCCGCGCGCTTGAGCTGCCAGCGCAAAAGAGGCAGACGAAGTGGCAGTTCCCCTCGTGCCATTGTTCTGTTTTTGGCTGCGCTGAGCCGACCGCTCTTCGGACTTTTGTGAGGACGCCTTAAAAACGTCTCCTGTCTCTTTAACGTGACAATATAATATTATGCCCTCGTGCTAAAGCTTCATGATGGCAATGTCTTATTTCTTGTACCAATTGGCCATGACTTCTCCTACGCATGGCAGACTGCAAACTCTGAAGCGCTGCCTTCGAATCACAGAATATGACCCATTTTCCTGGACGTTCTTGAACGAGATATCGCAAAAGCAGCCCTTATAGCAGCAAGCTCTGATGCCGTAGTTGTAGTCATATGTGACAACTTAAACTTGATTGTCATTTCTGCAGCCTGAATTACAGCGGCACCTGATGAGCTGCTGGACGAGACGGACCCATCAGTGTATATCTGCGTTCGGTCTAAGTACAACTCATGTAATATTAGCAGTGTTGCTTGCTTCAATGCTACTCTGGAGTGATTGCTTTTCTTTTTGATTCCCGGAATTTCTAGACGTACTTGCGGCTGGTCGAGGCACCACAAAGGACATGCCATTCTCGCAGCTGGCGTATATCCTGATGGAATGCTGTTTAGGTGCTTGGCTATGACGTCTGAAAACGTAGCACGTGGTTTTCCAGAGGGTAGAAGGGCCAAGTGGTGGTCGGGGACATGGCTAGCATGTCGAATGTGCGCTTTTTCACACGTGAGAAGCACAAATCCATACGTACTAAGGCTGCCCAGCGATACTGACAAAAACAGTTCAAAATACAGATGTCAAAGCTAGCGTGTTGTAATCCTACAATACATATATAGAGATGGCTTTGACAATTATCTAATGGGTCATTTTAGAGACACTTTTGCGAAAAGACGAAAAACAATCCCGGAATTCAAATACAGAAATGCAGATGCTTCAGCGTTTCTAACATATGTGGTTGTTAAAGTTCCACAAATACATTTACCAAGGGCCGTCAGTCGAACACGTGGTGAACACTCGTAAGCTTCAGAAAATTACACCTTTATTTACACAAGCCATATGCGTTACTGAAGCTCTTGCGTCAGTTCCACTTAGCAGCACTCTCTTGTCAAATTGGTCGCCTTCTAGACAGCGCTGGTTCTGCTTCAACACAACGCTCACAAAATATAGACGTCATTTTATCATTTCTGTCAAGCCGGAGTTTGTGTTATAACCAATAAATACCAAAATGCAAAAAAGAAAAATTTTGGCTCCTCCATTGGCATTAAGAGAGCTTTACTTTGGTGGAAATTACGTCCTCGGTTTTTCTGCCAGTGGTGTTGGAGGCTTTACTGCGTGGGAAGTTTTGTGCAAGTGAAGAACATTTCACCGATGCCCATGTGTCGCTGACCGGTGGCGCACGTTTGCTTGGTTTAGCACAAAGTAGCCTCCTTTTCTTTCTTCGACACAGAAGTAGAGTGGGGTAGAATGCGAAAAAAGTGTTAAATATTAAATATTAATTTTTGTTCCACTGCTTACAAATAATTATCAATGAATAAACGTTGCTTTGAGTACGAGGTAAAGGATGCATAAGTATTGAAATACTTGCACCGTTGAAAGCATTTTTAAAATAAATAAAAAAGGATCCAGACGTCATTTGCTCTAACCTTCGGGGCAAACCAAGACGCTTTTTGTGGCAAAATGAGACAATGCGAAAAAAACCTGTTCCTTCTGTTTTCGCAGTAGAACTACTTGCGATTCACTCTTTTGGTCCCTACGTAGTCTTAAGGAGCCCTGTCATTGGAATCCGCGCATCGAGTCTAGACTGAACCCGGTGTTGTGTTGCTTCGTAACTTCTTGCAGGTGAAACACCGCCAGTCTTTCTTTGTGTTTTTGTTCTATTTTGTTGAACACTTGCATCTCATCGGACTATTCGGAAATCGGAGGTTAGATATATTATGAAGTGTCTTTATCAGCTCTTTTTGCCGTTTTGATGCAGAACTGCTCAGGCGTATCATGGCTTTTCACTTAATTCACCGCAATTTCTGAGGCATTGAAATTAAAACTATGCTAGACTCATATTTTAGCGCTTGTTTCTTTTTATTTGGGCATTGCAGAAACGTCGTTAAAACTTCATTTAAAAAGTGCTTGTGGTTGACTTGACTTGCAGATTCGAGAATTTGTTCTCGGCTTCTTGAGAGCGTCCTTGGGAACACGAAAAACCTCGATGAAGCGCAAATGAAGGAAGTGATGTCTTGAACGGCAATAAGAGCTTTTTCATTCAATTTTTTTCCAGGAGGCTTGATATCATAGTATCTTGTATGTGAAAACCCTGTTACACAAAAACTATAATGTATAAACAGTGTAAGTTAGTGGCTCAAATAATAAGGTACTCTCTGAGGCAATCGGGTGGCTTTTTGTTGCATTTTTCCCCTATACCATGCCCGAATGTAAAAATTTCAGCTTTGCCTCTGGGCATCAAACAAACAAAAATTTTGGTGTTAGAGCTCGTAGTCTAAAGTATCTGAAAATTTTGTCTCGCAGATTTGTGCGCCTTTTGACAAGTCTTGAACACACTGACACCAGACGCGTAATTTTTCACGCGCAAACAGCAATTAACTTTTACCCATGAAAAGATGGAAAACTACCAGTCAGTATTGCGGGAATATATAAACGAAGAAAAGTAGTGTTTGTATTAGCTGCAGAGGCCTGGAAGTTCAAAATGTCGCGTTTTGTCCCGTGTCTCATTATGCCCCAGCCTACCCTACCAGCACGATTTGGACAGAAAAATCACGAGGTAAGTATGTCTGGCACAGTATCGTGATGCATTCGATACATCGTAAAGGTGTTTAACTAATGAGATACAATTGTATTTTTCTAATCCATCTCGGTAGAGGTACTTAAAAGTATCTTCAAGATAATATTGCGGTGCTGCTTGCGCCTGATCCCTGCCCGCGATAGTTTTTGCGATACCCACAACTTTTTCAATGTCATATTCTTGTCTAAGTTATACCAGGGTTCAAGACGTTTGCAGTAACTTTGGAAATATCTTTAGCCTTTATGCATTCACAAAGTTCTCCTTCATTATTAAAGCGGTGCTAAGCACTTTGACTATTTAGAACGTAGGGCTATGGTGTATACTGACGCCAGCTTTGGCTTCGAAGCAGATGCTTTGACCTAATCTTCGTTATAGAGCGAACACGAAAACTGAAAATTGTGCATTTCTATAATTTTTGCCATTCTAAAATGGTCTTTCATTGCACTTTACGAGAGTCACTATCAGTTTTAAACAATTGAAATTGAGCAAATATTGTCGCCCTTTTGATAAGAAGGCAGAAAAGGGCATACAGGCGCAATCTTCATAGCATAAAAACAAGAAAAAAAGGAAATATAAATATGAATATACTCAGGTTTGAACTACAATGTTATTTCGAGGCACGCCATAATAGAAAAGTACGAAATGATGCAGCCCAACACTTAGCAGATTCTTAAGGACAAACACATATGGACAGCTGGGATTTGAATCTTAATTTCACCGAAATGCAGCTGCCGACGATCGATTGCACCTGTTACATCAGACTTCGGAGCTGAACGCATAATGCGCTATTTCAAAATCGATACATCTGTCGAATATGTTGAGTCTTGTTAGACTTTGAGTGAGTGCATGAAACAGTCACTCGGAAAACTCCCGTGGTCGCGTTTTCAATCCGCGTTGGATTGGTTGTACGGCCCCAGTATATCCAACCGAACCAATTGTAGAGAACAGGTACATGTGTAAGTAATAATTAATTCACTTTCTTTTTTATTGTATTTGGTAAGTCAAAAAGACTTCCCCAGACTCCTCGCGCATGCTTCGCATGGTCTGGTTGCTGCCGCTTTATGGATTTCCCTTGGGCTTTATGCAAAACATTATTGATCGGGTCTGATGCCCGCCTTGTTCGATTGTGCAAGCTTTTGCTGGCGCGCGAGCGTGCTCGTGAATGGAGACGCGCAGTGCCAGGGTGCTGCGTACTTCCAGCGTGACCTAACCGAATGCACGTCCGAGAAAACCGGAGCGTGAGTTTGCCATTTCAACCAAAAACGAGAAGTAAAACATGATTATGTATTCCACGAGACAGCTGGCAGAGTTTTTGTACTGCAAGAATTTTCACATTGTCGGTTTACCTTTATTCTTGCTGAGCCTGTTTGCCCTTTGCTTTGCTTTTTCGCTGAATCACTTGAAAAGCAGAGCCCATAAAAATAACGGCGCTTACGTACAATTACAAAGCTCCACTAAATGCTCAATCGTTTCTTCTACGTTTCACAAATTCGTAAGCGTCAGTGCTAAGGTTGCGAAACGGCCGCCACCGATAGACTACTTAACATTTTTAATAAATACCGGGCCATCACATACTTGCGCAGCGTGC
The DNA here is from genome assembly GCF_013339725.1 of Rhipicephalus microplus. Taxonomy (NCBI): domain Eukaryota; kingdom Metazoa; phylum Arthropoda; class Arachnida; order Ixodida; family Ixodidae; genus Rhipicephalus; species Rhipicephalus microplus. The sequence continues at coordinate 89,229,515 of NC_051170.1, forward strand.
TGCAGCATCCGGCCTATTGTGAGAGAATGCGTATCAGTATTCCAGAAAATGCCCTTGCCGACATGGCAAATCTTTAAGATTAGTAGCGACACCTTTTACACGTTTTTCAACAAGAAAGAATGCCTGTGCTCTCGTCTGTTTCAATACACACCAAACATTTTCACAAGTAATAGCCACTTGTTCAACTGGAAAAAAAAGAAATCAGGATGTATCGTCAATGAGTTTTGAAATGGCTCTTTATAAACTAAGCTAACATCTGTTATCAGAGTTTCGTTCTACGCGGTGTGTTGCTTAACACTTTCGTGACCAGGTCTATTCCCATCTATAGTATGTTGTCAGTATTTAAAACCTCAATATTTGACCCGTTCCAAGCACTTGCAGACATATTACGCTATCCAACGTGTAAAATGAGAAGCAATTTACATTTTCGATTTTGTTTTTCTTATTTCCACCTCGTGGGGATCGTAAAGAGTCTTTCTTGACACGCGGGTGAGCGTGCGCAGTAGTTTCAACGATGGCGTCGGCGTCGCTTTGGACTGCCTTCCGAAAACGGCCAATGTCCGAGGATCCTCGCGCATCTGGGCTGGAATCTTCAAATGATGACAGCAGCAAAGGCTCGGAAGATGACATTGATGCTTCTGATTTCAGCGCGGTCGACGATACTTCGCCAAACCGCCCCGGAACATTTGCGTTCATCTGCCGGTGAAAGTCTGCACTCTCTGTGCTCTCGCCGTTTCCGGCGACCGCGCAGAGAGTGCAGTTTTGTGTGGGGAAGAAGCCAGGAGTGAATGTTGGAAACTGTGCTCCGGTGTACCGCGCGGCGCTTTGCGAGAGCTGTCGACTTGTTTTCTTTGTTTTTTACTACTCAATTTATTGTAGAGAACACACAAAAAAATGTTTTCTGTCAAACATGCACACCAAACCTTTGTTTTAGCGCATTGCGAAACTGCTTATAGCACAGTGGCATGAGAGGCGCCACATATAATTTTGTTCTTTGTACGCAAAAGCTTTTGCATTTACAGCGCTTACCTTTACAGTATATTTCTGCATTTTAGTTGTGCTTCAAATGTATAGTTTGATTTTTATGCCTATTTTGTTCAGAGCAATGCTGATAGTTTTATAAAATTTCTCTGATTATGTCACAATTTTTGTTCGCTTGATAATTTTTGTCGTACTATTGCTATTGATTTTGTGGTTTTAAACTATGTTTCAAAGATTACTTCCTGCTGCACAATTTGATACTATAAACATTAAGATCACAAACTTTCAGTGTCGTGAAACAAAGTTTTATAGACCTAAAATTTCTGAATTTCTCGTGGTCACGAAAGTGTTGAACAACATGCGAAAAATATTGCATTCAGTGGGAATTCGTAGAGCAGTATTCAAAATTTCGAATCTTCTGCTTCTCATTCGCAAGCCCAAAAGCCTAAAAAACGAGTTCTCGTGACAGACTTATCTTCATGAGCACAATTCATTTTTCGATGACCTTGTACACGCAGTTATAAATGGCCTTCGACCAATGGTAAACAGAATTTGTGTTCGCGTGCATCCTTCAGCTTAGTTCTTGGATTCTTTTATTTTCACTTGGCTTGACGAGGTAAATAAGAGTTCACCGACAAATATTATACCGTTAAATACGAATTCTGAACATAGCTTCTTGTTGGAGTAATGAAAAATGTGTTTCTAGTTTTTCTTATGTGCAAAGTATGAACTTCGTCATAAATGAATATTTTTCGAAATAGGACAGCACCTATTATATGTGCCATTATTCGTCTTTCTGTGTATAAGCGAGGTGCTCGCTACACATTTGTTAGTTGTATGGGCAGTTTTTTGATGCAACATGTAGCTGAAGATGATGAATCAGACTGGCTTATCACTTTGCAGTATGCGGGAAATGGTAAATCAAACACTTGTCGCACAATTGGCATTGTGTATAGGCTGCTTGTAATTTTGCTCTTTTACCACGCTATATTACATGGCGTAACGTGATCCCTAGCCCGAATTGATGCCATTATAGGGTCTTTTTGCGAATGAGTTTTTGGAGCCATCGGGACTTTCTGGTATAATACTCTACTCTCACGCAGAGGCCTCGTGTGAAAGTCCATTTATTACTGGGTTGTCTTTGCTTCAACCTTTTTTTAATAACTATGAGCTACGCCACCGACTGTGACGGTGCCGCCGCTCAGCTCAGGAACGGGAACCTAAGGTATGCACTCCAAAATAAACTCAAATTTTGGGGACCCTAAAGCTTCGCCAATAGGTGTTCAATGCAATAGCGATATTCTGTTGCTGGTGCGTACTTCAAACACTTAGTTTATTGAATCTTTTCAAACTTGCCATGCGCTCACTACGTGACCTTAAGAAAATGAGCGCAGTAACGTGTTTGCGTGTTTGTAGTAGGTCACCTGCTTTAAACCATTGATGTGATTGAAATAACGCCATGTTCTGATGCGCGCTGAAGTTGGGTGCTTGTACCACGCATCAATACTACAAAATTTCGCGTTGTATTGCGAAGCATGTAAACAGGACGCGCGTGTTTGTACACCATGTGTTATTGCCACTAGATAGATTTCGAAGCAGAGTACGTTATTTTCACTGTATTCATAAGCAGACGTGTGGCTGGGTGTTCCGCTTGCCACGCAAACACTCAAGCCTAAATGGCTCGGGTATAATAATTTTTATTTGCACCGTTTTTAATTTTTGGTCACGCATAACATGGTAATTTTTCGCTCACAACCAACGATACCGACACCTACGCCACCGCCGATGCCAGAATTTCTGCGGAACGCACTTTTTAACGCTCTCGCGTTTGAATTGTTGTAGGTTCTGTTTTAGTAGAACGACACAGCAATGTCAATATTTGGCCATCTGAATATACTTCTTTCATGGAGAACACTACTACACCCAATTATTCTAATGTGCGGCTAATGAAGTGGTGTGTCATTCTCAGCACTTCTTTCCTGTATCGTATACGTTCCTTTTTGGACGCGCTGAACGCTCCGCGTAATAGTCATGGCTCCTTCTAAGCCGTCATGTAGCCCCGTTAACGGTCTATTTCTGGAAGATAAGGATTTAGAGGAACTAGAGAGGCCGAGGTGGCGGGAAGGAGGATGGGTTGGAGGGTATAATCGAAAGCCTTTCTGAGCTGGCAAAAGGAAAAATAAAAGAAAACGAGAAACTGTGCCCTGCTTCGGGCTTCACTTGCTAGCAAACACCGAACTTGATTTTATTTTATAATTGCAAGTTTTGCAGAGCTTTATGACGATATTCGCATTGCTGAATATAGCACTGCTGTTTCTCCGGTGGAAAATATATTGTTTCAATCTATGCGCCTTTTTTCTGCATGAGAAAGAAAAAAGGCAGCCACGTTCTAGTGATGCAGAGCTTGATGGCAGGGCAGAGCTCGCTAGCCTTATTCGTTTCTTTTTTTTTCTCCTGTCTTCCTTTTTCTTCTTGATCGTTTTCTTTTCTTTTCTTATCTCTTATTTCTATTTTGTCATATCTTCAGAAATTTTTTTCGTTTATTGCCCTGCATATGTTTCTTCGTGTTTTGTTTCCTTTCGTTTTCTTTCGATTTCGCGTTTAGTTCCTCTAACGTTTTCTGTTTTTATATGTGGTATCGCCTGCGTTACGCTACACGCACTAGCTGTTATTTTTTAATTGATAATGAGAAGCGATTATCATCAAGGCGCTCAAAGAAAAAAAAGGAAGAAGTGCGACCATGCTCCCATGTTACACATGAAGCGTTACGTCAAGCAACGAAGACAGCGTTTATTGGGACATAAGATAATTGAAAATGATAGAGTTTGTATCAATTAGTCTTGTACAAATTAGCGTACATCAATTCGGTGTCGGGGTAATGCTAGAGTTTCTCTCACTGTGAGGTGTGTGTGCACGTTAAAAACACCAGATGGTCGAGATTCGCGGAGCCTTCCACCAAGATGTGCTTGGTAGTCGTATCGTAGTTTTGGCTCGTAAAACAGCAGATAATATTAACCACACGTCTGAAGCATTCTTGTCAATATGTAACTCTTGCTTTACTGTGCCTGAGCTTTTCCGTCCTGTGCAGTGAAAATAAAGGAAATATACTGCGTATAACAAGGTTTCTGGCTCTCGGATTGTGCTGTTTACACCACGTTTGAATTGTCGTAAAAGTATTGGTAAATATTTGTTTACGCGTGAGGCACAGCTTTAATCAGCCTGTGACGTAGAAATAAAGCACATTCATAAAGCCAAGCAGAAAACAGTTCGTAGTTATATTTCGTGAATATTGATAAAGTTTTATTTTTCACATGTGCTCTCATTTAAAGTGCTCATCTCGCTTTCATTGGTTTTTTATGATCTGAAAAAAAAATATTTGAGTGTGAACGAACGTGCAGCTCAGTCGTAAGCTCTTCTTAAACCAACATTTCTTGACTATGGTCTTTTCTTCCAAGGTTGATGAAGTTTGTAAACATGCATATGCCTTTTCACAGTCTTCGTCATTTTAAATTTTTTAGGACCACTGAGACCTGCACACCAGGCAGTACATTTTTTTTTCATTGAAAAAGAGCTGGGTAAGGAAATTTTTGAGTCAGAATTTACTTGTTCTTTTCGCAATTTGTGATATTGATAGCATAGCGAATAAAGCAGACTTCTTTACATTCAGATTCAGATTCAGTTTTATTGAGAATTTTCTTTACAAAATTGCGGAAAGAAAACGCAAGGCTGGGAGCAAAAAGCTGCTATGTTAGCAGCTTGATGACAATTATTGTTGTTTGTTACTTCCCGGAACAATATCGGAACGTGAAATGCAGTGTCAGGGTGACTAGATAAAATCCCTGCAAACACCCGGATACATCAAGCGCACCTCTGTGTCATCGCTAGAGTAGACGAAAATATCCTTTGAGAACAACGGGTGTCCAGACTGGTATATATTGACCGCGTTCCCGTTATAAGCTCCGGGCTATAAATTATGAAGGCGCAATCAAGAAGGAGGCTTTGTGCTTTGACCACGGTGGTGACTTCCTTGTTATCGACCAAGCACATGGAAACTTGCCAGCGAGGGGCCGTGATTTGCGAGCCCTATGAAGGTCCAGGGTGAGGAGGCTATGACGTACTGGGCACCATGTATGCACTGAAGGACTTCCGGAGAAGGGGGTAAGCGGGGCGGACATGGTCAGGACGGACAGAAAAAGCTGCCCGCCGTTAGACGAGCGCTGTGAATTGGTACCATCGATCTGTCTTTTTTTTCATGGAGATGTCAGGCTTTCTCTCTCTCTGTTCCTGGGTATGGCGTTCCTTACGTGTAAAAGTTCCCCCCCCCCCCCCATGAGAGAACTGACCACGCGTTATTTCGTGAACGCTCTCCTGGGAGAAGGGTTTCTCAAAACTGGGAACTGAACAAAAGTGCAAGGCATTCGTTTCGGTGAATCTTGATTGGCCACGCATGTGACTCTCCTAAACAGACACGCCAACTTTCGTCTTCGCATGAGGACCACCTAATCTAGGTATAATTATCCCTCAAAGGAGTTAACACATCACTTAAGAGGGACTCGTACATGGGGTAAGTAAGCACTGACCGAAAAAAGTCTAATTACTTTTTTTTCTTAGTGTACATGGTTTTATGAGAATAACAAGTTCCGGAAGGCGACGAATCATATTTAGTGTTGAATATTATTCGTATTACCGAAGCTTACGAATACCACAGACGTGAATCATGCAGGGCACGTGTGAGCATCCCTTAGTAAACGAGAGATCACCAAGCACAGGCTGTTTTTCAATAGAAAATGGATTCTTTGATTGGATGTCTTGTGTGTGAATTGTCAATTTCAAAGTGTCTGAAAGATAGTCATAATGATTCCCAGCTAATACTGCCGTTCTGTGTCATTTATTGCTCTATCTTGTTATAAACAGTCTATTTTGTTGATCTGCAGAAGGAAACACGCTCAAATAAATAAATAAATAAATAAACAAATAAATAAATATTAGCTATTCTACTGCTTTTTATTTATGACATCATTTTCAAATGAAAAATCATAGAGAAAGCGAACATTCTTCAATGCGTAAAAACTTAAGAGCAACACAACTGGTTGTTGTTACTTCTTTATAGGCTTCAAGAGTATATTTACGGAAATGAGTTTTATTCTCATAGATGCTCAAGGCTTGCGTGCCATGCAGGCTATTGGTTTTCGCAAACAGAATACTGGGGTGTTAGGGGACTACGCAGCAGGGCAAGGACGTAGGCTAAAATATCTTTCAGATGGGGGTGGCACCTCCTGGATGTTGAGACGAGAGGGGTATGCCCATTAAATGATCATTTGTCGTTCTGAATACAATAGCGGCCAAACTTTCGGAGTTAGGCAAGAGGGCAGAGGCTCGGAGGTCCATTTCCTTGCTAAGCTACGGAATGAGAGAATAAAATGAAACAAACTCTGTCTGTAATTTTGGGTAATCGTCGATCTTATCTCTCGTGAGAGGACGCGCAGTCGCACACTATTTTTACTTCATACATTTAATTATACGGTGCAAGAGCTAAATTCGGCAGATCTCATACATCTTGGGAATCGATGTTATACGAAGCATACGCACGGAAGGTGACTGTGTCGTAATTTATTTATATTGCGTGAAACGTCATGAAGTTGCGTTAAGGTTACACACAAGTGTACGCACAGGCATAAGTTAAACATTCGCATACGTTTTATATAACGAGTTGTTTACTGTTGCGTAACGATGCCAACCGTAACATAAATAATAGCAACACTGGAAGTGGTAAGCTGGTATGAGGCGCAGGTGCTCGTGAAGATGGTAGCCCTAGACACTGCTAAAAATATCAACTTCAGCGGATGGCGCCTAACTATGGCTGACGTTATCCGAACTTGACGATGGTATCGTAAAAGCACATCGTAAAAGCATATCGTACACCCACAAAGACCACCAGCAATATTCGGCACAGATCATGCTACAGTAATCGAGCATCTTCACTATCGTAGGAGATCGTTTTCTCAAACTTTCTCACAAGACACTAATATTCAAGCATGTTTCAGTGATTGCACCAAAGTTCCAAAGGTGCATCCCAGTGGTGATGAGTTGATCGACTGCCATCGCTCCGTTCCCGGCTAGCGGTGCTAGTGTCTATTGCTGTATTCAGACTATCCGTTTACCGACCACAACATCGGCCAGATAAAGTTTCATCTTGGATAAACAGTCTGATGCTTTCGTCAATGTCACGACCACTTTACAAAATGTAATGTTTGTAAACTTTGATAGCCAGCACTGTAACCACCAATGACGTTTCGCGAACAATGACGTCCATTTTTTAAGTAGTTCCGAGACTTGGAATGTCTCTGAGGTAGAATAGTTAACTGCCACGCAGTATACCTGGGTTTGATTCGCGCTTGGACACTGACATTTTATTTTTTGCATTCATCCGGTCAACGAAGACGATGAGAGCTTTTTCCTAACTCTCCCGCGCTAAAACTACTTATGTGTGTTCTCACCGTTCCTGGGTAGTTATGAAGTGATCACCTGTGGCACATAGCCACATACCAGGGTGAATTATCACCACGGGTATGTGCCAGTCTGGCTAGACGTTCTTGACGACGTACGCGACGGTATTGTGACACTATTCATCTCATGATGAGTAAGTCGTATTTGTTAAACCATTTTAACCTCTCATACTAATTTAGGTTGACCCGAAGGTAAGGGGGTGATCACAAAAGCACCCAGACGTAGGCGGCTAGATATATAGATAGATAGATAGATAGATAGATAGATAGATAGATAGATAGATAGATAGATAGATAGATAGATAGATAGATAGATAGATAGATAGATAGATAGATAGATAGATAGATAGATAGATAGATAGATAGATAGATAGATAGATAGATAGATAGATAGATAGATAGATAGATAGATAGATAGATAGATAGATAGATAGATAGATAGACATCAAAGTGCCTGCTGTATGCAAAGGTATGCTTCGCCTTTATTGTTGGAGAGGAAAAACGGATAATCATTAATTGCAGCTTTCTGCCAGAGGGCCAACACTGCTTTTTCCTCGGCAACTGATTTCAATTGTTTTTTGTAAATATATTTTTACCCTAAACCATGCGTCCTATTGCTTCGACGATTGAGCAGCTGTGGAACGTTGCTGGCCTCTCACAGGCTCACACGGCCAGCGTACGTCTATCCGCTCGACGACCGACGCCGGCTATTTTTAAGCACGTTGTCTCCCTCTTCTGGCGCTTCCGCCAGCGGCATCGCCAGCTGCTCTTTTGATCTCCGCTTCTCGCTTGCTAGCACGGCACATTTCACCACGTTTCGCGCCAGGAGTGGGAGCACGAAATACCACACTGACGCCGTGGTGGTGGAAGCCTGTGGCGTCCATGGCACGAACCTCCAACGAAATGGGTGTTCTGCTATAATGGACGTGTTGGAGAGCGAAGACCGAGGATGGTTTGACAGGGCCAACATAACGATGGCCCGTGACACGTCGTTGCGAACATTTGTGAGTTGGTAGTGAAAGATGGTTCCAAACAAGCCGCACTGAACCATCTGCTAGAAAAGCACTGAACCAAGTAAAACTAGTGAATGCTGTGTAGTGCTTTTCCAGTGCGGATTTTTCTTCTTTTTTTTTTCCGGGCACGCATAAAACGCGAAGTTGCAGCGGTCAACTTTCATATAGTTCCCGTCTCACTATGCATAGATTTGACTCTGTGCTTGAAAATGGTGAAGCTCGTGAATGACTGACCTGGTGTATACTTGCGCAGTAAAAAAATCAATTATACCATTGTGGTTGCTTTCACGCTTTCATGGCTTACACCCATACAAAAAAAATGAGCGGAACAATCTCGTTTTCACTCTTGTTGAAAATTAGTCTCTCGTTTAAATACATTAAGCTATTTCGTTTTTGATGGGCGTTATAGCGTCAGTAAAGTTTTGAACTTTTTCAAAATTTGCAATGAATTTTATCCGTTACAACGCAGTGAACTAGGCAACTAGCAACTGTACAACTCAAGGGCTTTTGGTGTCATCATTTGCTGGTGTCTATAATGGTCTAAGTGTGTCCGAGCCAATATATAAGCAAATTCATTGCTGAAAGGCATTGCTTGCCCCTGGCTACCCGGAACTCACAGGAGGAGCAAGGTGACAATGCATCTGATATGGTGCATATATATATATATATATATATATATATATATATATATATATATATATATATATATATATATATATATATATATATATATATATATATATACCGGCATTAGTCCTCGCCTGCCATTTCAGGCAGTGCTTTTCAAGGACGCTAGTATAGCAAAGATGCATGCCGTGGTATTCTATTGGTTCGTCCTCCACAAATGGAATCACTGGAAGGTGTGTACGAAACATTTTCATAATAATATGTTATTTCTGTGCTCATAACAATGAGCGTACATAAAAAAAAATTAGCATCAGTGATGAAACGACGGTGCAAAAGAATCCAAGTCGGAATTGCATTCATGTTTCTGTGCATCTGATAGCATGCAGTGCACCCGAATCAAGGTGAGTAAAGCATACTGCATGTTATCAAGAAGATGCAATTGTAAAGGAATCCTCATCAGGAGTCTCAGTGTTACGCACTAGTTTACTTATTTATTTACGTTACCTAAAGGCCCCGCTTTAGGTGTTTTACATGAGGGGTGGTTAAAAAGTTAACATAACAAATATTTGACAACTTCTTTGAAAAGTAACTAGCTGGAGTGGTGCACAGTACCGGCAGGGAGAACGTTCAGTCTTTGGGCGTCAGCACGGAAAAGTATGATGAGTGAGCTACGGTCCGAGCATGAGGCGGGTGAACGGCTTTGGTGTGATTGAGTCTGCTAGAATGGCGATGAGCGGGAATGATCACAGATGTACGAGGGATAGCATGATAAAATTTATGAAAAAGACAAAGGCCGGCAATTTTGCGATGAACAACGAGATTTGGAAGGTTAGTAGAAGAGCTTAGCGCTGTAATGCTGCTGGTATATGAGTAATTGTAAAGGATAAACCTGGTCGCACGATGCCGAAAGTATTCTAGGGCTTTAATTAGGTTACAATAATGGGCATTCCATATGGCACTTGCTTATTCTAACTTTGGTCGCAGAAGAGTGTTATATGCTAAATGTTTTACAGAAGATGGGGCAAGGCGTAAGTTTTGGCGTAAATAGCCAAGTACACGGTTAGCTTTGTTAGTTATATTGTTTACGTGCGGCATCCAATTGAGATCAGTGGTGAGTTTGATGCCAAGGTATGTATAGGCAGTAACAGATTGAATAGGGGAATTTTAAAGAAGGCATTGAGATGCAGAATAGTCTTTCCTGTGGTGAGAAGAGAGAAGATGTCTTATTGACATTTAGGGACAAAAGCCAGTTTGAGCACGTTATTTATGTGGTTTATGCCAGACTGAAGCGCTAGGATGTTGTTATTGTTGTGAATTGGCCGATAGATGACGCAGTCATCTGCGAATATTGTGATGTTAGATGAAATGTTTGTAGGTAGGTCGTTGATATATATTAGTAAGAGTAGAGCGCCAAGTACCGACCCTGAGGAACCCCTAACCCAACGCGAGATGACTTAGAAGAATGAGTGTTTACAAAGACATATTGTTTTTTGTTAGTCAAAAAATCCTGGATCCAATTTAGCACTAGTGGGTAAAGGTTCAGGTGCGACAGCTTAAGAAAAAGTCTTTTTTGCGGAACCCTGTCAAAGACCTTTTCAAAATCCAGAAATAAAGCTAATACTGGTACGTGGACATCTATGGCGGAGCTAATGTCATTAATAAATAATGCTAACTGTGTTTGACAAGTAAGTCCTTTTGGAAACCATGCTGGTTTTGGAGAAAATAATCAACATAAAGAAGAAAATTAGCTACGCGTGAGTAAATAATGTGCTCCAATAATTTCCAACAAACGCACGACAATGATATTGGTCGATAGCTGTTAGGGGAGGAAGAAATACCTTTTTGGGGGGGACAGGAATGATCTTTTCTACTTTTCAGTACCGTTGCACCACTTCATTTGACAATCACTGCCGAAAAAAGCTTTGAAGAATGTCAGTACATACATGTTTCGTACTTTTCAATATTTTTGAGCTTATGTTATCAACTCCTGCAGCTGGAGATAATTTAAGAGACTCGATAGCCTTTTCAATTCCTGTAGCACTGATAATGAGTTCTGATATGGGCGGATGATCAAGAAATGGAATATGAGGCAGGTTGTAGTCAGGCTCTTGAGTGAAAACAGAAGAAGATACTGCGTTCAGAGCATCTGGTACACTGCAATCGGGTATCACGGAATCATGCTGATCACGTAGCGATATCGATTTGGCGATTGGGGGTTTTCTATTTAGAATTATTTTTCAGCATGTTTAGAAGGGTAGAAAAATTACGCTTTGTTTTAACATCGAGACACTCAAACTCTCTTTCAATGTCGTGGTATTTCTGCCAGGCAAGAGGCGTATTCAGTGATCTTGTCTGACGGAATTTGCGTTGTTTTTTTTTCATACATTTGAGTTGTAAATTGAACCACGGTGAGCTGGATCGATCAGTAACCGTTACAGTAGGAATGTAGGTTTTGGTTAATTGCTCAACAATTTTTTTTGAAAAGGCACCAATTTTTCTCAACATTTCGCCCGAAGCAGTCCCTGAAGAATCCTTCACAAAAGTTACCCGATTCGCAACTGATTGCGACGTAGTTACCTCGGTCACAAAGCGTTATTAATTTTTTATACTTCGGTGATGTTGGGAGCTGATACTTGTAAGTTAGGAGAACCCATACGTGATCACTCATGGCAGTTAAATACAAGGTAGAAGTGACTTTATTAGGGTAATTCGTTAGGAATAAATTAGGAGACTTGATGTAACATTTGTGTTGCTGTAGAGATAAGTTGCGATAAGCTAAGAGTTAGACAAGAATTAGCAAAAACACTTTTAATGCTTTTTTTAGCTGTTGGTGATGAGAGATCAGACTAACTGATACTAGGGAAATTAAATCACCTAGCGAGATTATTAGTGCATGCCTGTATCTTCCAGTAAGTAAGCGAAGTGCTTCGTGGAAGTCAACCATAAAAGATACATCAGCGTCGGGAGGACGGCAGCAAGTTCCTATGACAAGGGGGGGGTAAGATAAACTACAGCTAATGAATAAAATCTCTAGGCGAAAAGGAATTTCAACCACGTGGCACAGAAGACGACGGTGGATGGCAATCATACCACCACCACCTTGCTTGATATCACGATCCCAGCGAGAAATGTTAAAAGAGGGAAAGAACAATTGCAATTAACTATCTTGGATGGATTAATACAGCCATGTTTTTGTCAACAAGGCTATAACGTCAGGGTTGGTGATATCGATAAAGTTTCGCAATGTGTCTCGTTTCGTAGGCTTCTCTTGTTAGTATAGATATTGCGCAAGTCCTCTATATAACTACGCTGCCGCTTAAGGTTGCTGTCTTGTAGCTATGATGTTTGTGGTACAACTTTTCGAGTAGCATGGTCAGACGCCTAAGCACAACTATCGATAATAAGTTTGTTGTGACGTAGCTTGTATGGAGAAGACTAATCTTTAGCAAATGCTGCCAGATTTTTACGTGCTATTCTGGTGTTGTGCGAGTAGTTTTCAGAAATGCAAATTCCTCAATCCTTCAACTTTCTGGCGCATGAAAGGATCTGTTCTTTATCCTTATAGTTACCAAAACGTACTGTGATGGGCCCATTTTCATTTTGCCGAGAGCGCCATAATCCATGAGCTCTCTCAATATCTCGGGGGTCGTATGGTGACGCCAAGGTTAGTTTCACAGGCGGCTATCACTAGCTTCTCTGACTGCACCCACGTCTCACGTTCAGCGTCCGCGAATGCAAAGAATATAACATTATTTCGCCGTGATCTGTCCTCATAATTGTCTATCCTTGCTTCAAGGTTTGCGACATGATTTGTGATTAGATTAGTCGTTGTGCAAAGGCTGCCAATATCAGTAGTAAGTTGCTTTATCGAAGAACAGTCGCTTTCAATCTTTCACAATCGCCCTCTTGTTTCGGAGAATTCTTGTTTGTTTTGGGCCAGCATGGCGTTATTTGACTTGATTTCACTAGGCAAAGTTGCCTAACTTCGTTGTATATCTTGTAAAGCTGACAAATGTCACCAGTGTGTTGTGTATAGCCAGATCACGTCACAGGACCGGGGTTTTCTTCTACATTTCCAGCAAGAAGTAACAACTGTAGAATAACGCAAACACAATCATGCGCAATGAAAAGACACTGGCCAGGATAGTGCGAACAGGGATAAAATGTCGTTTACCTGCACAAAAAGCAGTTGAGGTCGTTTAGCGCAGGTCATCGTAGCAGTACCGCAATGCTTAATGAAGAGAGCAGCAGGAGCGCCGTGCTCTATAACCTCGTGGTGTGATGTCACCGTAGACGCGGTTCCACGTGATTCTTTGAACGAAGTCGGAGGTTGGCGTGGCAGACAAGATGGTTGTTTGGGAGTGCACGAGCACCGGGCGGTAGGCGTCTGAACGCTCGCCACCAAGGCAGTGCGCTGGTCCGGTGAAGTGTGGCGCGTTGGTCCGTGGAAGATCCGAGCCGATGGCACCAAGGTTCCAAAGGCAACGCAGGGCACTTCATGGTGAGTTTCCCGGAGAACAGCCAGCAGATACATCTGCTGGCTGTTGATGATATTGCTTGCGCACTGTATACCCGCGAGAAAAAGCGCGCGAAATCTCGTGGTAATGACACTAAAGCACACATGAAATGAATCAGCCATGTCTGTCGGATTACGGAGTACGCGTGCGGTATCATTAGAGAGTTTTAGAATAGCGCACCGCGAGCCCTTGCGGTGCGGTCGCTGCCACTGCGCATGCGTCGTAACGCGAGTCGGCGTTCGCGTTCGCGGACCGCAGGCAGACAATCCGAAATTGCGTGCGGCGATCGCGACCCGCATGAGGCCCGCAAGCGCTGGTTTCGAGGCTACGGTGTCAATGCGATCGTGCATTGCGGTGCAGCAGGGCAAACTAAAGCTCGTATGGTGCCCCCTACGCCCGCAATGCCAGCAGCGCTTGGAAACGGTATTCTAAAGCTCCCTAATAACACGCGTGCTAGGCCTGCGACCGATTGGGCCTCAAGCACAGATGAAACGGTTCGGCTGCCTTTCATGAATAGCATAAAATTGCACCAGGGACTGTGACTCGAGATGCAACTACGAAGTACTGTCATAAGCAGTCACGAACGCTGTTTGGCGCGCTGTTTTGCCAGACATAAGAAAACGATTTTTGTACTGTTCAACATTCTGCGCTATCAATGCTTGGCGCTGACATGACAGGCTGGACGGCAGCCGCTTCTTGTCATGACACCCTTTCGAAGAGCCATTTTTAGCGCTTCTCTGGGAAGATACCAGCTTTAAAAATCATGGAGAATTTTTGTTGTATAATATTGCTTCTCAGGATAATCGAAAAGCAAGCGAGTAGCTTAAAAAGAGAGAGACAAGGGTTTGTTCTTGTCTTGATAAGCCCCTGTTTGAGTTACGTGCTTGTTTCTTAAGTATCATGTAATAACAAACTCAATCAACCATTGCGCATAATACATTCAGGCTTTTAAGGTTGCGTTTTTAAGCGCCACTTTTACTCAACCGGCTCCAATGACGATGGATGAATGTCGCATGAGCTTGAGGCAATTTTTTTTTTCGCGTACAACTCAATCAGCAATGTCCAAATTATTATAGAGAAACACACTTGTCTAAGAAGTGGCCACACGAGGAGTTCAAGCACATGAAGGTTTGACCGCCTACCATGCTAGACAGCGCGGTAGTTATGACCAACCGAAGATAGGCACCATATCAGGCATCCACCAGTAGACGTCGACACGGCGTCTTTCATACTGCCTCCAGCGCTCATCAGCGTCTGGAATAAACCCTTTAAAAGAAGCATTACGGCACAACTTAAGCGAGAGTTTCATTGTAGCCTAGGGGGCCCATGCAACATATAGAGGGCCAGCCTGACCTCTTGCCTACGCAGCACTAAAAAACTGTCACTGTCACAGCGAAAGCTTGACTTGATTGATTGATATGTGGGGTTTAACGTCCCAAAACCACCATATGATTATGAGACACCGTAGTGGAGTACTCCGGAAATTTCGACCACCTGGGGTTCCTTAATGTGCACCCAAATCTGAACACACGTGCCTACAACATTTTCGCCTCCATTGAAGATGCAGCCACCACAGCCGAGATTTGATAATGCGACCTTCGGGTCAGAAGCCGAGCACCTTAGCCACTAGACCACCGTGGTGGCGTCACAGCGAAAGCTGGAAGAGCAGCCTTTCGAAGCCTTCTTTTAACACTTTGTGTAGCTGCTACAAGCACACTTGCAAGGTGCACACTATGCCATAAGTCATTGTGTAGTAGGCAGGCATTCACTATGCCATCCTTCGACATTCTTCGGAGAATCGTGGCACCCGCGGCAGACTTGCAGGAAAGTTCGTGCAATTTTTTCATGCTTTCGCTTATAACGATGAAAAAGTGTGCCCGAAGCTTTTTGAATCCCCACGATTCCCCTCCTCTCTTTCTTGGTGGATATGCGCCACAGTTAATGGCTGAATAAGATCAAGCTTTTGTGCTGGGCTGGAGTATCTGACGACATACTCGTTGCGCAATTTGCATTGTGTCACAGCTGGCCGTGTTTTAAATGCGAACCATTTCTTCGCAAACATTGGTGACTTTGAGCGTATCTATCTATCTATCTATCTATCTATCTATCTATCTATCTATCTATCTATCTATCTATCTATCTATCTATCTATCCGCTTACGTTTAGGTGCTCTCGTGGTCACCCTTTTAACTTGGCGCGAACCAAAATTAGCATGGGAGGGTAAGATGGTTTTAAGAATATGATGCGCTGGTCAAGACATGAAGAATGTCATGATCCCGTCGCGTACGTCACCAAACACTTCCCGCCAGAGAGTGGCACATACCCACGGGTGAGCATGTGCCACTGGTATGCGGGTATGTACCAAAGGTAATTGACACTTTGTTTCTACCCAGGAACGACAAGAACACACACGGGAAACTATAACGCGTGAGCATTACCCGATATTGGTCGCGTCGACTCAACGAAGGCATAGAATAAATGTCATTGTTAATAGAAACCTGACATGGGCAGCTTTGACCCCCCTGATGAATGCAAACAATAAGGTTTAGGGTACAAGCAGGAATTTAACCCAAGCATTTTGCGTTGCAGTGAAGCATTCTACCACATAGCTACGCTGGGTCTCGGAGCTACTTTTCAAATAGACGCTAATCTCCGTTAAACGTTAATAGTGATTTCAGTGCTGCCTTCCTAATCTTATAAACATTGCATATGTACTATTTTTACACAGCCGCCACGTCGGCTTAACGTCAATCGTGGTTAGTTGCCATGCGCTGAAGTTGATTTATGCAGCAGTGTCCAGGGCCACTATATTCGCGAGCATCAGCGCTTCGTATCCCCTCTTGGTGTTGCAAATACGCATGTCCTAGTTCACATCGTTGCGCAAGTGCAAACAACTGGTTGTATAAACATCTGCAACTCTTCAGCATATGTCTGTGCGTGTAACATCTGTACATATAATTAGCGTCATTTCATGACATGTAGCTCAATCAAAATATTGCGAAACGGTCACCTTCCCTCCACATGCTGCGCATAACGTCGATTCCCAGGTACGGGGGATCTGTTGAATTTCTTTTTTGCTCTTCTAAAATGATTCCTTATCTATATTAATGCGATTTTTTTCACGACATCAAGCCTGCCCAGGGCCAGTTAGCAACAGAACTCGAAGCATCACTGTGGCTCAGTGATGCACTGAGCTACGCCGATGCTTCGAGCTCCGTTGCAAACTATGGAAAAAAACAACATCGGCATGGCTCAGTGGTCGAGTACTGGGCTGGCACGCAGAGGACCAGGTTTTGAATCCTATTGTGTTCTTGGTGTTTTTCTTTCTTATTTCGTGTGATAGTGGTTACAAACAGCAGCGGCAGCGAACAACTACGCACACGTGATCCTTGTTGTGATCTGATTTCAACTATCACTGTAAAATTAAGAGGCTCTTCATAACTGGTCTGAACGTTTCGTGGACCGTCTGCTACATCGGCATTCCTTTGCCGACAACTGACAAACGTATTTCGTCTAGAAGCGTGGTGCACTCTCTGAAATGCTCCACAATGGTTGAAGATGTGGACCCTCCGGAAGCAGCAGCCCGTTGGGTTGACGCGCTTTGCAGTAGCGGACAAACTAAAATGTATTCATATAAAGAGAAACCACTCAGTCACATTAGCTTGTGTACTGAAGTGTTTTTAAAAGTAGTGCATAACTTATAACCGCGGCTCTACTTTAATAAAGGCAAGTTCATCAAGATTAGCAAAAAAAGGTGTGATGTTACTCGTACAACTTGAACGAATAAAGATTTAGTATAGTCGGGGTACGGCGTTGACACAAAATTAGGTTTATACTGGCTCTTTATTGTTTTTCGGTACGGGTAAAGTGCGTTTGTGGAGCTGTACCTTCCTTTAACCGTTAAAGCGAATTTGACTTCATTCAAAAAAAAAAAAAGATAAGACAATCAGATACTGAAAGGTGCCACGCGTCAATTTCGTTATGGTGCTCAGTTAGTGGAAGCCATATGTGAGAATATTAGACAAGAAAAAAAAAAGCAGGCAGCTTGGCGCTAGTGATGTGAAGCCTGAAGGAAGTATGGATGGGGCAGCATTCTTTGTTTTTATCCTCGATTTCTTTTTCTTTCCTCCTGCCTGTCTTTCTTTTTCTCCTTTCCCGCCTTTATTCTGCCTTTTGTGTCTGTATTGATTTATACTTATTTTTGCTTTTTTGTCTATTGCTAACTCTTTCTCTTTCTTTCCCTTTCGTGCTTTATTCCACATTTTTTTCTGCTTTCATTGGTGATTTTGTCTGCGTAATGCTAAGTGGTGACAGCATGCGACAGCCCGCATTTAAAACATTTTGTATAGGTGAAATAGTGTAACGCTAACATGAAAGCGAACTGGCTATTGTTGAGATTCGTGGATTAAGGAAAGCAGGCATGGGTGTTTGCTACTCAATAGTGCTTGCATTGGCTGCGTTTTGACAGATAAAAAAGTCGAATGTGACATGCATGAGTTCGTCTCATTTTTAAATGATACAACGATGACATGACCTGAACAGCGAACAAAAAGAAAGGAAAAATTGTTGCTCGAATGGTATTCAAAGCGTTGCAGCGTTGGCTAAGCACCTTCGCCTCAGTTAAGAAGGTCCGGATGACAGTCAGTATAATTGATATTTCTTATTTCAGAGAAGAAGAAAATATCCGTTAATCAAGTGCACGTTTTTGCCTAAAATCTTTTTCAACTACTCCATCGTGAGTATACAGTTTGTAGAAATAGTGCTGAATGTAGAGGCACCCTGAATCCCGAACCCATAGTTCGAGATTAGAAGAATATTTTCTTAAGCGAAATTTTACGTCCTAATAAAAAAAAATCGTTAAAGACGAAGACGTGTAGGTTCATTTGTTAATAGGCACTCATGTTCTCGCCTTTTCAGTGTGCCTATTTTTGCATTTTTTATGTTTTGTTGGACGTTAGCATGGGCATCGTGGGCATCTGTGTCCTTTTTGTCACACAAACAACGCCTCAAGAACGAACACGTAAAGGTTTTGAACCATAAAGATCGGCTTACTGATATGAGCTTATTAAATGTCTATAGTAAACCTCTTGACGTACGTGATGGTTCCTACTCGAAAGTGGATGCACACAAGCCTGCACAATTTAGCACGCACTTACTACACACGTCACGATATACGGTAATCGAATAACATTGCCGAGAGCATCACTGGAACGATTCTTGTAGTCTCGGAAACAATCGTCTGCCACAACTCGGTAGTCTGGGACCAAGATGGAGCTGTATCAGAGAATAGTAAATCTTAGTGGCCGTTAAATGGGGCTTTAGAAAGTGTGGCTACTCTTTCTTGTTAATCATATCGCTTACAGGAAATGAAGGTGAGTTCATTGAACTCGAATCTACCACTTTTTTCTATAACATACTTCACAAAAAAGAGAAAAAAACATTTATAACGTCAAAATGTACGTGACACAGTCTTAACCATTTTGTAGGTTTCCCAGAGGTACGAATAAAACATTGTTGATATTCAAACAGTTAGACAAACATAATATACGCAAAAGGGTATTCGAGCTTTCGTGAATGCACCGTACGTGGCACAACGCTGCAAAACAACTGCAAACGTATAAGAAAATCTGTCATTGTATATACCATAAGTAGAACAATTTCAGATTTTAGATTTTAGATAAGCTAAATAGGGTAAATAGATAAATACATAAAATATATAAACGCTTTGATTGTTACCGATAGTTATGTGTTAAAAAAGAAAACGTTCCGTGGCAGTTGAAAGATGGAGTGTTAGGTTGTGTAAGTCTTGTATTAAGGGTGGTGCTGTTTAGGGACCAAGTCATAGTGTAATCTGTGAGCAAAAGCTATCATATTCATGAGCCCGTACGTGCTCTCGATGTCCTCTTCTTTACTTCAACTTCTGCTTCACTTACAAAACACCTGCGCCGAGTGAATACAACTCTGATAGCTCTGATCAGTGAAAAAATCATGAAAAAAACACATAAAGAAAAGAGCGAAATGCATGGTGAGGAAAATTTTCCAATAAGCCAGTAATTATTTCACATACAATACCGAAGGACAAAGTCATAATTACTCGGGTAGCCAAGCAAGAGAGAAGAGCGGGAATTAGCATTGAGTCGTAAAGCAAAACAAGCTAATAACAAATTGAAGCAATCAAATTGAAGCTACAAACAAAGGAGTCCACGCAGCTCCACTCTTCCTGCAGCCTCGGAACCGATAGTGCGATGCTCGATTAAGTTTTGATAGAGTCGCATCCGCACACATAAAAACTCAATGGCGTATTTGTGAGTGATATAAAAGTTTTTGATGGTGACTTCTGGGCATTCGTTTATGTTATAGTTGTGTCCCAGCAGTCAGTTGTGGATAAGATATACAAGGTTAATGCAACGAAACCACTATATACTGCCTTCACCAAAAAAAGAAGTAAAGTAAACTAAGGTGAACTTGCGAATTCATTCCAAGGACAGCACGAACAAGCCGAACGATCGAAGAATAGAACAAGAGCAGTCGACATTCTCTGTATTCCCATGCCGCGTCTGTTGTTTCAGATTGCGAAACCTGGGCCGTTCTTGACAGCGCACAGCGTTTGTCGTGGGGAAAGCACTCAGAAACTCTCCGTAGGCTTGAAATAAATTGCAGAGCTGAAATGGAAATGCACCGGCTTCGAATTCTCCACAGATGTGACATACAATATCACGCAGCGGTTGTCTAAATAAACAGATGTCACCATTTCTTAGAGGAAAACCGCTGGAGACAGTCGCGTTGCTACTCCCTCGTGTGCTCGCTCCATTCCACTAGAGTTCTGTCGCATCGGCTGTTAATACTTGTCCTCTCTTTTTCTTGCCGCGTTTGACGTACAGAAAAGGCAGTCCTACAGCAACAAAGAAGCACGTGGCTTGGAGAGTATTTTTAAGATTTTTTCCGCATGCTTCGCTGGCCTGGTGTTCTCGTCGTTTCTCATCGTGTCAGCACAGACATACGGGGATACGCGCCATGTTATAGGAGATGGTGGATCCGTGTGAGCTAAACTCACAGACGGGACAACCCTCCGGGGAATCGTCACTCAAACGCACCTATGGTGAAACCCGAGAAGAGGGCTTTACATTCAAGCACTCTCGCTTTTCAACAACTTGGAGTAGTCTGTTTTTCCGCAAGTGTATGTATGTATGTATGTATGTATGTATGTATGTATGTATGTATGTATGTATGTATGTATGTATGTATGTATGTATGTATGTATGTATGTATGTATGTATGTATGTATGTATGTATGTATGTATGTATGTATGTATGTATGTATGTATGTGTGTGTGTATGTATGTATGTATGTATGTATGTATGTATGTATGTATGTATGTATGTATGTATGTATGTATGTATGTATGTATGTATGTATGTATGTATGTATGTATGTATGTATGTGTAACAAATAATGTGTGCTGAATAGTGCACTGCTTTATTGTGTGAAGAGTAAATGATGAATATTAGGGTGTCCATGAGGTCATTCTTGCGAACATTTTTTGATATTTCACGGAACAACTCTACACAACCGGATGCGGTTGTGTTCGCAAATGTTCCATATTTCTGGCTCGTTCAAGAACCCCTGGAGGTCCACATTTCCAGAGTGCTTCACTACGGCGTTTCCCATGATCATAGGGTGGTTTTCGGACATTAAACACCACATATCAATTAATCATCGTTCCATATTAGTGGGCTCTAGCGCTAAACACTCTGTAAGGACAGCACGTTTTGCTCGTAATGTGAAAATATGGATTCGTACGTTAAATTGTAAACAGGTGTCTAGAACTAATCATGCTCGTATATGCCATCCCCTCAAGATCTGTATACATATTACACCAAGAGATATTCATACACCAACAATAACACACGAAGAAATGTTCATTATTTTCTCTCAGTGGTAAGTTATCTCTGGTTCAGAAAAAAACTCGCCTAACTGCAAGTTTTACTGATCTCCAGTTTATGTGCGCCCTTCAACAAAAAATGAACTTGTAGGTGATGTTCTATTCAACTGAAGAATATACTCAAATAATCAATCACCAGCAAATTTCTGAATGAAAAGTTCTCCAAACAGATTTATTGTGATGAAACTCTCATTGCTGGTGCATGAACAGGCGCAAGGCAGGTAGGTATCTAATATTTATAATAGACCTGTTCTGTGCAACAAAATTTCGTCGTGCAGAGCCATGACACTTTATGTCCAGAAACGGTTTGCTGAATATCCAGCATACGTGGAACTTTCTGACAACCCGTTTCTCTGCTGCCACTTGGTTGGGGAGTCGGCGTAAAACGTAGTGACCGGACTTATTATAACATCCGCTTGTCCTTGTCTTCTTGAGTCCTGCGTAGCTGCGTGCTTATGTCTTCATTTAATATCATGAATCACCTACTTACTAGGCCAGCCATTACAATCGGACTGCCTCACTGTTTCATTTATATTGAGCTGACTTAAACTATAACCTATACTGGTCGTTTCGATTGGGCTATCTAAGCCCTGCTGTTCTGTAACGAATGCATGATAGAATGGATGCAGCGTTCATTATTTCTGTGATATTTATATCATTCACCACTCGCGGATGCGAACACCACTCACTTAATTATTATTAGGCATACTAAACCTTAATCTAGTTGTCAATGGTGATGACCGTTTTTATTCTCTCGCATTTCTTTGCGGAGGTTACTTAGCCAATCCTTCCGTATGATAAACTAGCCTGTAGATTATTAGGCGGCATCTTAACTAGGAAATGTCCAAGTCGTGCAGATCAACCACTTTTTTGCGCTGTTGCTTATGTCCGTCATCTCTACTTTACACTGAAGTTTCTTCGGAATTTTTTTTTCGTCATTCCGTTTTGCATTGTCTTTGTACGCTAAGGAACCTTTCAATTAGTAATACTCATACAGACGGAGGTTGTATGCTAAAAAAAATGCCTAAGCCGGTGAGCAAAATCCAAGAGAACCTTTCAGGACAATGGCCGTTACAGAAGTAGATGTAGATCCTAAACTTGTGGCTCACACCCAACTTGGGGTAATGGCCAATCATCGGGTAGCTTAAAATAAATAAATAAATAAATAAATATATATATATATATATATATATATATATATATATATATATATATATATATATATATATATATATATATATATAGATATATATATATATATATATATATATATATATATATACTTGCGAAAAGCACATAACTGAATTATTAGTGTTTTTTGTAAATTATTCCTGAGAAAAAAATTTTCGATGAATTAGTTCCTACTGAAGAAGCTATATTTTATTCCAACTTTACAACTTCGAATCCCGCCGCACAAGCCACTACGCACATGCGCTGAAGAGCGGTAGAAATGAAAGGCGGCCGATGATGATGTTGATGGCCGCCCGAATGCCATCAGCCTGTTTTGCAAGGCCTACTAATTTCTGGGCCCACAGCGGTGGTCTAGTGGTCAAGGCACTCGGCTGCTGAGCCGCAAGTCGCGGAATCAAATCTCGGCTGCGGCGGCTGCAATTTCGATAAAGGCGAGAATGCTATAGGCCGGTGTGCTCAAATTTGGGTGCATGTTAAATTACCCTTGGTCGCCAAAATTTCCGGAGCCCTCCATTGCGGCGCTTGTTATAATCCTACGGTGGTTTTGGGACTTGAACCCCATTATCTATCAATCATGTTACAAATTTCTGAGAAACAAGGACAGAGACACAATGTATGAAGAGGGCTCAGAGACGATAAACACAGATAAAACAGAATAACACATACATGGGTAACTTGTGTGTTTATCATGATAAAATATAGACCAATCTCCCCGAAGTGCACCATAATGGGATGCGAAGCAGCAGTGATGCGCACGCCTGGCTGAAACGGACGTCGATGCGGGTGCTGGAAGAACGGTTTAAAGAATACTCAGTGCAGCCCTCGCTAGAGTAAACGTTTCTTTGAAAATCAAAAACACGGTGGGCGGGTTGGCTATATTGTAAGTTTCATGGCAGATAAACGAGCCGAAAGAGTGTGTCCACTTTAAATGCGCTAGAACAATGCGAGTGGTGGAGAGGGTGAAGCGAGCGAGATGAAACGCGCCGAGCGGCGACAGGTTAGGCAGAGAGTGACCTCAACGCGCGCGCACTATGAGGAAAGGCGTGACCTACTTGGCACCACCCCAACACCTGCGGCCAGAGAAACGCGGAACGAATGAAGGGACAGTGTAACAAAGGCTAGTCAAAGAGCTAGTTCGCATCTAAAAGGTGTTTGTATTCGTTGTGTAGTGGTGTCTTTTTCACTATTGTTAATACCGAATAAGCCTACGCTTAAGTAAGTCATACATGTAGTCACGAGCCCCCTTTTTTTGCCTCTACAGCTGCTCTTAAGTGTCAACTTTATGAAGAACACGCAAGTGCCAGTTAAAAGTACAATTTTCCCATTAACAACTTAGCAGCAGCTTCAAAACATACGCAATGTGGCCATGGTGTTTGGTGGTCCCAGCTAGGCAATGTAGTTAAACGCGACGCCATCAACAACAGTCACGCAGAAAAGCTAACTCCTTCTCATTAGGCCGTGGCTGAGAGAAACGTTGATTGCTCACGGCGCTTATGCCTAGCTGCTCTTTCCTCGTCGTTTCTGCGGGAGAAAAGCATTTGCTTGAGTGGCGCTCACTTCTACGCACGACAGTTCTACGCACAAGCCTTATTTCGCTACTTTTCATTCAACACCACATATGTTTACAGGAGTTAGCAGTGCTTTAGCGCCCTTTAATTTTGCAGAAAGTATAGAGGTACACTGCCTTATACCACCCTTCACCTTGGCAGAAAGTATAAAGGTACGCAACTGTTTAATGTTTTCGCGCTGCACTTTTCTGCCACCATTTTTCTCGCTGTTGCAACTTTTTTTCGCTAATTGCCGCCCAGGTTTTACAGCCTGAAATATCTGGGTGCGTCAATATCGCAAAAATGCACAGAATATCTACGTAGTGACTGATGATCAGCGAGGCGATGCTTCGCGGGCTCCCAGCTCGGAATCCGTCTGTCTTCGTACGCGTTTCGCCACCGCCTCTTAGGTTCGCGTCTCCAACGCATCCGTTCGTCTATCTGTCTAGGGAACACTCGACGTATTGCAACAGTGCAGTGCCATCTAGTGAATATTTTGAGAAGGAAGGGGTAGCTAGGACAGCAGACAAGGAATTGAGTCACAGCGTAAGTAGCTTCGTCCCTAAACGGAAACAATAACTTCAGCCTACGCCGTCATTATGGGATGGTGTGAGGAATCGGAAATAAAGGCTCCCTCCTAATGACATTATTCCGCCCTCATCTTTATGTCACCATTATCATTATGATAGTGTCGCGCCGCTTCTGCCATGGAATATATTTCAAAGGTTTTACTTGAATAGATGATTCTTCTTTCTACATATTGCAGTTTTAAATGAACGACGGGTTCGCTACTTCCGTCTTTGAGCAAGTTCATGTGTTAATTTTATTCAATTTCGTGCTAACGTCGGAGGCCTCTGTGATGGTCAATGCAACATAGCAGCAGCCTTTGTCGATGTACTCGATAACTATGCAATTATCTTTTCTCAATTGTATCTGCAGTTTGGCGTCTTTTATTAAAGAAACTTGTGTCTATACGTTCTAAAATGTTCATTTTTTTGAAGAGACAGTGCTTTTTCAAAATAATGCGGCAGGCTTTGGACCACAATTATCAAAGTCCAGACGATCTGTTTAACTTCCAGCCACTGAGAGTGAACGGATGTTATTATGTAGATGTTATGAAGCAATGATCCATGTTTCCCCACGAATACTCGTATTTGAAGCGTTGTTCCTATTCAACTTACATGAGCAGGCTGCCCCTCCTGCAAATATAATGAATGAGGGATGGTTGGCTCAAGCAAGCTTTGTAGAATTGTAGCTGGAATTGGCGCATCCACGCCTGGCGCGACATTTGTTGCCCACGTCAAGTACAGCTTGATACAACAAAATTAAATAACACGTGATATAACTTGCTGCTCGCTTTAAATATAGCGGGATATTTTAACGTGACGAACATCTCGTCGAAGTGAGTGTTTGTGTTCTCGTTCAGGGTGTCAGCGAATTCATGCCATCTTTTCTTATTCTTTCCGGCATACTCCAGAAAAGTATGCACCGCATCGTGTCATTCGTGTTCGTGTCTGCTCTGGTCGCCATATTTACCAGCACGGAAATATAGAGGCAACGCTGCTATGAGCATTTGAGAAAATTTGTACCAGAAGATCACTTCCGCCACAGCTTTGTAAACTATTGTCGAATTGCAAGTCATCATACTTGTTTAGCCGAACAATTGAATAACATCAAGTAAAAAAACATCTTATGCTGTATATGGCGTCATAGGCAAAGTGCACTCATGGCCAGACCGTGGTATCATTCTATTTTATAATACAGGGCTCTCGAACAAGCGGCACTTCAGCTAACGGCTGGCGTCTACACACGGAATGAATGTTTGCGACTTTTCTATAGAGTATTTGCGTTTTTCTTTTGCTCATTTTAGTTCACAGAGCTTTGTTTGCATAAGTTGCAGAGGCGGGAGTGGGCTCAAGCATTTTTTTTTTTTTTCACTCTGAAGCCCCAATGCGCCAAGTACTTACTGAAACTTCAACGTGGAATGAAAACTGTATATATGAGAATAGACTTTCATTTAAAAAAAACGAGGTCTTAAATATACACTTTCTGCATTCATAGTTAAGTCACCGTGAAAAGCCCCGCCGCGGTGGTCTAGTGGCTAAGGTACTTGGCTGCTGACCCACAGGGCGCGGGTTCGAATACCGGCTGCGGCGGCTGCATTTCCGATGGAGGCGGAAATGTTGTAGGCCCGTGTGCTCAGATTTGGGTGCACGTTAAAGAACCCCAGGTGGTCTAAATTTCCGGAGCCCTCCACTACGGCGTCTCTCATAATCATATGGTGGTTTTGGGACGTTAAACCCCACATATCAATCAAGTCATCGTGAAAATGGGTACCAATGTGTCTTTTTTTTTAATCTTGACACCAAATCGCTTTGAGAAATGACGATCCATGCGGGACGTAGTAAAGGCATTCCTCCCAAACATTTTTTTACGGTGCCACGGCGCATGCTCCTTCCCTTAGCGGAAGTGTCGCGAAACACCTCCTCGTCTTGCAGGCTTTCTTTCCAGCAATGCATTTTTTGCGGCCCCGACCAAAACGGCACAGAGGGTGGCACAAGAAAGTGAGACAGGTGGATTGAAACGTTAACAGACATTTTTGTGCAAACTTCCACCTTTCCCTGCCCCCGCTACCACTATCCGTTGCGAATATTTGTACTCCCGCCTCTTGCGGAACTACATTTTATGAAGGGGAATATTTCGTAGACATTGCCTTTTAACAGCGAAGCTGTTTAAGCTATTGTGGTGATATGGTGCCTATCAAAAAACTATGATTATTGTGAATGGGTAGACTTCCCAGGAATGACGAATCTCGCGCTTCACCACTGACCCACAATAAATAAAGTAGGTAACAATTATCCGAAGAACAGTGCACGTAGTTGAGAATTTGGCCGAAGGCAAAAAGAGAGTTGTGGGCTCAGAGACCGAAAGAAAGATGCTAAGGAAATCTTCGTGAAAGGAGGTATCCATGGTCTGAAGACGCGCGTCCTAACCAGTCAGCTATTCAGCCACACTGACAAAACATTGCATAGCCTTGGGTATTATCGTATAGCAAAAAAGGGTCAGGAGATAGAGACAGAGAGAGAGGATAAAAAAAGGAAGAAAAGAAAAAGGAAGAAATGAAGTAGAGAAATGGAGATAATATTCAAAGCAGCGCACACTAAAGATGATTTGATTGATGTGGAGTTTAACGTCCAAACCACCATATGGTTGTGAGAGATGCCGTAATGGAGAATTCTGAAAATTTTGACCGCCTGGGATTCTTTAACATGTACCTAAATTTAGGCACACTGGCCTACAGCAGAAATCCAAAGGATAAAAAGTAGACAAAGTGTGTGCTACTTCTCTATTTTGTGTTACTTTCAAAATTATGGAACCACACCAACTAGTCCAGCTGTCGACCTTGCTTCTATGAGAAGTATACATAGTAAGATAAGGGTAGGAAAGAAACAAAAACAAAGTAGAAAGAAAAGTAAGTATAATTAAGAAGCGTGAACGAAAGAAAGAGAAAAGAGCACAGAGAAGAAAACAATTGGCCCTGTATCTGCGTGTAATCAGCAAATGTCGTCGAAAGACGATAGTGTGGCGTGTGGAGAGAGTGAACAAGACATTTTTTGATGTTCTGTGCAAGAAAATTGGTGAATGGTATTTTGGAGGCACTGCGTTAGAGTGCCTCGAGCGTGCTGCGGAGGTTAACGAGCACATCAAGTGACGTCACACCTGAGACATAAGCGTCATTTGGCAGTTGTCTTAGAAAACAAAGCGCGTGGCTCTGAGACGGCTGTGCCAACACCGACTAAATTCCAAGGCCGAAAGGCTGCCGCAGTGACGTCAGAGGTTGGAGGCCCAGTTACCCAACTGAGCATGCTCAGTAAGACTTTTTTTTCCACATCTTTTATTCGGCCCAATCAAGCCGCAGCAGCTGCGAGAGCGGGAGCGTTTGTTCTCCTAAAACGCGAACGAAACACCGGCTTTCCGCAGCGTTCGCGGCGTAACTGGGCCTCCACCCTCTGACGTCACTGCGGCAGCCTTTCGGCCTTGGAATTTAGTCGGTGTTGGCTGTGCGCACCTATTTCAGAGGTGATAACGTGTAGAACGCAAGGCGATGGGTAGGCGCCACCACCGTTTCGTTTTTAGATGCGGAGCATCTAATACTTGAGGCTTGTAGTGCGGCGCCGTCCGCAAGCTTCCTCCTCCTTCTTCCACCATCTGTGCATCCCTTCCTCCTCTACACACCGCGCGCGCTTCACTCCTCCACCATCTGTGCACCCTTCCTCCTCTACACACCGCGTGCGCTTCTCCTCTTCACTAACATTCGCTAGCTGTATAATGTAGCGCGCATGCGCCGTCACGCTTCGAGAACATCGGCAGCTGACGCGCGCGCATGCGCCGTCGCGCTTCGAGAACATCGGCAGCTGACGCGCGCGCATGCGCCGTTGCGCTTCTCCCCCTTCTCGAACATTCGACAGCTGACAGTGCATGTGCCGTTGCGCTGTATATATACTCAAGGTCGGCGCTCGCTCGCTCAGTGGCCGCTCGTCGGTTGGTTTGTACGGCGCGTCGACGTCCAAGGTCGCGGTGAAATGAATTCCAATGAATCCACAAACACAATGATCGACGTCCCTTCGACCAGCGCTGCCCTTTCGCATACGTGTGCTCATTTCGTGTTCACTCATTTAACACGTGTTCACTCATTTAACACCCCCTCCTACAACCACGTTAACCAATTTAGCCATCGACCCAAGTAAGTCGCAATTTAACACCCCATTTCACAACCACGTTAACCAATTTAGCCATCGACCCAAGTAAGTCGCACTTTAACACCCCGTTAACCAATTATATGCTCCGCATCCTCCTCAGTGTTCCCCCGAGGGAAGCTGCGGGCAATTTTTTTTTAGCAAAGCGTTGGAAACACTCGCCTTTCCGTGCAAGCGTTGCATGGTCAGCGCAGCGTAATAAGCGCTACGGTCCTTAAAATTACTTATGTAAGCCTTTTCTAGTAAGAGACGCACATGCAGAATATATACGTGTTGTTATGGTGCCCCAAACCTGCGCTATAATTGCTTTTTGATTGACAATTGCACAAGCAATTGCACCACGCGCCCTTTGTACCATCTTTCTATTGATGACAAAAACGCGCTGCAATTGCTGAGCTCTGAGGGTGGCTGCAAATGGCATACGGTGTAAATAATTGGCTTGGCGTTATCAAGCTGGACAACGTACGCTACCTAGCCTAGTGGATCCGCGCCGCACGCTGCGCAGCGAGAGGTCGTAGTTAGGACATGCGGCTTTGAAACTTTTTATTCTCGTTCAGTATTTTCATTTTGTTAGTATGTACTTTATCACGTCATAACAATGACCGAAATGCGTCAGAGGTGCCATGGTGAACCACGGCATAAAACACTTTCGGGTTAAAAAAGAGAGAAATAAATAAATAAAAAGAAACAAAAAGCCACCCAGCTCTGTACACGAATATAAAGAAATATAAATACACGTTGCTCAGCAAACGGCGATGGGCCCTCCCTTTGCTGTGCCAAGCTTTGCGCGGCTCAGTGCATAGTATCCAATTTTTTTCAGCCTATCTAATAAGGGTCAGGCAAAAACATCACTGCAATAAATAAATAAATAAAAATACGAATTGAAGGTTGCCTCAGACACGAACTTTTTTAACAGTAAAAAGTACTGTTTATTTTGTACTACCTAAACATTTGTGACTTGCAGGAAGAAATTGAGGCAATCTCTTAACCAGGCTAATTATTTCAACGAACCTGCGAAGAAGGCGCAATTGATAGCATTTTGTAACACTCGGAAAAAATTACACATCAATGCTGATTATTACAATCCCACAGCAACAATGTGAACCTGTGAACGCCAGCGTTATAACAACTATGTGCGCTTTTCGTGTCTGTTACACTTGTTACCTTGCTTGCATGAAGCTCCAACGCAACTATGTGATCAAATTGGGGTTAAATTGTTATTATGATTATTATTATTATTAGTAGTAGTAGTAGTAGTAGTAGTAGTAATATTATTATTGAACACAGAAATACACGGCAAGTATATGGTAAATGTATGCAATCATTTGAATGACATACAGAGGGCTTCAGATATCCAAACATACGTAGACGCAAAAACAAGAGAAAGGAAGAATGGCCATAAAGCGTAGAAACTGCAGCTCTATATTGGTCAAGTCAGCACCCCGTGCGCATTCGTCGAGCTATAATCATTGCCATGACGCTTCAGAGAGCTCCCCTTTAATAAAACCGTGTTTTGCAGGCGTACTCGTGGACAGGATGGAGCAAAGCGATCAATGAAGTGAGTCATGACGTGAATGAGAATAGCCGTTACAACAAAGACGTGGAGCTGTAGCTAAGCCATTATATATAATTTGTACCCATGGAACAGAACAAAGTGCGTCATAACAACAACCATAAAACGGTGCCTTGAGGAGAATGCCCACACTGTACTGTGAGGAAGTAAATTTACGAGCTGAAGCGAATTGTATCGAGCCTCCCAATGAAGATTTTTAATACGATGGGAAAGTGGCGTAGCCCCCGATGTTAGAATGGTTAGTAAGAACCTGCACAATTATTCTAAAGACCATAATAATAAAAAAACTACTACGCTTTACCAACTTTTTATACATCAGCCTGGAAAAGTGTAGTGTGGTTCGCGAACGAGAAAAAAATTGTCATTCACCAGTTTGCAGCACGAAGCTAGAAAATGTAAAAGTGATCGAGGTTTCTTTCAAATGCAGCTGCGAAGTAGATAATTTGGCCCTAGGTAGGTGATCGAAAACAAAAACAGCGCCACACCTGTGTGGTCGGCCAACCGTCTAAGCTTATAAGAAGGTATATAGCACGTTACTATACAAGCGTGTATTAGCCGCATTCGGAAGCAGAGGTATTGCATTACTCAAGGACTTCGTCGCAAAACATCGTAGTTGAGACACGTTTGTGAAGAAAAAAAAAAGTAAGTTTGGCGCACGATGTCATCGGCGAGAAACTCGCGTGACGTACTTTCATATTGATTTGCGCTAGAAAACTAGTGGATGAAACGAGTTTACGTTGACGAGAATGAACGCTTGATTTTGTAATCATTTCAGCTCCGGTATCGAGGCAGCTCCCTCTCGATACCGATGGCTCCGTCCCGCCGAAAAGTTCAATAGCGGCGGTTGTGATACCAAGCAACGCCACTATTACCAAGCTGAGGACGTCTCCCAGACTTCGTTGATAGTGGCAGAGCTCTCAGTGCTTTGCGCCACGCTGATTTTCATAAATTACCAAAAGACCAAGCGCTTGAGGATGTTTGTGAAACTGCAATGCGGCACTGCAGTCTCTACTATCGACTTCTGACTACGGTTCGAAGAAGCAGTTTATATTTGATTGATTTGATATGGGGGATTGAACGTCCCAAAACCAGTTTATATTTGAGATGACAGATGTATACAACACCACCTTGCAGACAAAGGACACCAGAATATACTTTATGGACTAGAGGTCACTGTGTAATCATCAATAATGAACGGGCCAATGTACTTGCCCATTCAGCCCCAACTCAAGAACATCACCTATCATTACATCATCCTAAGACAGACGCTGCTAGCAAGCTCCGTAGGCTCGGTTGCCGGTGCACCGTGTCACATAGAAATGAACTGCCCATCACGCGTGCCCGATTACACTCCCTTTATCTAACGTTAAGCTTTTGACTTTCAATAGTCCGCTGACGGGATGCTACCGTTTTGTATAGAACTTGTTTGGATGCCGCGTTTACTCATACGTAGCCTATACGTTCCGCAAAGCGTGGGAATAGCCGACTCCGCCACCTGCTTACACTACGTATCCACATGAAATGATTTCACACGTTCTAAGCACGGTCTGATATATAGCACGCTGACCCGC
Source organism: Rhipicephalus microplus (assembly GCF_013339725.1). NCBI lineage: Eukaryota > Metazoa > Arthropoda > Arachnida > Ixodida > Ixodidae > Rhipicephalus > Rhipicephalus microplus. The sequence goes on from NC_051170.1 coordinate 89,261,741, forward strand.
ACGCACGCATGTATGCTCTCTCTCTCTCTATCACATACACACACACACACACACACACACACACGCACACACGCACACGTGCGCGCGTCGGAAACGCTACAGCGCTAGTTGTATTCATAATTTGAATGAGGCTTTTATACCCTAAAAGCTGCCACAGTCCATACAGCTCATCTCGATAACTGTTACATAATCATAGAAGCGTAAGAATGCAAGTGAAAGAAGTTGGGTGCTAACGTTGTAACAAGCCAGTACACTAAACGGTGAATGAGATAAAGATACCTTGCGGTTTCTTATGAAGAATAGACATCAGATCTGTTGTTGTAATGAGCGCAAACATGGGGTAAAATGCAAGTGAGGGAACCGGGTCCTCTCAGTTGTCTTTTACTTAATGTTTGTGCTCATTACTACAATGAATTACACGTTACAACTCACCAAACTAGCAGCGTTGTTGACCTCAGTCACAGGCACCAGTTCATAGATTCGAAGAAACTGGAAAGTAGAAAGACGCTCTTAAAGATGGATGGAACGAGAGTCTTTTATGAATAGTCATGGCGTAAGTCATGTCTTTGCAACGAAGAGATTTGAGCTTGCAAAATGTTACAGATGCAGTTACGTGAAGAGACTGGAATAAAATAAATGGACTATGAAGCCAAATGTCAATATTAGGATCGTTGAGTTTACCGTTAGTGTTTTGTTTTCCTTTGGATTTTCGCTTCGTCTGTTCTTTTGTGTGAAAGGTACTTACTAATCGGCCACTAATTTTGCGCCATTCAGAACACATTTGGACAATCATTTTTCATAAACTTTTTTTTACTAAATTCCTGGTTCTTATTATGTATGCACGATTTCCCACAAGAGACTTTAATGTACTGCATACACCTTATTAGCAGATGAGCTTCCATGTCTACCATATTATGTGTTTGCACTGTTTTGCACACAAGACTCGTCAGCAGAAATTTCTTACTTAAAATTTTTATTGCATCGATAAATTCAGGTAATCACGGCGCAATTTTAGATTATACACATTTGGATGATTCATTGTATTTATTGCGGGTCCTCAAAATTTTATTTATGTCAAAGCGATTCCCGCCGATTAAAGGCAAATTTCGTCAGTCAGAGTCTTAGTTAATTCAATAGCTAAGCTTTATAGCCTTTCTTAAACTTACTCTCCTTGTCTAGTGACTAAGGTTCTCGGCTGCTGATTCGCAGGTCGCGGGATTGAATACCAGCTGCGGCGGCTGCATTTCCGATGGAGGCGGAAATGTTGTAGGCCCGTGTTCTCGAATTTGGGTGCACGTTAAAGAACCCCAGGTGGTCGAAATTTCCGAAGCCCTCCACTAGGGCGTCTCTCATAATCCTATGGTGGTTTTGGGACGTTAAACCCCACATATCAGTGAGATCAATCTATCAAACTTACTATCTTTCTTCACCCGTTCGATCACCTTCCTCCCTTTTCTCTGTACAATGTAGCTAATCAGCTATGCTAAATTGGTTTACAAAACGTCTTTTGTTTTATGTCCTATTTTTCTTATAGACTGGCGGTCTTCAGAAGTTCTGGGTGGAGCTTTTTTCATTCGCATTTACGGGTTTCGTTGTGACGGTTCCCCAAAATATACACTACAACATTTTGCTGCGCAAGTGAAAATAAATTATTGAGAAAAAAATTCTGCGACCCTTAAGCTTCGTGTTTAAGATTTGATCGTGATAGCAATATTGAAACACTACATTTCCGAACTTGCCATGTACCCACTACTTTGCCTTAAGGGTGCAGTAACGTCTGCGCCTTTGTATTAGTTAAACCTGGCTAACTTCCCTGTCCTTCCTGTTTCATTCCTCCTCCTCAGCTTTAAACTATGAAGCCACTATGACAATCCCATGTTCTGACGCCCGATGGCAGTGTACGATTCTACGACGTGTTATTACTGCAATATTTCATGTTGTATTGTTAAGAATGCGCACTGGACGCGCTGGTTTGTAAAGCATGAAAGTTACTTTCACGGAATTCCAAAGCAGAGAAAGTATTTTTACTGTACTTTCAAGCAAAGGCGTGGCTTTATGGTAGAACACCTGTTTGCCACGCAAATGACCCGGGTTCTGTCCCCACTCAGTCGCAAAATATTTGATTCTTTTTATTTTATTGTCATCTTTCCCAATATTGTGGTCACGCCAGATGTTCGATTTTTCGGTCGCGCGAAGATTACGATTTTTCTCTCACAACCAACGACGTCGACACCGATGCTGGTATTTTCGCTATGGAGCTTCCCAACACTTTTCTGTTAAATCACTTATACGTAGTAAAAAGAGTAGCTGCACACTAAAAGAAATGAAACTCATCTACCGCAGCCATTAGCTCATCATAGCTTGAGTGCATCTTTAGTTGTGGTTGCATAGCGTATAGTGGTACATATCGTTAACAATAGAGGCTTCAGTACTTTGTTTCTAGTTTTTTGTTTATCTTCGTAGCTCCAGGTTTCACTATCAAAGCTGTTTTGTTTTAAACTGTTGTCCTAATGTATATAGTTTTGGTGTTTTTCACCAAAGCTTTCGCCTTCCGAATCGGCAATGAAGACAGTGCTGCTTGCGGTCATTGCGGCAGCGATGAAACTATAGAGCACGTTCTCTGTCACTGCCCTTGTTACAGCGTGCAAAGACGGCAACTAGCTGCTGCGTTAGCTCGCCTTGACGACAGACCTTTGTCTGAACAATCAGTGCTGGAAAGACGACATGATTTGTGTGCTCACAGAAAATCAGTGAAGGCCTTACTGAACTTTTTGCGTGGCAGCGGCCTATTGTATAGACTGTAGCACCCCACCTCCCCCCCCCCCTTTTTTTTTCGCGCGCGTCTATTTCCCTCTTCGCTTTCTTTCCAATCTTTCTTCCACATTCCCCTTCCCCTAGTGCAGGGTAGCAAACCGGATGCTTCATTTTCTGGTTGACCTCCCTGCCTTTTCCTCATTTTATTCTCTCTCTCGAAAACAAAGGTTTTGTTAGCCGTCCTCTAAAAAACAATACCGAGAACACTGACATGAAGTTGTAAAGTAATCTGGTTATTCTGGCGAAATTCTTAGTACTGAAATTTTCAGCTTCAGAGTGCGAATCCTGAGTATGACCATTCCGGTGGAAGGCTTTCAACTTATTTTTGACTTAGGGGGCGAAGTATGAAAAACTCCCTCAGAAAGATGAAAGCAACAACTACAGTATTCACGCAGTTTCTCTTACATTCGCGTGTTTCCTTATTTCTGCGCTGCCCCATGAGCTAACTTCAAGGTTCATTGTTCACTCTAATTCAACAGCAATACACTCTAATTCACTGCCTCGAATTCGAGTGTATTGCTTGCAGCGTAGGACGGCGCCGCAAGAAAAGATGCTGGAAACCAGTTGAGAACTCACAATAGCTCGAAAGGCAGAATTATGTTCACGACACATCCTATTTTCGTGCACAATACTCTGGGAGCTCGTCTTCCTTTGATTTTTATTTTATTTTACCTATTTCGGCGTTGGCCCAGAGGCATCTTTTTTTTTTTTTTTTGCAAGTCGTACGATACCGTCATATGAAGTTTTTCGCGTATTTATGTTCTGACAGCAACAGCCCAGCGTGTGCGTACTAAACACCACCAGTCACCATTTAGCTTATGCTGGCACAGAACTTCGGTGCTGGCAGCAAGCCAAGCGAGTTTGCAGTTCTTTCCCCGTTCTTTCCAAGTCTCTGGCATGTCTTGATGACATTTGGCGGGAGTAGCTTCCATCTCGTACGCCGCAACAGCGCACTATGCGTAGTGATTCTCCCTTGTGGACTGGCCTGCTAGCGATAAGCCAATTCTTTCTGTCCGCTTTCTTCACGCAATCGTGGGTTCATAGAGGCTGCAGCTACTGTGCACAGAAAAAAAAATTGAGCCACACATCGACCTTCTTTAGTTCTCTAAGGCGGCAAGTTCTTTTCGTGCGTCTCCAAATGCAGTGACCATGAGACATTAAAACGAAAAGCTTACGAGTCCGCTCACATATTCTGCTTTGAGAAGAATGAAAAAAACTATTAAGATTATGAAACTCTAAACTATCCGAGAGAACGTGATCAAAGTCTCCTGTTCTTTTTTTTTTCATTCTGGAACGTGCAAACAAATTTAATGCGAGAACTTGTAAAGGAAAAAAAATTCTACGGAGGGAAAATCTCAGCCACGTTTCTCAAAAGTGCATAAATAATACAAGAAAGAAAGTTCAGCAAAAAGTGACATAAATTACAATTATGCCTATAGCATAGCTTATTGCGAAACAAACCGCAAGGGCTAGGATCCGAAAGAAAGGTTCTTTGTTTTCTGCAGAATTGTTGTGTCTGTGGTTGCTTTCTAGTGCCCTACTATTTAAATTTGCTATGTGATCTTCCATCGTCAACCCAGACTTTTTGAACTATCCTGCAATACACTAACTCTTTATGATGTTTTGAGTTACAGTAATGAAAATGCATGTGATGTGGCGAAACATTTCTTTTTTTTATTTCCATACAACGCAAGAATTTTCTGCTGTGGTCAAAATATGAAAGAAATGCGCATTTTTCACGCCCTTTTCATGATGTTAGCCTCTTTAGAGCTACTAACTTACTACTTTACTAACCATATAAAACAGACATTTTCATTTCCTTTCCACACCATTTCTCGCATTTATAGAGATTCAGCTTCGTGATTATCCTCCATAATTTTTCTTGCTGTTTATTCTCTTCTTTCAATGGCACCCACGTCGATACCGGATGACGAGTTTGTAGTTGCTCGTTCCAATAGTACGAGCGTATTTCGAGAGGACTTTTTGCCTAAAGATTAAGACGCAAAAACATGAACGACATCGCGGTAGCCTTCAGGGAAGCTTTAAAACGAGACATGGGCCATTCAATACGAGATATTTAGGATGCCTCAATTTTGCTTTGTCTGGCCTAAGTATGACTGAGACTGTGCCTTATTGGACTTACTTATTTATATAACAATGTCACTTGCTTTTAGGAGAATTAGGTACTAGAAGTTTGAAGCTCATACTTTGTGCCTAGTGATACAAATAGTTCTACCGAGCAGGAATCGTTTTGCGGCCGCAGCGTCCCTGCAGTTAAGACCTGCATAACAACGTAAAGGCAGAGTGAAATGACAAACAGGAAGGGTGCACCACAAGCACTTACTCACAACAAGAAGCTTTAATGCTTTAACTGAAACATTGTTATGGATCAGTATCAACTAGCTCGCCTCTCCGTTTTGCTTCACTTGACCTGCAGTTAACGGCAGTGAAAGAGACCAGTGAGATCACGCAAAGAGCGAACACCGTTCTCTCTGTGCCGCTGAATGCGCCCGTATATTGATCACACTGCAGCGTCTTGGCAGCCATACTTTGAGCCCATTGAGCCTTGTTTACGTCGCCATGCCTACGAACACCCGAACAACCTTCGTGGTTTATTTACCTTTGTACTTAGGTGTTTTGTGTGCAGAGCAGCATAACCTCGTGACCGATTGCAACCGTGAAGGCGAACACCTGGAAAATGGCTAATCTTGTTACAGGTACTTTCGTTCGGTTTCTTCGCTGAACGAGTTTATTAAATTACTCGCCCCTGGCCCGGTTGCTTTCGCTTTCGCTGTACCTCGGTTGTGTCGATAGAACTAAGGTGCGCTCATTGCAATGAGAAATTAAGAGGTAGTGAGGTAGCGGGAGGGTACTACTTAAGATAGCATTTTACATTTTCTATGCGTCATGCATGTAACTCGTTGTAGTGTTTATTGTGCAAAACTGTGGGCACGAATGTTGCGGGATCAAATCTCAGCAGACGCGGCCTCTGTTCTGTGAAGGGCAAAATACTAGAGGCCCGTGTGTTTCTATTTGGTAAGGGGTACATTATCAAAGCTCAGGAAATCTATTTTTCTAGAGTCCTCCAATACGGTGTCCCTCATGTTCATTTCGCGGTTTTCAGACGTAAAATTTCAACATTTATTATTATTGTTTGCTTCATGTTTACGCGTGGCATTGTTACAAGGGCGTCGCAGGACGGCTTTTCCAGTGGCAAGAACACACTAGTGTCAATGAGCGAAAAAGACAAAACGATGCAGTTTGCTGTTGCTTGGAGCAAGTCGGGCTTATAGGGACGAAGCTCCTTAGTGTCAATCCATGTCCCGTGTCAGTCGGCGTTGCACGCTACGAATATCCATATTCATATGAATCGCGCTATGATATTCATATGTATATGCATATGTATATCTATATTCATATGAATGTCCATATTCCTGTGGATATGGATATACATATGAATATCCATATGAGAATCTCAACTCTATATGCGCACTGTGAATAATAAACAACTTTGTATATAGTGTACACACGTGTTTTCACGTATTTGCATGGTCGAGTGGCCAACGTATGGGGGTTAATGACACCGCGGAGCGTTGTCCACTCGTCATCCTTCACTTCGTGGATATGCTGCGATTTATTCTTGCTGGGCTACACGTGTGGCATATGTCTGCGTCGTTTTGCACTATGTGCTCCAGCATTTCTAGTTCAGCGGCTTTTGTATTTACATCGGCACAAGCTAAATAGCCGAGACAAAATCTGTGGTGTAACTGCAGCTAGAAAACAAGCGACCATGATTAGCAGCCATCACATTTACCGCTTCTGAGCATTCCTAAATTTGGCGAAGGACATTGTGCAGTCTGGTGCGCTTTGTATGTGCGGCATACCACACAGATGAAAGGAGGTAGTGCTGTATATAAATGCTAAGCTGTCTCTCACAACTTTGTTAGCTCTTTAAGAGCACAGCTTTGAAAGCTTTCGCCACGCTGCTTGGCGTTTCACTGAATTGTGGTTGTCAGAGGAAGTGCCACTTAACAATTGTTGGTTATACATTTTTAGAGGGAGGGCTTTAGCCTCATTGGTTTTCGTTGTCTATGTACCATTTCGAATTGATCGAAGGGCCCTCTTAAAAACGATTACACCTGCTGGCTCAAGTGAATCCATACATTATGGCACGTACACACACACACACACACACAAAACCGACGAGAGTTGAGGTCTCCCTCCCTGAATATCTAACCGAGCATTGTTAAGTGCTGGTTTGCCTGATAACCATTATACAATGAAACCTCCAATCCCACCACTTCCACATTTCTCTGTTTTCATTTCCTTTTGTCAACGTAATATTTCTTCGCCTTTGCTCACATAATTCGTCGAAGCAGGCGCTCCTTGCTGCATCTCCCACTACCGGCATTACCACATTCATTACTACCATCTACTATGACCTCCTCTGTTCAGATTGAAGGAAATGACATGAAGCATGTGCAGCTAGTGCTAAAGCATTCAGTTCTAGCCTTGAAGATGTCAAGCCCACTTGTCAAAACGTCAGCTGGCGCGCATAACCCCTGTTAATGGATTTTCTATCGATACATTCCGTCTTGTCCATTCGGTCACTTATATATATAGTTTTACGATCGAGTGTACTTAAACGCCGTATTGAAGCTTGACTACAAATCTATAAAGAATGCATTTTCTATTTCAGTCACTTGTGTAATGATTTTGTTTTATTTGAAATAACACTTTCTGTTCACATATACTCTTCTAGGCAAAGAAAAAAAAAACCTTAGAATACTTCGTACTAGTGGCGCTAAGCCCACAGAAAGTGCGAAGATGAGTGGCCTCCATTGGTTCTCTGTATTTCTCTGTTGTTCATCATTCTTCCTTTCCCTCTCTCTTCTCTCTACTTTTTCGGTGATTTTTGTGTCTGTCTATTTATTTCTTCCTCTAGATGCACATTTCTTTCTATTTTTCGCCTTTCTGCCCTTCCTCCTCTCTATTCTCGCTTCCTCTTTCTTTCTTGTTCTTTCTGGCAACAAATGTTTCTTTCTCTTCTTCATTCTCTCTCTTCTTGTTCCTGCTTGTTTTTTACACTTCTTCCTTTTAATTTCACTTTTTGTTTTTTATTACTTGCTATCCTTCTTTTTTCCATTTTTATCCTTTTCCTCTTCGAAGTTATTCTTCAATATTTGTCTTTTCCTCGCTTACTTTGGATGCTGTGCTTTGCTTTCTCCTCCTTACACTCTCCTCACCTCTTTTCTCTACTCACTTGCCCTTGATACCTACGTGCTATAGCGGTACTATACTATACTGAAGTATACTAACCTACACTATACTACACTATAATAAACTACAATAAACTCTACTAATACTATCACTATAACTGCACTACACAAAACTAGGTTTCATTCTTCCAGCGCACCCGGTCAGGCGGCTGCTTACAATGCTCGCGTTTCGACTGCGGGTACGAGCGTTCGAATCCCGCCTCGTCGATAAATATTTTTTTGCACCAAGGATCTCTCGTTTCCTTTTTTGTTTTTGTGCAGCTCTTTACGTCTATCTATCTGAACCGTTTCATCGAAGAATATTGAATTCCGCGTGGGACGAATTGGCGCAACGGGTGTGTGCATCTGGTGCTCATACTCGTAAAGCGATTGATTTGTGGGGTTTAACGTCCCAAAACCACCATATGATTATGAGAGACGCCGCAGTGGAGGGCTCCGGAAATTTTGACCACCTGGGGTTCTTTAACGTGCACCCAAATCTGAGTACACGGGCCTACAACATTTCCGCCTCCATCGGAAATGCAGCCGCCGCAGCCGGGATTTGATCCCGCGACCTGCGGGTCAGCAGCCGAATACCTTAGCCACTAGACCACCGTGGCGGGGCTACTCGTAAAGCGAAGCACAAGATAAAAAAAAAAGAGGACGAAAAAAGAGTGAACGGCAGAGATATCGCATTGCAGAAGTTACAAAGGTAGGGGTCATTCATAAGAATATTTTTTTCTGAGCGCATAGCGAAATTACAAAAAGCATAGCAGCAGCACTTTGAAAAAAAAAGTGAACGCGTGCACTTTTTCTCTATATACCGGACTGCAGGTTGGCTTAGCAGTTGGTTGAGTAATAAACATAACCTTATGGTGCGGCTGAAGCTTCAAATGTTTTCTTATTTGACCGGGTTGCCTTAAGCATACCCTTAAGAACACTGAGAAAGATACAGTGGCTCAACCGCAGCCAACGCAAGTATACGATTTGAATTCGGAAAGAACAAAGTTGTGATAAACTGATTTTAGTAAGCTCTATACAATAAGTTTTCTTTTGAATGTTTTCGATCAACATTGCATAATTTTTTTTCTAAGCATTGCATCAATATGAGCTCCATTATATTGATCCTAATGAAATCACATGTTGCTCATTAAAAATTATTTGTTATAACCAAGGAACCGCGAAGCAAATAATATACCGGTTCGCTTTTTCATAACTAATGGTGGCCATTAGGTCAGCGGTGAATTTTTTCAGGTGTGTTTACGTTGCGTCACTACTACCTTTCAAGATCGCAAGACCAATCTTTTTTAGCCGCAGTTGAGCAAACCTATAGCGGCCGAGATTCGTTTTTCTTGTAGATGGAAAGAGAATTGATGTGCCTTCCGCTTTAGATGGTGGCTGTCCGGAGAAGTAAGATTTAGAGTTATAGTTGGTAACAGTTACGAAAGATTAGCTACGCCTTTCAGCATTCTAGCGCCAGCGACTGCGTTACAAAATGGAAAAATTTACTGCGCCGGTCCTATTCTTCTAGTTGGCTATTTTTACCTCTTTGGGATATCTTGGAAGGTTATCAAGAATAACGTAGAGTGCTCTGGGACGTTAGGTTTAATATCAGTCTTTGTTTCTTTGATCCAGCATTCCAGGAAAACATACGTGAAAGTGATGTATTTCACTTTTGTATATGAATACATGGGCAGACTCGATTTTGTTTGTGTCTAGTATTTTTACGCTGGTTTCTTCCTGAGACAGTTCTCGACACACCAAAATAGGAATAATGTACTAAGCTTCGCTTTATAATCGGAGTTTGGATCTATTTTACGAAAACTTTCTTAATTTACTTGTGCTGTTATTTTTCACAGTGACAGCACAATTACAAAAACAACACGTGTGAGCAATAGATAATTATGTTGCTTCTCTCTCTCCCTCTTTCTGTGAGAAATATACAAATACATCATGGCCATACTTTATGTCACCGCTAATGTACTTTTTTTAATTTATGAAATTCGCAAATATAATTGACCACTTATAGTCCTTCACATTCCTTTCAAGTTCATTCTTTCTTTCTTCCTTTTTTTATATCGCTGCTCGGTTTTTACTTCTCATTGTTAATGTAGTGAGAATGACAAGTTTGTAAGAAGAAGAGAAGGGCTATAGAACGAGCACGAACTTATGCGCTCGTCTCTACGTCAGCACACTTACTCTTATGCTTTTATCTTTATTTATCGTCTGTACTTTATAGCACTGTTCACATCATGGGCTGTACAAGTTTCTTCTATGGTCTGTGAAAGTTTATGTCAACTGTGTCCTTTTATTACCTTTTGTGTCCTTTTAATAAAGAAACCAGCTAAACTTCACGAAAAAAAAACATTTTTTTTTACATTGCAAATGGCAACTTCAAAATAGCTTCAAATTCCTTTATTGCTGCGAATGAAATACCTCAGGGCGAAATAAAGGCTAAAGATGGCTATGCTACAATAAATGTTGCATGACTTCTTACGAAAAACATGAATATCCAGCAGCACAACAGCAGCCCTATATCATTCTTCTTTGCGTAGTCATGTTTCCCGCCTCGCTTTCTTTATCTGGCCCGAAGATCGCTTGTTTTATCGTGGCTGCGGTAGTCGCATTTCGATGGGGCCGAAATGCGAGAGGTCCATGTGCTGTACGATGTGAGCACGCGCTGAAGAGTACCAGATGATGAAATCTTTGTAACCACCCACTACGGCCTCTCTACGAAGGATGTGATGGTCTTGGGGCGTAAAACTTGAGATGTCAATATTAACACTCTATTAACCTAATTTTACCGACGGCCATGGCGGTGTTTTTTTGTTTCCTGCACTACGGAAATCATGTATTGTCAAACAAATAAGTAATGAAATACATAGAGTTCAGCTGTATCAGAAATCAGATTCTTAGAAGGATTAGTGTGTGAAAGACATAGGCTGAACTGTTGTCTGTATGGTCCATGCTTCTACTATTTCTTACTCAACGCACTAATCGAATAAGTACACAAATTTTTAAAAGTTACCATGTATGTTATTGGATGTGTCAGCGATTATGTTCTTCATGTTGTCTCTATGTTCGCTGTTAAACATGGACTTTATGTCTACATACAACGTTGATGCAATGTGATTATTTGATTGTTGTTGCCACATTAATACTATCACCTTAGGGCAACGTGATAATTTGAATGTTGTTGCCCCATTAAAAACAACAAAATAGGACAACGTCATTATTTGAATGTTGCTCCACCATTAAAAACACTGTGTTATGGCAACATAATACTATAAACGTTGGTGCAATGTTATATTTTACCGTTAGTGTTGTCTCACATCAGCTACGTTCAAACCACGTTGACTCAACCTTCTGGGTTACCTGGGTAGTCGTGTAATAGTGCTGGCTTTTTTGGTGGCGAAAACAATTAGGAATGTTAATTATAAGGCCCGACTTCAGCTAACTGTTCATAAAACGAAGGCAATATTGTCACTCTTTTATTCACAATTCAAACAATCTTGGCGGCTATATCTTGGGTCGCTAAGCAACGCTTGAATAGGGTTTTGTTTTTTTTAAATGCATTTTGACTTAGAACCCGATGTCTCGTGTCTAAAGGGCTATTTTTTAAAATATTGAAGCATGGGAACTATCGAAGCATTTCGCTTTCACTTTTAGTGAAAGCAAAATGAAAGCAACGAGTTCATTATTGATCGCTGGGAGAAGCAGCATAAAAAATAAGGCGACACAGAAACACAGTACGCATGCAAGAACTGAACCGACAACTGAAATCTTTATTACATTGACCGCTCCATTTACCTAGCACTAAACTGCGCACATTTTTCCTATCAAGCCGCCTAATAAAAGCATCTAGTAGGCAAACTGCGTGATTACTGGAGTATATCACGTGTACATGAATTGCGGCACGCACGCATCTTGCAATGTTGAGCTTGCCTTAGGTTATGCCTATTTAGATATATGCTTTACTATTTTGATATACTTGTTGCTTTTTGATAAATATTCAAATATAGTAATCTTCTGTGGATATAAAAATTTAATGTCCATATGCGCTATTCTGGCAACCCAATCATACAATATTCAATTGTGTTTGACATATTGTGTATGTTTATAAAGTTCCCCTTGGAAATCGCATTGTGTGTCGCTACCGGAATGATCATTGGTTTCCATGGAGTAGTTATTCAACGGTCTATAACAAACTTCGAATTATGGTTGCAAGTCTGTGTCTGTTCATCGCTTACAATTTATCTTAAAGATCTCTGACCCACCATACCATCATAGCTGCTAGAAATATTGCAAATATTGTATTTTATAATGTTGTTTTTGTTGAAATATCAGTTCTGCCATATCTCTATGAACAAACGGGGTACAGCTTGACTTCGTCACGCCTTATCAACTTGCTTTGAAGTTCGTTTGTAGGGTTAAAGTGCTTATTCTCGTTGTAGGTATACTCATTCACATGAAAAAGTGTTTTACAAAGACCCTTACTTCGAAAGATCCAGCTCTGGCTCCGAACATGATTGTGATTGCTTTATTAAGCGTCTTGAAACTTGCTGTTCTAACATCATACTTTGCTTTGCAATGTAGTCCCATTACTCGCCTTTTCTATACTGTGCCTTTTCAGTGTACTGCTTCTGTGTCTAAACTTTACGTTTAGGTTCCGAAGTTTTCAACACCGTTAACCTTACAGTTACTGTTCAATTTTCTGGTATGTTTTCTCCGCTGTCTTTCGTCATCTTTTTTCTTACTGACTGAAGGTTGCTAGTGCGGGCAAAGATGGGAACCCACCGCAGGCACTGTGGGCACCGCCCAGCTCCCATATTCCTCTATTGTCTTTTTTTTTTTTGTCCAAATTTGGGTCAGCACTAGCCGCCGTAAATCAGGATGCGACAGCATTTCCACAACGCCACCTGTTAATGGCGCATCTGTCGTTGATGAAAGATCTCACGTCCCGCCGTGGCAGTGGTAGGATATTGACTGCGACGTATGCTTCGTGGAGGTAACTAAACACGCACTTACTGCACACATCCCCGTACAGCCGTTTCAGCCGTTGAAGCACTGCGCGGTAATCCAAGGCACATCTTAAGTGCTTGGGCTTGAATGCTCGGAATTGTGCGCAGGTTGGTCGTGCCGGATTAGATATTGCAGGTAAGCTGTACCATAAGAATGCGATAAACAGCACTCTGTACAGTTGCAGCATGGATGGTATGGGCACTCCCCAATTCTTTCCTGCAAGGAATTTGAACATGTGGCATGTTGTGATCAGCCGCTTCTTCACATAGTTGCCCCGCCGCGGTGGTCTAGTGGCTAAGGTACTCGGCTGCTGACCCGCAGGTCGCGGGTTCAAATCCCGGCTGTGGCGGCTGCATTTCCGATGGAGGCGGAAATGTTGTAGGCCCGTGTGCTCAGATTTGGGTGCACGTTAAAGAACCCCAGGTGGTCTAAATTTTCGGAGCCCTCCACTACGGCGTCTCTCATAATCATATAGTGGTTTTGGGACGTTAAATCCCACATATCAATCAAATCAATCAATCTTTACATAGTTCATGTGTGGAGTCCACGACAGGTTTCTGTCTATTATGACTCCCAAGAACCTGTGGCTTCTGCTGAACGATATGTATTCTTCATTATTCGATATGCTGTAAGCAGACATTGGTTTCCGCGTGAACGCTACCACTGCACATTTTCCGCAGGACACCTTGAGGCCTTGTTTACGAAGGTAGCGTGACGTCGTTGTAGCAGCCTTCTGAAGGCGGGCGCGAAGGTGAGGCTTTGTCACACCTGATGTCTAAATGCAGATGTCATCAGCGTAGATAGAAGGTTCTACAGTGCTAGGTAGCTGCTCGACTAGACCAAAGAGAGTTAGATTGAAAAGTGTAGGGTTTAGCACTCCTCTCTGAGGAACTCCTCGGCTGCTGTAATAATCAGGTGTTGGGTCATTCGCTGTCATCCCGTAAAATGATCTCAGCTGTAAGTAGCTGCACACCTACATATATATCTTGCCACCGAAACCTACTGTTTCCAAAGCACTAAGGATGGATTCATGGTTGACACTGTCGTAAGCTCTCTTAACGTCTAGAAACAGGGCGGCGCACAGTCTCTTACAGGCTTTCTGGTGTTGAACATATCTCACCAGATCAACAACTTTGTAGATTGACGAATGGCCACGCCTGAACCCGGTCATGAATACTGGATAGATTTCATAGTGCTCTAAATACCACTCCATTCGTGTTAGAATTATCCGTTTCATTGTTTTTTCCACACAACTGTCAAGTGCGATAGGACGGTATGAGGCAATATCTAAAGGAGATTTACCAGCCTTTAGAGTGGAATGAGGCGACTTGACTTCCATGCCTGGGCAACCGTACCAGTCTGCCAGGAGTCATTGTATAGGCGTACGAGTGCCTTCCGAGCTTCGTCTCCAAGATTACAAAGGACACGATATGTAATGCCGTCAGGTCCGGGCGCTGAAGACCGTCTGCACAGTGCCAGTGCCGCCTCTAGCTCATCCATATAAAAGTGGCATTCCATACGGGGACCATGTGAGGGCGGTGGGTTGTCAAATGTTCCCATTCTTGATACTGTGAAATCGGAATCACCGGCAATTCTTCTATAGAAGAATTCTGCGACGTCAATCTCTCTGCATTGAAGGTGAAGTGCCAGAGATGTAAACGTGTGTCGCTGACCCAAGGTTGTGCTAAGACACCGGACAATTCGCCATATCAGTGATAGCGACTTTCGCGGATCCAACGAGAAGGATGCCCAACGTCGCCTAGCCAGTTTATTCATTTGCCGCTGCATTTTCCTTTGAATGCATCTAGCCAGCCTCAAATCATCCATGCACTTTGTCCGTCGGTACCTTCGCTCTGCACGACAGCGTATTGCGCGAAGTTTCTCAAGCTCGATGTCGAAATCGGTGCGCTTGTGACTAGTCAAAAGTGAATGCGTGGTATTCTGCAGGACATCCTTTATCGAGTCTTCTAGGTTATATGATGAGCCGTAGGTACAGCAGTCTTCTATTACCATTTTGAATTTCGGCCAATCGGTGTATTTTAGGCCTCTTGAGACTTGGAGCAGGTGAAACCTTTTATCCGCCGGTAAGTTGGTATATGGTCGCTGCCCCACGTTTCCATATCCGAAAACCAGTGCACTTTCCTGGTAAGTGAGCGAGAAACCAATGTAAGGTCCAGGCAGCTGCTATAGGTTGATTCACGTAAATATGTAGGGCTTCTATCGTTACAAACGCAGAATTCGTACTCCGAGGCTAAGAACACCAATTTCCTTTCTCTAGAGTTGAACCTGGTGCTTCCCCATAGAAAATGGTCGGCATTGAAGTCGCCAGTGATCACCCATGGCCTTGGGGTCGATGTCAGAATACCGCGTAAGCGCTCGCAGTCAAGGCGGTTTGATGGAGATAAGTAAGCTCCGATAATTGTGAAAGCAACCTTATCCTTCTGCACAGTAAAGCACACATACTGATTCCTTTCATCAGGCGAGAATCTGTGGTGAACGTGAGATTATGGCGCATGAATGCAATAACTTTGCTGCAGTCTTTGTGAGTGGAGGACATAAAGCACTCATATATTGACAGCTTGATTGAAGCAGACAGTTTCGGTTCAAAATCACGATTATGGGGAAGCGGTTCACAAATACAAACGGTCTAAAGTCAGACATGCGCAACTTCAGTCCTCTGGCGTTCCACTGAAAGACAGATGCATTCTCGACTTCCGTTCGAAACGACGGTGCCTCACTGGCCATTGTTTTACCTTAGAGCTGCAAGAAATGGACTCAGGGTGTCCAGCACATGCAGTGTGGTCTGCGCAGCCGAAGTCTTCATAGTACTCAGTAGGACACGCATGTTACTCATAAGCGATTACAGCAAGCTTATCACTTGATCTTCATTCATCGCATCACTTGTTTGAGGGGTCGTCGAGGGCGGCGGTATTTGATGCAGCTCCGAAGTAGGTTGACTTCGTGGAAGTGAGGGCCACTGTTCGGAAGGTGTGACTGCTGTCCCTTTGTTCTGTTTGGCAGTATCCGTCTTCAGTGAGATCGGTGTTTGTGGGTCAGCCTCTTTGATAGAGGATGACATCTCTCTATCGGAAGAGCAGTTTTTCTGTGATGGTCTTCGCCCACGACGCCGTCGTCGGCGTAGTGTAGCGGCAGCTTCCCTGTGCGTTGAATTGTCCCGCACCATACGCCTGAGTACCGAGTGCTCGTTTCGCACCCGCGGGCAATCTTTGGATGAGGCCTCATGAGCGCCGTGGCAGTTAGGATATCGTAACACGGTGGCACCGCAGGCGTCTTTTGGGTGAGATTCAGCGCACAGCGGACACACAACTTTGTTCTCACCTTTTACGTGTCCCAACTTGAAACACTTGTAGCATTGCAGTGGCTTCGGTACGTATGGACGCATTGAGTGGCGAACATGGCCAACTTTGACATACGAGGGAAGGCTGTCTCCCTCGAACACAAGCCTCAAGCAGCGTGAGTTTCTGAGTCTAGTAATGTGCGTGAGGCGGGTGCCTTCTGTCACTGGCTTTATTAGTATTGGCAGGTCATTAGCTGGGATGGAAAGATCCACATCATAAAGGACGCCTACAGTGCCATTACAACCTGTAGCGACCACTGGCCGAACTTTCACGTTGCCGATTTAGGACGTGCTGACAGTGCCTATGGGACAGGCAAACAGACAACAAACTACACGTTATTAAACGAATATTTGAAAATTGGCTAACAGTATCCAGATCCCACTACAAACAAGTCACACTTACAAGCCTACAAATAAGACACACACACTCAACCCATTCCTACCTTCTGTCTGGTGGCGATCCGCCATTGTGCAAGAGATGTGGAGAACCACTTACGGTTGTCCACATCCTCGTACAGTGCAATGAGTTGGATGCTATGCGAAAAAAGCGCTTTTTACTACCGTACTGACAGGAGCTCCCTCTACACCCTTGGATGCTTATCGGTAGGGATTCGATTTTTCAAACTTCAATGTTTATTCAATGTTTAGGTTTTTAAATGATGTACGCAGTTTTCACTGCATATTTAGAGCTGATCCATTGCACGACCTTTGTACCGAGGTCGCGACTGAGGTGACTACATCCCCGCCATGGTTTTATGCTTATGATTTTTCGCCATCCACTTTCACTGCACATATTTCATGTCACTGTCATGATTTATTACTTCTGTGTTTTTACCCGCGTTAGCGCGAGTACATTAGGCCCCCTATACAGTCACGCTCCATGTCAGTGCTCACAACTCTAGTCTACTGAAATGGCTATCTTTGGCCATTAAGTGGCCCTTGCGCTATAAATTACCACACATCGTCATCATCATCAAGCTCTCACGTCCGGGGACCCTCGCAGATTGGAAATCGAAGTGGCATTAGCCCACTGCTGCTCCACGTATCGGTGCGCACAAGTTATCAACAGCGACTTGAAGAATATTGATTTTGAAATTTGTAATTTTGGCAAATAATATAAACCACTTATGGCACAAGTGATTCCTAGAAAGAAAATAGGCAAATCTCACGTACAGTGGGAATCAATGGTATACCAAGCACGAGTGAGGAAGTATATATGCCCCTTTAAACTATGCACAACGTTACGAGGTGGACTCGAATTATATTGTACATCGCTTCCATGGCATGATTATTGTTAGCGTCTGCCATTTGTGTTCGTCGTCCATTCACGTGATGTAATATGAAATTCAGTATATGTGAAGCTAGCGAAACGGCTGCAAGCACGCTATGAGCCTGGCATATAATCATGTTCTACTTGACACGATTATTATCATGTTTGGGCGTGCCAGCTACCTTCGGCGTTTGTTCGTGTCCCACAGTACCAAATCGGGTATAAGTGAAGCTAGCGAAACGGCCGCCAGCGCATCATGAGCCTAGCATGTATTCATGTTCTTACATGACACGCATTTCATGATTATGATGGTTGCACCAGATATATACCTTCGACATCCATTCACGTCCCGTAATTCCAAATTTGGTATATGTGAAGCTAGCGAAACGAATGCGAGCACACTATGAGCGTCGCGCTTAACTTACATAACATGCTTTCATAATTTTTACGTTAAAGTAGATCACTAATGTTTGCGATGCACTCATGTCATACCATACCATTTTTGCAATATTTCGTGTGCACGAAACTACCGCGAAAGTAGCAAGACCATGAATTGTAAATCATAAAACTCATGGCACACATGTCATTTTTATGTATGATTAATCAATTATGCTCGTCCCACAGTCATGTTACGGCATACCAATTTGAGTATGAATATCAATATCGAAACGACCAGGAGAGCTAAAAATCGTAGATAGATAGATATATAGATAGATAGATAGATAGATAGATAGATAGATAGATAGATAGATAGATAGATAGATAGATAGATAGATAGATAGATAGATAGATAGATAGATAGATAGATAGATAGATAGATAGATAGATAGATAGATAGATAGATAGATAGATAGATAGATAGATAGATAGATAGATAGATAGATAGATAGATAGATAGATAGATAGATAGATAGATAGATAGATAGATTGATTGACGGACGGACGGACGGACGGATGGATGGATGGATGGACGGATGGATGGATGGATGGATGGATGGATGGATGGATGGATGGATATGGTCAAAGTGGCCGAAGTTTGCTAATAAAGGCTTCGCACTTCAAAAAATCACAGCACATCCACGGAGTGCATGATGATGAGTTGGGCGAAGCGTACGTTCATTCGTCCATCTGTCCATCTGTCCGTCTGTCCATTTGCCTGCTTGTATGTAAGTCGATATGCCGTGCTGGCTATGCCAGGGGGATAAACTGCCCTAAGCCATTAGGAGCTACGCCCTTGAAAGACACCTCTAAAGACGTTTCTCACCTCTTCGCACTGTGTGGAAGATGCCGTCCATATGACATGAAAACTGACTTTCTCGGGGTTTCGATAATAAGTAGCTGTTAACGTTTTGCTACTTGACTCTCTGTGACTGAAATTACTTCATGATCCACAAGGTTATTTCAACCAGAGAGCCCCTACCAGTTTCCGCTCGTAGCGACAACTTAACAATCACGCACACCGTGGATGCGGCCAGCGGACAGACCATTCACGGATTACCGATAAAACCCTCCGAAGCTTCGCCCCACTCATCATCATTCATTCTATGGATATGATGTATTTTTTTTTCTAGAAGCGCGCAAACCTGTGCTAGCAGACGTCGTAGGCGTCGCGGATATCCTCAGCTTATGGCAGTAGCTTCCGTAGCTTGGCAACAACAAAGAAATCGCAGCAAAGATGCGTTTTCGAAAATCGTTTTAAATGCGAAGCAATTCTTAGCGAGCTTCGGTGACTTTGAGTCAATCATCTATCTATCTATCTATCTATCTATCTATCTATCTATCTATCTATCTATCTATCTATCTATCTATCTATCTATCTATCTATCTATCTTATCTATCTATCTATCTATCTATCTATCTATCTATCTATCTATCTATCTATCTATCTATCTATCTATCTAGCCGCTTACGTTTGGGCATTCTCATGCTCACCCCCTTAACTGGGAGTGAACTAAAATTATCATGGGAGGGTAACATGGTTTGGCGAATAGGATGCGCTTGTTAAAACATGAATCTGTCACAATCCCGTTGCGTACGTCGTCAAACACTTCCCGTCAGACAGTGGCACATACACACGGGCAGGTATGTGCCCCTGGTGTGCGGGTATGTGCCGCAGGTGATTAACACTCAGTATCTACACAGGAATGAGGAGAACACCCATGGGCAATTTTAATGATTGATTTGTGGGGTTTAACGTCCCAAAACCACCATATGATTATGAGAGACGCCGTAGTGGAGGGCTCCGGAAATTTTGACCACCTGGGGTTCTTTAACGTGCACCCAAATCTGAGCACACGGGCCTCGACATTTCCGCCTCCATCAGAAGTGCAGCCACCGCAGCCGGGATTCGAACCAGCGACCTGGGCAATTTTAACGTGTGAGCGTTAGGAAATACCCGATATTGGTACCGTCGACCCGATGATTGCAAAGGAGAATTGTCAAGGTCTCAGGTGGCGTCGAACCCAAGCGTTCTGCGTGGCAATCCAGCATTTTACCCAGAGCTACGCCAAATCTCGGAACTACTTTTCAAACAAACGTTAATCTTTGTGAAACTTCAATAGTGGTTGCCGTGCTGCCCACCCATTTTTATAAACATTACATGTGTACTTTTTTTCATACAGCCGTCACGTCGGGTTAAGGTAAATTGTGGTTAGGTGCCAATGCCATGCGCTATATTGATTTATGTAGCAGTGTCCAGGGCCTGCATCCTCGCGAGCATCAGCACTTCATATCAGCTCCTGGTGTTGCTAGTACTAACATTTCAATTGACATCGCTGCGCAAGTGCAAACAACTGGTCATATAAACATCTGCAAGTGTTCAACATCTTGAACGCAACATTTGTACATACACTTAGCATCATTTCATGACGTGTCGCTCAAAAAAAAAAAAAATGCGACATGGTAACCTTCCCACCACATGCTTCGCATAACGTCGATTCCAAGGTACGTTAGATCTACCAAATTTTTTTATTTGTTTCTTTCGAGACATATTTTGCAGTTCATCGCTGTTCGGGCAATGCGATGGTGGAGGGTTTGGCGAGCCAACAACAATTCTGTCCTCGTTTTAGCACGCAAGGTTATATTCTGTAATCCAAACGGCTAGCGCATTTCGCTAGAAGCTGCAGCTCGTGTAGTCGACTTAGTCAACTCCAGTATGCTTCTTCAAAGATGTGGAAAACGCAGAAATGTTTTTGTGCAACAGCCACCTGACTTAATAAATGCGAAGCATTTCTTAGCGAAACTCAGCGACTTTGAGCGTGTCGACTTTGAGCGTATCTATCTATCTATCTATCTATCTATCTATCTATCTATCTATCTATCTATCTATCTATCTATCTATCTGTCTATCTGTCTATCTATCTATCTATCTATCTATCTATCTATCTATCTATCTATCTATCTGTCTGTCTGTCTGTCTGTCTGTCTGTCTGTCTGTCTGTCTGTCTATCTATCCATTTCTATCTATCTATCTATCTATCTATCTATCTATCTATCTATCTATCTATCTATCTATCTATCTTTCTATCCGCCTACGACTTTTTGCTCTCTTGGCCGTCTCGATAATATCAATTCTAAACTTGGTATGGCATAACGTGACTGTAGGAAGAACATATTTGACTAGTCATGACATGAAAATCATGGCATGTATGTCATGAATATCTTGATTTACATTTCATGGTCCTGCCCCTCTTGTGGTGGTTTCGTTCACATGACATTTTGCAAAACTGGTATTGTGTGGCATGATTGCATGACGAACACAAGTGACAGACCTTAACAGGAATATCATGATATGCGTGTCATGTAACAACATGACTACATGCCAGGCTCATGATGCGGTGGCGGTCGTTTCGCCAGCTTCACATATACCAAATTTGATATTACAGTACGTGTATGGACGACGAAGGTATGCGACTGGCGCAAACGTGATAAACATGAGATGCGTGTTATGTAAAAACATGACTACATGCTACGCTCATGAAGCACTCGCAGTCGTTGCGCTAGCTTTACATGTACCAAACTTGGTATTACGCGACACGAACGGACGACATAGGTAAATGACACATCCAAACCTGATAATCACGAGATGCATGTCATGTACCAACATGACTACATGCCACACTGATGATGCCCTCGTGGCCGTTTCACTAGCTTCACATATCGAATTTGGTATTACCTGATGCCAATGGATGACGAAGGAGTGTGACTGGTGCAAACATGATAATCATGACATGCGTGTCATGTGAGAACATGACTCCAAACCACAGTCATGGCGAAAATACATTTTGACGTGACGTGGTGCGCGTGCCCGCTGGCATTCATTTCGTCGCGTCACGCCGGCGTTCCACGCCAGGTGCCAGTCCAGCCATATACTCGTAGGCGCTTGCCGCGCTGCGTTCTTTTGACGTGTGCGTATTTCAGAGTGTCCGGCGTCCCTCCGTCATGAAAACAGGGAGACGCAGTGTTATCTGGGTAAAGCATCGGCACGAAATGCAGCATGTCGAATTTCGCGCCGGTTGCCGTCGGACCGCGCCGACGGACGCTGGTCACGCCGTTCGCGCTTGGCGTCAGACAATAAAGTGCTCACGTTTTGCTAATGTAGCGTCACTTTGCGCAGCGTGAGGGCGCGTCAACGCTACGCCGGAGTATATTGGGCCCTTCATGGTGCGCTCACTGCCGTTTTGGTAGCTCCACATGTAAAAAAATTGGTATTACGTGACGTCAATGGAAGACGAAACATGTGAGTGGTGCGAACATAATAATCCTGACACGCGTGTCATGTAAGAGCATAACAGCATACCACGCTCATTGCGTGCTCGCGGCCGTTTCGCTAGCTCTACATATACTAAATTTGGTATCACGTGACGTGAATAGATGACGAAGGTAAACGACACACCCAAACATGATATTCATGACACGGAAGTCATGTACAGCATAATTTACCTCCACCTCGTAACGTTGTGCTGATTTTAAAGTGACATATCAAGATTTCTCATTTGTGCTTCGCATCTCATCGATTCCCACTGTACGTGGGTACTGCCATTTTTTTCGTCAATGCCTAAACAATGGGCACTTTGTACTCAAAACTGGGTGGGGGGAGGGGGGGGGGTGTTATATTGATTTCGAGTACTTGGTACTCAACTATGGGAGATCAGTAAGCCATCCCCAAATAAGAAATAACCCACGAATATGGGAGTCAAGCTTTAGGTTCTCCGTCGCTATGTCAGCATTGTCTGTAGATGCTCGGAACTGTTTAGAAAAAAATGTTTAACCATTTGGAGTACTTCGTACTCAACTATGGGAGAGCATTAAGCCGTCCCGCTATCCGCACCTCGGTTGCTATGGATTATGTTTAACTTGCCTCCGTGCAGTCGAAATGGTGTTCATGGAAACAAATATCAATTGCGCACTGCTAACATGCCTCATATTGTGAAGACATCTGGCTTGATCATGCTACTTTTTAGATTACATTAGGTCTCTTTTTCTCGTTAGCGTTTCTTTCAGCAATAAAGTTTAAAAAAACGGTATACAAAACCTCAAGTGCCAATGGTATCTTTTAGTTAAGCATCACCGAACAGAAAGTTCCTTCAACTGCATTATTACGCGCGTCTGCTAGGATCTGCTGCGCCAACAAGAGGCAATGTTTGCTTCAAGAATAATCAGACTGAAGTATTAAATCGCGAAAAAGGAGATGGTGAGCGATCACTTGCAGCATTTGTGAGAGCCCAGGAATTCCTCGTTTTCATTTTTTTTTTCAAACGAATTCTGTAATGACGGACGAGTGATGGTGCTGATTGCTTTTCAATAATACCACTCTTTCGGCGGTTCGTGCTTAGCATCCTAGAACGATAGTGGCCTAAAGTGGCGCCCCCACGGTTTTCACGCGAGTAGGTTGCTGCCCAGGGACGTCCGAGCACGCTAGTGTCTCGCTTTAGTTCCCTTAACCTTTTCCCCTTTATGCCGGATCGTCTATATAGTTGTTTCACTCACTCACTTACTCACTCGCTCACTCAAAAATCCTATTTACCGACGAAAACTCTGCTCACCAAGAGCAGGTGCTCTCCAAAAAAATACAAAAACTAAACCAATTTTTCTAAGGAATCGAGGCTTAAACCCTTGTCGCCCCGGTCGGAAAGCAGAGACCGGGCTAGCCCACTGTGAACGAAACTGACGATTGCGTTCTATCCACAATGAAAAAAAAAGAAAAAGCAGTACACTTGCCATTGATGGTTAACACAAATATTTCGTGTTTTCGAACTAACAGCGATCCACTGGAAAACTCCTAAGGTCACTACCAAAAATTACGCATTTCAGAAAAATTGTCACCTAATATACTCGACGAATCGAATCATGACAAATCGATGAAGCTACGTTATAAGGTCAATAATTTGTACATTGAAGTCACCGACTGTACAAAAGGCGAGCATAGCCCGACTAAGGAATGCATTAACATTAAATAAACAGTGGCTTATAGTATAGCTGTCTAACGCGGCAGGCAGCGGAGAGAGAGGTCAGAGGTTCGACTCCTGGTGGCGAATTTCGTAAGTATGTTCTTTTGATTTATTTTTTTATGATTTTTTTGTTTATCTACATACGTATATGTATGTGGGGCAAGACGGCGATGGTAAAAATTTGTCTGGAATGTGCATATCATTTCCGTCGCAACAAAAATACTAGCTCTGGCACGTATACGCACTGCTTCGCTTGCGCCCATTATCCAGTAGGTGAATAGTCACGTATAAGTTTTCTAGTTTTTTTTTTCGTACCTCATTTTGCAGTTGAATTTGCAATCGGCTTGTAGGTTGCCTTTTTGAAATAGCGATAAACTGATGCACTATTCCGTTCTCTTACAGGTAAGCGTTTCACCTTACTCCGAGTTTTTTCCTGATGACGATTGGTAAGTTCCATCAGCTGCGGCCTGCCTCATTGGTAACGCCTTAAGTATGATTTTTTGGCAATGCTAAAATCAACAGTATCAACCATGCTTTCTGAGAATTTGAACGGCTTGTAGGGTTTTATTTAAAACTACATACGAAGACGTCGTATTCTTCAACCTGTCTTCTGTGATAGGGATGACCGAATTATTTTAAAGGAAATTTTAGTGATTTTGAAATTATATATATAGTATTCCACATTCCATTTTAGTGTTTTAATTATTGGAATACCAGTTCCTAGCAGGAGATGACAGTAGTTTGTTACTGTAGCATTGTTCTTGAATTCTGGAAATCTACAAAGTACGACGACTGTTACGGATTTTTCATTAGCCAACACACATGTCAAAAAAGACAGTGCGTCACGCGAATTGTAGACATCGGCACGAGCGATGTCTACAGTTCGAAGCAAGTGAAGCCACCACGAGCATGTCCGGCTACATTGACGTGGCTGTGTTGCATCTACCTAATCAGCCTTGATGCTCGGTTTCAATATTACAGCGAAAGCTGTTATGAGATCACTTTTCGTGTCACGCGTAGTTGCTATTGTCTAACACCGCCGCTACCAGTGTCTGTAACCACGAGCGAAAAATTATTTGCACCAATAACACTCTAGGGCTTTAACTCGGGTCCAGTGGGTGCCAGCCCAATATTCTACCACTGAATTACGGCGGGGCTTGTAACTTGTTGTCACACTATCCTTACGGAGGCATGACCTAGCACCGATGGCACAGTGGGACTCGAACCCGGGTGCGCTGGGTACCAGCCCAGTATTCTACCACTGAGCTACACCAGTGCTAGTGACTTGTTGTCAAACTTGCCTTAGGCAGGCTAGATGTCGGGAAAGCAATCGCATTAATACGACTTATAAAGCGTTTTACAACAGCGAAAGAGCAACCAGTCGTCGCACAATGCGAATAGTGTAGCGAGTATACCGTCCAATGCTTCAAACCATCACAAAAGCGTGTTCTTGTACCGCTATTAACTGTGGCGCATACCCACTTCAGCCATAATTATTCATCGTCATCACGCACTACTGCATGGACAATTGGCAGAAAATTCCTTGCAAGTGTTTAGCAGATACCACGCTTCTCAGAAGAATGATGAAAAATAGCATAGCGAATGCAGGCCTACTACCCAAAAAATTATTGTTAATGCCCTAGAGGGTACCAAGCCAGTGTGCTTGCAGTAACTACCCAACCAGCGTTTTGAAAAAGCTCTGAAATGCCTTTTTTGTCGTAGAACACTGCTGTCACTATCTGTAATTTTTCAAAGTTTTTCTGCGACTCTGTGGAAGACACCGTTTCAGTGACTGCGGCGATGGACGTGGATTCGCCTGGGCTTCCACCGCAACCATCGACGTCGTCCGCAGCTACCATGAGAAAGTGCACGGGCCACCCGAGTGATGCCGACAGCGAAGACACGCTGATTTACTCTACGGCCAGTGACGAAAGCTCCGATGAAGGCGACTTCGTGCCTGTGACAAGGCGGCAGCGAAAAAGAAGACTAGTGATGCCGTCTCCAACAACAAGTAAGAATGTGATGACGACGTGAGAGCCCACGATATACACAATTCTGTTTGTGCCTGTCGATGCGGCTCATAGTCTCAACCGGCTCAATCGTCAAGTCACGTCTAGGTTTCTTGCCGTAGACGTCACTCAACGAAGCACATTAGAAGTGCTGAGCAACGTCAAGATGTTGGATAACATCAATGATCGCTCATATATACCTGATGGCCACGACTCTACGGCAGGCGTCATTTACGACGTCGACATTTCCATCAGCGAAAGTGACTTTGCTGCTCTCATCAAACCGGTGTCTACAGAACTTACTATACTGCAAGCTCGTCGCTTTGGCAAATAACGCTGCGTGAAGCTCGTGTTCAAGGGTGACAGCCTTCCATCGCAAGTCAAGGTCGGCCATTTTCGACACACACTGCGACCCTTTGTACCGAAGCCCCTTCAATGCCGG
The DNA here is from genome assembly GCF_013339725.1 of Rhipicephalus microplus. NCBI lineage: Eukaryota > Metazoa > Arthropoda > Arachnida > Ixodida > Ixodidae > Rhipicephalus > Rhipicephalus microplus. Next base: position 89,288,363 of record NC_051170.1, read on the forward strand.
AAATGTTATAGATTGGGACATGTCAGTGCTGTTTGTACAAACCTGGCTGTGTGCTCGCTATGCTCAGAATCACATAGCGCAGACGCTTGCCAGGCAGAACTTCGAAAATGTCGAAACTGTCATGGCCCTCACGAAGCATCGTCAAAAGATTGCCCAATCATGAAAAGGCAAATGCAAGTGTTGAGGCAAATGGTCCGGGATGGCTCAACTCACAGGGAGGCTGCTGCCTAAGTACGACGCCAGCGGTCTCATCGCCGGAGGCCCCTGAGGAGACCCAGTGCTGAAGCAAGGATTGAACCTCACAAAAAGACCGCCGGCATACCACCTCAAGCGTCCAGACACGCCGAAAACAAATCCACCAAGCAAGACAAGAGCATCACTGGCTCGCCTTAAGCATGGCCAGCGCTGCCAACGATAGACCCACCGTTTGAGCCACCGCATCGCTCGTCTACAATCACTTCAGAAAGAGAATGCGGTGATAGTCGCGACAAAGAAATCGTAGCCATGGTAAAGGCCCTTATCAATACCATTCGTATGCTCCTCACTAGCATTGACAGTCCGGCTGCAAAGAGTGCACTTCAGTTAGTGGATGCGCTGAAGCCGGTGCTATCAAGTCTGGAAAGGCACCATGGCTCCGCCTCTGCAAGCCTTTCGTAAAGAGGCCAAAGGAGCTTCGATATTTCAGTGGAATGCCTGAGGCCTCGAGCCCCGCATTTCTGATATCCGACAATTTGTGTCTAAAAACCAGTTTCCAATTATTGTTATCTGTGAGCCAAGGCTACACAATGCAATACGACTATCCAGGTACGAAGCCTTCAAGTCCGCTACCTGCAACGAACAGAGTAAAGTCATTGTATATATCAGATGCGACCTTACCTATATCGAGCACCGTGTAGCACCTCACGACGACAACCAGTATGTCTGCTTGACAGTTAAACGTAGAGACCTCAATTTCACGCTTGTAGGCGCATATATATTACCTTCGAACCGTTTTGAATCTGAAAGACTACGTGCACTGTTAACAGCCACACCTGGACCATGGATCATCACCGGAGATTTCAACGCTCACCACCCACTATGGGGAAGTCAGAAGACTGACAGTCGCGGAAGGCTAGTATTCTGCTTTGCTCTGGAGCAGCAGCTGCTTTGTGTAAACGACGGAAGCCCAAAGTTTCTACGGGGAACGACATACAGCAGCTGCCTTGACTTGACATTTGTGTCACGAAGCCTAAATGGAAAGGTCAAGTGGTTCGCGTATCGTATTAGCTGCCTGCGCATGCGCCTTTTTTGTATCTGCCTTTTGCTTATCACTGTTCTGTACCGCTTGGCTGTGATAATGCAGCTGCCCCACGATATATATACCGGCACGCTGCCACAAATAAAAGTTTTTCTTCATTGTTGCTTCAAGGCTGCGTGTTTACTGCTGGACACCGGAACATGGTGTCAGAAGTGGGGTCGCGTTCGCCAAAGCAGTGACAGCAGGCAGAGGGGCGTCACCGTGCACCTTCAGGATGGAACTACTGAAGCCACCGCAGCCATTGGTGCTCTCGGGAAGTACAGCAAAGAACTGAAGCCTTTTCAAGCAGAGGTTCGAGCTGTTCCTGCAGGCCACGGAGCCGTCGAAAGAACAGAGGTCGGAGGCAGCCAAGACAGCACTCTTGCTCAGCGTTGCCGGAGAGGACGCCCTAGAGGTATTCAACAACTTTGCCTTCTTTGAGAACGAAAGCAAGGAAGATTACGCAACTGTTACGAGCAAGTTTGAGGCGTACTGTCAACAGCAGCAGAACGAAGTATACGAGCGTTATGCTTTCCGCTCAAGAACGCAAGCAGAGGGGGAGCCCTTTGAGCATTTCGCCCGGGTCTTAAGGCGGCTTGCACGAAGCTGCAATTTCGGCACCTTGAGTGACTCCGTGGTCAGGGACCAGATTGTTTTTGGAACAGTTAATCGAAATTGCGCGAGAAAATGCTCAAAGTTAAAGATTTCACGCTACAAAAAGCGGAAGACATTTGTAAGGCCGACGAAGTATGCGCTGAGCAAAATAATGCCTGGGCTGGTACAGAGAAGGAAGTAGCGCCGATAAAGATGCACCGGCAGGCCAAATGTGCAGCGTGTGAACAATATTCCGAATGTGCCGAGGAATGTAGGGTTGAACCCGAGAAAGCAATTGCACATGTTAAGGCACGCAGACAATTCAGGCGTTCCCGGTGCCATCATTCCCACGAGCGTGGAAAATGCCCAGCCTTTGGCAAAACTTGTTTTCTGTGCCGGGGCGCTAACCATTTGCTTCCTGCTGCAAGAAAGGGCCTCAAGTCAGGGAAGTACGCGACGACCAAGATGACTTTGACATCCTCGATGTAAACGTTGGCAGCAAAGCTGATTGGCTGATCAATGCAACAGTGGCTTCCAAACAAGTGTCTCTTAAGGTTGACACAGGCTCACAAGCCAACTTGTTGCCTCAGTCTGTGTTCCAAAGCCTAAAATCGAAGTCCAGGTTACGGGAAAGCTCCTCTGTTCTGCGCTCATACAGTGGCGACGCTATCAAGCTTATCGGTGTTACTATGCTACAAGTTGTCGCGAACAGCCACACCAGTTACTTCGACTTCTTCATTGTTAAGAAGAGCACCTAGGCCATCCTGGGGCTGTCGGCGAGTGAAGCTTTAGGACTGGTCTCTCGTACTGTCGACGTAGTGAATACAAGCAGCACCATCCAAGCGATGACAGAATTTCCTGAGTTGTTTCAGGGCATCGGCTGTCTAAAACGCCAGTACCACATGGTTCTGCGGGGGAATGCAACCCCGGTGGTCCAACCGGTACGACGGGTGCCCCAGGCGCTGCTCCAGCCCTTGCGAGAGGAACTGGACCGCATGGAGCATGAAGGCATCGTGGTCAAAGTCAGCGAACCGACGGATTGGGTGAGCCCCTTTGTCGCCGCGAGAAAAAAGGATGGTAAACTGCGTGTCTGCATTGACCCCAGGCGCATCAATGAGTGCTTAAAAAGAGAGCACTATCAAATGCCAAAAAGAGAGGACATTGAGGCTGAGCTGGCCGGTGCCAAGTTTTTCTCTCGCCTCGACGCGCAATCTGGATTTCATCAATTTCCTCTAGATAAGGCTACTTCGAAGGTGTGCACGATTGGCACGCCGTTTGGGCGCTACCGTTTCCTAAGGCTGCCTTTTGGTATAGCTTCGGCACCTGAGGTTTTTCAAAAAACCACGAATGAAATATTCGACCAGGTCCCAGGAGTGCGAATATATATCAACGATATATTGATATGGAGTAGCACGAGGGAAGAGCACGACGCCCGCTTCCGCACAGCCTTGCAGTTGGCGAAGAGCGCCGGCCTTACGCTCAATGCTGCTAAGTGCGAATTCGGGGTCACCGAAATCGACTTCATGGGCGACGTGATAAGCCAAGACGGGATCAGACCTAACCCCGCAATGACAACACCATTAAGCGAGATGCCACCACCAGTTGACAAAGCCAGCGTCCACAGACTGCTAGGGGTGGTCAACTATTTTGGTAAATACATACCGCATCTGGCGCAAAGAACGACGCTCCTGCGAAGCCTCCTTAAGAAAGACACCACCTTCGAATGGTCTGAGAACCATGTCCGCGAATAGAAATCTGTTTGCGCTTTACTGAGCACTGCACCGTTGCTAGCCATTTTTGATCCTCCTAGGGAAACAAAGGTCGTCGGAGATGATTCGAAAAACGGCATCGGTGCGGCTCTCCTTCAGCGTTATGACGACAATTGGCGGCCGGTAGCCTACGCGTCCCGCACAATGACCGAGACTGAGCAACGATACGCACAAATCAAAAAAGAGGCAATGGCAATCACTTTTGGGAGCGAGAAGTTTTTTTCACTTCGTATACGGCCACAAATTCGTCATTGAGACGGACCACAGACCGCTGATAGCAATTGCTTCGAAGGCCATTGGTGACATGCCGCCACGACTTCAGCGGTTTTTTCTGCGTTTGCTCAGATTCGATTATGTTCTTCACTTTGTCCCAGGTAAACAAATGTTCCTGGCTGATATGTTATCTAGATCGTCGCCAGTGGCACCGGGCACTATGGATGACTTCACAGAGGATGTTGACGTTCATGCAGTGAGCGTGTCTTCAGACCTGGTAAGCAAGAAAATGTTTTCTCGTCTATTTGAAGCAACAGCTGCTGACCCAGATTTACGAACTGTGCTGCCCTGCATGAGAAACAGCGAATAACTACAAGGCTGCTTGAAACCATTCAGCTCAGAGTTGACCGAAGTTCAAGGAATTGTCCTGAAAGGAACAAAGGTCATCATTCCTAAGGCTATGAGAGCTGAAATACTGGGTCGCATTCATGAAGGTCATTTAGGCATAAATAAGTGCAAAGCAAGGGCCCGTCGACTGGTATTCTGGCCCGGCCTGAATGGAGACATCGGAAATCTATTGAAAAACTGCGCTGTTTGCCAAAAATACGCGTACAGGCAACAAAGTGAACCGGTAGTGCTCAGGCCAACCCCAGAGCATGCCTGGTACAGAATTGGCGTGGACATCTTTATGTACGCCGGGAGCTCCTACCTGTGCGCGTTTGATGCGTTTTCGAACTTTCCTGAAGTTGAAAAGCTGCCGGACACAACGACGGGCACGGTCCTAAATAAACTTAGCTCATTCTTTTCTAGATATGGAATTCCCTTAGAAGTCTGCACTGATAACGGCCCCCAGTTCGCATCCCATGAATTTTCTTTGCTTGCCTCCAGATATGACTTCACGCACGCGACTTCCAGTCCAAGATTCCCGCGGTCAAACGGGCTCGCAGAAAAAGGAGTTCAAATTGTTAAAAGGATCATGAAGAAGACTGGTGAAAGGAAGGAGGACTTCTGGCTTGGCCTACTCAGCTATCGCTCGACGCCACTGGACGAAGGCCGATCTCCAGGAGAATTGCTGCAGGGCGGGAAATTGCGCAATCGGCTGCCCGATTTCAGACCGTGCTCTGGACGCCAGGACTTCAGGCGTCAGTCGCGCCAACCGAAGTCGTCGAGAGGGAAACCCCTGCCAGAACTCAACAAGGATGCAGTCGTAAGAGTTCGTGGGGATACATGGGATCGCAAGGCTCGTGTTTTGGATAAGGTGGCGCCAAGGTCTTGTCGCGTCTTCACAGAAGACAGTCGGGTGCTTCGACGGAATCGGCAACACCTTCTCGCCACACGTGAATCTTTCCAGAGGGACGAAGCGGAGGACTCATCTACCGACGAAGACATGTTCCAGGAAAATTCATGGTCGCCGTCAGTGGTACAACCTGCGTCAACAGGAAGTTCGCCGGAGTCGACGACGTCAACCCCAACGCTAGAACACCAACCAAGGAAGTCCGCCCGGCAAAGGCGAAAACCCAGCCGCCTTCGTTACGACGAGAACTTCAACCAAGTCACGTGTATCTTGATGTCAAAGCTCTAGCTGTCATACGGAGGGAGATGTATCGTTTTAGCTGCCTGCGCATGCGCCTTTTTGTATCTGCCTTTTGCTTATCACTGTTCTGTACCGCTTGGCTGTGATAATGCAACTGCCCCACGATATATATACCGGCATGCTGCCACAAATAAAAGTTTTTCTTCATTGTTGCTTCAAGGCTGCGTGTTTACTGCTGAACACCGGAATAGTTCGCAGACTATGAAACTCATGGAAGCGACCACATACCAACATATTTGAAGATCAAGGGCCTGGAAAAATCGTCAAACTACGACACTTCGACTCACATCGACTGGGCAAAGTTCAGGTCACTCATGGAAAAAAGGTGTCAAGAAATTAAACGCCTCCTCTTGACACCCTCGAGGATATGATAAGAGGAGCTACTCAAGAAGCGACCTATCATATTCAACATACTTCAGAAGATTGTCAACATCAAGCGCAATTGCAATGGCTCAGAACAATCCGTCGTCGCGCAGAAAGAAGATATAGGCGCACTAAGTCCATTCACGACTTGAGGGAGGCAAGGCGCCTACAGAAAAAAATTCAGCGGCGAATCATTACACTTCAATCCTTTCGCTGGAAATATCTGTGCGAATCTTTGGATCCACACAAGCCTTTGACGCAGACATGGAGGATTGTCCGTGGCCTACGAACATCGCCACATCATTATCACCCCTTCAAGTGTCTTTCTCTCCACCAAGGACGCACCGAAATTGAAGTAGCAAAATATTTCTGCATGAAAGTTGCCGGTCATGCGTCCGCGTGCACCACGCGCCACCTAGAAAACGCTCTAGTTTCCAGAGATTCAAGAATGGACACCTTTTTCTCTCTAGAGGAACTACAAGCGGCCTTCACGGCATGCAAACGATCTTCATCGCCTGGTCCGGATGGGATCACGTACATGGCTCTTTGCAACCTCGGAGAAGCAGCTCGACGGGCCCTTCTATCCGTGTACAATGACTCATGGAGCAGCGGATTTATCGCTCATTCATGGAAATCCAGCTGCCTCGTCCCTGTGCTCAAACCAGGTAAATCTCCTCTGCACTTGACCTCTTATCGCCCTATCGCGCTTACCAGCTGTTTCGGGAAAGTGATGGAGAGGATGATTTTGACTCGCCTAGAGTGGTACCTGGAGCGCCACGAGGTATACCCTCATGCTATGATGGGCTTTCGGCGTGGGCGGTCCGCAATTGATAACGTTATAGACCTGGTATCATCTGTTCAGCATCAAAAAAGACTGAAACGTTTATCTGCGGCGTTGTTCTTGGACGTGAAAGGTGCATACGATAACGTATCACATGAAGCCATTCTGGATGTCATGGAAAATGTTGGATTAGGGGGTCGGGTTTACCAATGGATCCACAGCTATCTGAAAGGCAGAACTTTCATTGTACAGATGGAGAATGGCAGTGCAACGCACCATTGCAACCGTCGAGGTGTGCCTCAAGGCGGTGTTCTTAGCCCCACACTTTTCAATCTAGCGCTACTCGGCCTGGTTGACGCACTTCCAGAATCTGTCCATCTATCAATATATGCAGATGACATCTGCATCTCGGCGTCAGGCATAACACGCCTTCATTTGCGTGCCCGGCTTCAGAGAGCGGCTACAATAGCGACAAAGTACCTGAAAGAACGAGGACTAGAGCTGTCATCAGAGAAATGCTCGCTTATAGCATTCACGCATAAGGCTATGAGCCCATATGTTATTAAAATCAACGGAAACACGATCAACTACGTGAAAACCCACCGATTCCTCGGAGTCATAGTTGATCGCGACCTCTCCTGGAGCCCTCACATCGCCCACATGAAAACTAAACTCAACATGATCACCCACGTACTGAGGTTTCTTGCTGGAAAAACGTGGGGTGCATCAGTACGAGCAATGCTCCAACTATACACTGTTCTGTTCCTCGGTTATATGCGATACAGTTTATATGCGATACCCGTGCTTTGCGGGATCCGAAGAACAAACTTGCGCGTCCTCCAGTCGATCCAAGCCCAAGCCCTGAGAATATGCCTTGGTCTCCCGAGATGCGCGTCTACAGCAGCGACAGTCATAATTGCGCGTGATTATCCAGTCAACGCATACATTCGCGTAGACGCTTTGAGAATGCCCATAGGACATTTCGCTCGGCTTTCATCTCATCACCTCGCCTCACTTCGAACTTCCATGCCCCACTCAGCGTTCAGCGCAACTGTAGCTCAGCATTGTGCAGTGCTTCCATTTCACTTCACGCATGCAGCACAGCCGCCGATACCATTATGGTGCTTACACCCACTCAAAGCCCTTCTTACAATTCCTGGCATCCAAAATAAGAAAAGTCGTCGCATCTAGCCCTGAAACAGGCCACATTACTTTTCCTGCAAGAGAAGCACAACGAACGCCTTCACATTTACACGGATGGCTCGGTGTCTTCAGTAAGCTCTGCAGGGGTGGTGGTTATTCCCGCGAGGCACATCATAATTAAATTCATGACATCGCATTTGACGCCGTCGACAGCTGCAGAACTTGCAGCCACTCGTGCAGCTCTGGCGTTTATAGTGAAACAATCTTCGGGAATTCGGTCTATCTTCTCGGACTCGAAGGCATCTCTTCAATATCTTATATCACCCTTTCGCCATGGACCTAATGAACAGTTAGTAGCTGAAATAAGGCTTCTTCATCACCAAGCAAACGAAAAAACAGCACAGCATAGTGTATCAGTGGATACCAGATCATTGCGGTATATATGGCAATGACCGCGCAGATGAGGCCGCTAGATCTGCACACGATGGTACCCAATACACAGCCATCCCGTTCTCAAGAACCGACGCAGCTACAAGACTTCGTTTGCTTGCACGTGATCTCACACTGGTACAGTGGAACTCAACAGACTTCACAAACGCGCGCCTGCATAACTTGGATCCCGATCTGCAGCTTCGTCTTCCTCCAAGGATATCTCGAGCTGAGGAGACTCTTATATGCCGCCTGTGGCTTGGAGTGGCCTTCACGAACGCATACTCTTATCTCATTGGGATGGCCAGCTCTCCTACATGCACTTACTGCAGTTGCGAAGAAACCATTGCGCACCTTCTGAGTGAGCGCACCCATTTCAACGCGCAAAGACAAGAACTCACTGCAGCTCTGGATAGACTAGACGATCAGCCTTTGTCGGAACAAAGGATTCTGGGTGATTGGCTGAGCCCATCCTCAGCCCAGAAGGCTTTGAAAGCTTTGCTGCGCTTTTTGCGGACAACTGGCCTCAGAGACAGACTTTAGTGTCTTATACTCTTTGATGTTGCCTTTCCTCTGTCGCAATTTTTTTTTTGTAATTTCTCCCTCTCTTCGCAACATTCCTTTTTAACATCTTTCATTCCCCTCACCCCTTTCTCCAGCACAGGGTAGCCAGCCGGTCTAAGAATTGGCTAACCTCCCTGTCTTTCCGCTTAAACTTTCTTCCTTCTTCTCTGAAATGCCGCTCTCCTAGCTTTCGCTGTGACTAGTGCTGCGCCTACCACGCAGGCCTGGCTCTTTTTTTTTTGTAGCACCGAGAAAAAAAGAATGAAGTGATAGATGCCGTATAGGCACTTTTTGTAAACTATTTTACCTTAGGCATGTTAGCGCTGCTTCTTGGCCTGGTAATTTGATGTCTTCTTGTTTTTGCATATTGCGACGTGAATTAATGACGCCATAGAACGCCGTAGGCGCCCATCAAATCATTTTTTGCGTATTCGTCTACCGTGCAATGTTTGTTTATTTAGTAGAGATTCAAAACACAAAGCTTATTGCCCAATATGACGGCACTCAAACCCATTTGTATAGAACAGTCTATACCGCAAACTTATTCTTGGTTCGCGGTATTATGTGATTGTGATAATGGCATGCCTCGGTTTAGTTCTTGCTTCTATTCCTTGGCTGAACATTTAACATAGTGCCAAAGTGCTTGCTGCAGCTGAGTTGATAAACACGGATAAAACGTGCAAAGAGGCACGCCATTGGTGTCAGGCATGCTCAAATGTGGCTCATTTAAGACATTAGATGTCACTCGTACTATTTATAGCGTGCGCTTCTTCGTTCGAGTCATGAGTATATATTGACGATGCTTTTTATTTATTTATTTTTATGTTCCTGGGAATACTGCGAATTTCACATTGCTTTTTTAGCAGGATGCGCATAATTTTTCCGCCAGCATGTTGCTTTCAGTGAATAGGGAGTACAATACAAGCGTGTTAAAACATCTGTATACACGACTCGGAGATCGACCTTGCTTTATTTTACTTGTGCCTTCCGGCTGGTTGGGGCCATGTCGGTGAGAAGCTCACGTTTTATCCTAAACACCATGGCTGTGAGAAAGTAGCCACAACTAGCGATAACGTCATACTATCCATCTAGCCGTTAACGTATAATACGTTTCTTCAGGCGAATATGTTATAATTTTGTGAAGGTCAATGACAACTCGGTACCCGCCTAAACATTTCAACCGTAAAAGGTTGAGGCGAATGTCGCACTATATGGCCCACCTGGAGATGACGCGGGTGCTAAAAATAGCCCACCAGCCCGTTTGTCCGTGGAGGATTAGCGACAGACGTAATATAGGTGCCCCAACTGCTTTGCGGGCATCTTTTCAACCACATAAAAACAATACGAATCACTTCTCGCTAGAGAGAAGCTTCACCAAGAAACATCGCTAAAGCGTTTTTCTTTTCATGTCTTTTATTACTTATGTGACAATCCTACGCATTTCATGCATAAAAAATCGTCTTTTTTTCTTTATGGTAACCAGCATTGTTATCATGTCCCAGAAACTCGCTTTTATTGCACAGAAAAGAAGAAATGAGAAGATGGTAAAGGGTGTCAGCATAAATTGGAATGGCTTCTACGGCTGTGGCTTAAGGACTAGGGACGTTACACGCGGCAACGAAGAAGCTTTTTGCACGAAATGGTCAAACCCTCCATATTTCCTCATAAACAATGACACTATTTCTCACTTTCGTGATGAATACACTTCAGTTGCTGTTTCGCAATAGTGGTGATATGGCTGGAAAAGTAAGGGCAGTTTCAGTTTTTACTGTCTTTTTTTTAATGGTGGAAGGGTTTAACGTAAAAAGTAATACTTAGCTAGAGGAAAAGAAAAAAAGAGGGCCGGCTACGCCTCAGCCATATTATATTTGTTTTGATTTGTGACGCATGACAACTACTTATTCGCAGAGTACAAAGCTTGGATGTCCCTTTTTCTGGTTGCATCAATGTTAGTATAGAAAAGCTTGGATATCGCATTGCTCACTCGCGGCTCGATTCATTCTCAGAATATTTCGCAACTAACTTGATGTGGCACCAATTGACTGCCCAACACATACGAGGGTGTAATAGTTCTGAAATGAAATGACTTGTAGCATCGTGCGTGCATCACTTGATGTGGTCGAAAAGCTATGAGCCTATTACTACCCATTACACGAATGCCATCCGTATCTTCAGTTTCCTGTAAAAATTAGAAGCCAGTGATTGTCATAGCTGGCGATGAAGATGATTCACGGAAGAAGTTAAAGCAATACTCCTTCGATAATGACTGTCATCATGAATACGATTAACATTTGAACAATGTAGGGATGCATAAAATTGCCGTACGCATCTTTAAAAATAGTTTGCAGTTTCAGTTTTCATATTTTAATTGTTCCTGCAATGTACTATATACGCTCTTTTCTTGTCGGCTGACTCTGCCATGACCCAAACTCGCCAAGGCGAGTCATCTTCATGAAAGTATGATGTGAATCCTACTGACGAAGGCATGGCGTTATTAGATGGCGACGTTTTCTATAACAAAGATAAATTGACGGAAGGAAACCCACAGCGATCGAAATTCTTCATGTGTACCCCGTTCTTTGGTGCGTGTCATTAATAACATCATGAATTTAGCCCACAAAACGAAGCGCACAATATGTGCGCTTTGCATTTCATCTGCTGAATCTTCTTTTAGCACATTACAACATTCATAGTGTACCTATTTTCCTTCTTTTCAGGTACTCTAAGAAAAAATAGTCCTTTGAGTTTTTTTCTTTTCTTGTTGTGAGCCCTGAGTAGCCTTTTCAAAGACTGACTTTAAATATATGACTCTATTCAGACAGAGACGTAACTCTCCTTAAAAATCGCAGAATTTTTTTTTCAGAAAGTCCTGGGACTTAAAACACAGTTTACGTGTCTCCTTGAAGAAAATAATACACGTGGCAAGCCGGGAGCCATCTTTCAGAGAGATGAACTGTTTTTTTTTCTAAATAATGAGACGAGCCTGGATTAGGCAGTCAAAAAGAGCTATTCAAAAATGCTTACAATTTGTGTCCTTGTGCACTTTTTAGCTTCTCAATACTATTTCAAACGTTCACTTTCAAGCTCTTTCAGCCGCTCTTTCACAATATTTAAAATACCGTCTAATCTCTTCTATCACCACAAAGCTAATATACAAACAACTCTTTAAGGCACACCCTATATTGTGCGTCTGCAAAAAGGTTGGCATGAGATACTTTTCCTGTGATATATACTGTAGTTCGTTAATGAACAGACATGCGAGATAAGGTGGTAACATGTATCCTGGCGGTCACTCAAGTATGACTATACAAATAGTGTCATGCACTGTCAAGAATAGCAAACATCGCTTTCTCTCAGGGTTTTTTGCACGGTGAGCATGTCTCTAGGCTGAGCTTGCATTCAAGCACTCAAAAATGCCAAGATAGGCTGCTAGTTCTACTGCACACGGCAGGAAAAACTATGTGAGGATCACATTTGTTGAACCAAGTAAGTAAATGAAGCCTAATTAGGAAACGGAGCGCCATACAGTTAGGACAATTGCAACCTCCAAAGTTAGTAGGCCATACGTTCAGGGAATAATGAACCGCTCTGGAGAAGAAGCTGAATTGAGCTTTTCACGCACCTATTAACATTCATATTGTGTTATAAAACGAAGAGAATGTAGATTGTGAAAAGAGGTTTATTGGCGTGCGCTGCGACGGTGGCCCTACGATGAAAACACGATCGCGACAGAGCAACGGTCAAGCAGATGCCGGCGACGATCTGCACGAGGCGAGCGAGAGAAGCCAAGAACCCAGTTCCCAAGGGGTGGCGTGGTTGCTTGCCAACGATGCGTTTTCTTCTTCACAATTTTCCCCCGCCGAAAAGGAGCCATCCTGGCTAGCTTAGAGTCTGGAGGTAGAGGGCTATGATATGGCTTAAGGCGGGTGACGTGGACGATGTCACGTCCACGTCACCCGGACAACGGACGATGTCACGTCCATGTTGTCAGATGGGGAAAGTGTCTCAATGAGAAAATTCACCGGCGAGGTTTGCTCCAAAACGTGGTAAGGGCCCTCGTACTTCAGGACGAGTTTTGAGGAAAGGCCGTGGGTTTGGTAAGGAACAGCCAGACATACAAGTGATCCCGGGGAATAGCTGTGGCTTTGTGAAGAGTCGGCGTTGTTTTCTTTTTGGCGCTGCTGTTCTTGTGACGTAAAGGTGCGTGCGAGTTCACAGCATTCTTCCGCTTTTCGGGCAGCTTCGGACACAGGTGGGCATTCGGATGTCTCAGGACGGTATGGAAGGAGAGTGTCGATGGTGTGGGATGGTTCGCGTCCATAAAGAAGAAAGAAAGGGGACAATCCAGTAGTAGACTGTGCCGCTGTGTTGCATGCGAACATGATGAAGGGAAGATTGCGATCCCAGTTAGTATGATCAGATGCCACATACATCGCGATCATATCGCCGAGGGCGCGGTTAAATCTCTCCGTGAGCCCGTCAGTCTGCGGGTGGTATGCCGTGGTCGCGTTTCTGAAAGGAGGACACTGCTGACACATGACGCAAGAAGAACTGTGACAGTTGTTTCGTGCTTGTCCTCTGTATACTTGCGCGATCCTTTCGTGCATCTTTCTTACAGTTTCAACAGTACGCTTTAGGGTGACGAGCTGTGACAGTTGATGGTCCACGCTCGTCCAGCGTATGCTAATTTCGCACGTGCTTTCTGCTTGAGGTGCGTTCTGCAGGTTTCGAGCTGCTTGCCGTTCTTCTATTGTGCAAATTGTTGCTGTTGCTGAAACAATGCACCATTAACGCTCAAATACTTCTGTGAAGACACGTTTCACTTTCGTGTTATACCGATTCCTGGACTCAGAATCAGCCACGTTTTTTTTTAATGGCAAGGAAGTGAATGAAAGAATGGATCCCGACGCAGGTAGTACATCGATCGATGCAGGATTTTCTGTGTTCTCTTTTTCCGGCCATCCTTTACCCCGGATGAGAAAGTATTTCATTCCTTCACACTCTATTCTCCCTTCCGGAAACTGTTGGGCCTTTTGTTCTCCGAGGCATAGCTCGCTTCTCTTTGTAGGCTCATCAACTGCGGGCCTTATAAAGCCAAATATCACCACCGTTAGCAATAGCCTGCTTGCGTAGCTTCATCTATCTTGTTTAAGAACACCAGCCGCCTTTGAGAGGCGTGGACTTCTCTTTCGTTGTCTTCATCCACGAGATTCAGATTTGTTGACCAATATTGCTGATTCTCTGAACGTGAAATGTCGCAGGAGTTCGAGTTTTTAGTGGTGTTTACACGCACAAAATAAAAACAAACATAAAGTTTAAAAATACCGCAGGTCTGTTCAGCATTTTGTTTTTTGCGTGGTTGTGTTTATCCAAAATTCACGGTAATGAGAGACTGTCGCTCAAAATTTCATTCAGTTTTTTTGTTTCATCAACACGGAAAATCAGTAAACAATCTTTTTTATGACTGGCACTCTGTAATGAAGAAAACTATACATACTGGCACAGATGCCAGGCACACAAACAATTGGCTGCCATGCCAACCTGCTATCCTGAATGTGCAGTGAGACTGCATGGAATACCGCTCCTGCTAAAGGCGGATGCGTTTCAAAAATACTTTCTTGTAATAGCGGTGATGATCAATTTATGGTCACTGTGGTAGACATTGATTGCTCTCCTGACCATTGCTTGCAAGACGACTTTTCTGGTTTCGTCTGGCACTATATTCGCACTGTTCTTCTGGTGCCTATGATTTCCGTGTTCTCCCCATGGCTGTCTTAGAGTGAAATGAATGAGATAATATATGGGTCTACCTTTTGTATATAATAGGTGTGAACATACACGAGAAGGAGGAAGGACCATTTCAATTCCTTCGAAGCTCTTGTAAGTAGGGCAAAGCAACTGCAGGCCTAATTTTTAACGGGAGTGTGGAACGGGAGTTCATTATTGCCACACGCGTTATCATCCATCAAGTGGTTTCGACGCTTGCTCCAAGGTTTTCTTTATTAAAAGAAATACTGAGTTTTATGCTGTGCGCTTGACTGCAAATGAAGATATGGCATTGGGCTTGCTAATGCTAAGAGGATGCTTGAGCTTCCCTTTATCGTAGAACGTGACAACGTAATTGGGACCTTCTCAATTGCTAGCTTACTTCGGCTCCCAGAGGATAGCCTACCCGAGCTGCAAGGAAACAAATGTCTGTGCGCATCACGTCCGCCATTTCTAACTATTGTAAAAATTTCCACCGTAATCACACTGATGATGTGCCTTCTACATTATGCTTCCTTTTGCGAATCAGTGAAAGACCAATTACGTATCTGTAAGGCAACACGTGAACCGATGTAGCTGCTCACTTTGTTGACGCTTTATTAATAAATATGTCTAAGAACTATGTAATGGTCAGCGTTTTATAACGTCGGTTCATTGCACAATTCGTATTTTTTGACGCTGGCGCGATTCTGCCTTTCCGTTACGCAATATTACATCTGCTAAAGGGACAATTGCAACTACATGACGCTCACTTTGTGTTGGTGTGTGTGTGTGTGTGCCACGCACAGCACCTACTTGTCACGCAAATTTTCAGTCTTAGCAACAATTTTTGTTATTTACTTTATTTGCATCTTTTGGCGTTTTTGTCTAATCATAAACATATTCTATAGTCAGATTACATCATTTGGTTTCAAAGGTGCTATCACTGACTTCATGAAGTCATGGCGCTCGCGCGCAACTATGGACGCGCTTTTTATTGATTCGTTCATGTTAAAAGTAGCGAAAAAACGAGAAATAAATCAGAAGCCCCTAGTAGAACCTAATCTGCTTGGCGTGCAGGAATTTTATACCTTTCCTGCACTAACGTAGGAAACTAGAGCGTTAAAAAAGTGCTGTTTAAGCGTGACTATGCTTGGTCGTGGAGGCATTTATAGGGACATAGCACGTAATGGCTTTTATAGTCGGCGGCAGCGGTAGTCTGCCGTAACTCAATGGGAAATCGACGAAGAAAATGACATCTGAAGAAGAAAGTTGTCGCCACAAGCAACTACCGCTTAAATGCAGCAGAGACCGGTTGCAACATTGGGTATGACACTACGGTGTCACACAACGAACCGCGTGCCATCTGCAAGTGTTTAATATTTTTCAATGCGGCCCCAGTATATTCAATGCGTGGCGTTTAGCTGTTGTGCGGAGGAACACGCTTTGTATTACGATACGGCAATTTCGCCAGAATTCACGCTTTACTTGGTTTCTGCTGAATATAACCGGGAGTCATTTTTCATAACTAGCATTTATTGTCAACTGTGATTTTCGTTCGCCTACTTCCCATTCGGTTACAGCAGGACACTGTTGCT
Source organism: Rhipicephalus microplus (assembly GCF_013339725.1). Classification (NCBI taxonomy): domain Eukaryota; kingdom Metazoa; phylum Arthropoda; class Arachnida; order Ixodida; family Ixodidae; genus Rhipicephalus; species Rhipicephalus microplus. The sequence goes on from NC_051170.1 coordinate 89,304,432, forward strand.
GCTGCCATCAGGGGGCAACACGCACAGATGTCACTGAATCCTAGAAAAAAAATTGAATTTAAAGAAGCATATTTGGGTCCTGCTGAACGCGACTGCGTTGCGCACTCGGCTCAGTCCCGCGTGGCAACCGCTAAGCCAAACCTGCCGGCCACCGCAGGGTTCTTGAAGTACTTTGAATATAAACCAAGACGAGCTCCAGATGCAGTTTCTCCACGAAAACTGATGGTATTCTTAGACTTAAGGCTCACAACTGTCCGGTCGGTTGAAATCGTGGGAATTCATTCGTTTTTGCGTGAAAATAATGCGTCTGTAGCGTGTCTTCGCTTTATCTCCGAAGATTTTCAAGAACCCAAACGGCTTTCCGCGTTTTGCAGTGTGTCTGCTGCAATGAGTTATCAACTGACCATTGATAGTTCATTGACCATGAATATATAAGGTATGTTTTGCTAGAGAGTTGCATAAGAGGATTGAATCAAAATAGGAAATGTTTTGAGTCGATTGTTTCTGAAGAAGACTGTTTTTCTTTGGGGAACTGTACTTGGATGCACCTGCCTTTTCGTTCAATTGAATGCCTAACAACATGCTGAATATTATTTTTTTTATTCAATTCACGCCACTGGAACATAGAGTTCACAAGCTGTAACATAGCAGCGTGTGATTTACACGTTTAGAGCACTTCGATCTCTAAACGTATAAATTTCAATTTATATTGAATACCTCAAAAATTGGTGTTTGATTTTACAGAGAAAACAGGACTGCCTCCGAATTCTACTGATTTACTATGCATGGAGATGGAGCATACCGGTGAAGAAAACTCGGTTTGTTTGCCAAATTAATTTTATCGTGTCAACTGAGATACTGCTAAATATCTTTAACGTTGCTCTATGTAGCGTAAACTTTAACTTTCTCAGTAAGTCAAGTAATTAGGAATCACTTGTAATCCTGGGTGCGCTAGGAAGATATACTGACGTAACGTGAGAATCACGCTGAACGTAATGAGTACCAACACATACGCATACACCTACATGCCCATACACCTAACTCGTCTATAACAAATTATAGAGTAGAGTTCTTTAGTAAGCCTATTATTAAATACTGCTGACAGCATTATAAAATTCAATGACAACAGTATGAGCTGTTCGCCTGAAACTGATCTATTTCCAATTTAAACTTGGCATCGCAGCTTGGCGCGAAAATTAAAGGAATAAAGGCTTTCAGTCACAAACTGAGCATACGTGATACTATACAGCATTCCTTTATTGACTAATGAAAAAATACATTACTTCATTTTCAGATGTTCTCAGTGGATCAATATTGAAAGAAATCTGTGTTCAAGCTTACAATTACGTACCAGGGGCGAAATGTACTCCCTGCATTTCCTAAAGTAAAAATGATGCCTTCATTGATATTGTTTTTGCCTTCTTCAGCACCTGTTTACATGATGTTGCCTTGAAATCGTAGCTGGTTAATATTCCAAGATGAGATCAGAATAAAGAACAAGTAATGTCAGCAGGGCACCCGGTGTACTGCTAGAAAGAAAAGAGCTGGGCAAAAATATCGATTGACTGCTTTCTGACAACGAACAAGCGTTGCCTTCACAAATTAGCACCGCCTGAAGCTAGCAGAAGTAATGACTAATGTTTTCATCGCAAGAAGCAGTCTAATGCCTATAATATGAGTATTAATTACCAAGTTTTCTGTCAGTGGTCCATGTTGTGGTTAGAAATATTGGCGTTGATTATCAAGTGGAACCACAGTTGATTTTTTTCTAAATGCAGTGAGGAAGCATGCTTTTCTTGCCATTACAGACCATTTACTTTTAGGCTGATGCAGACTCGTGATGACCTACAAATGTGCTATTTTAAGTACGACAAAAACATTTTGTCGTATTAAAAATGAAACTAAAAAAAATTGCCCGCAGCTTCCCTCGGGGGAACACTGAGGAGGATGCGGAGCGTAACTCACGCTAGCCGAGGGAACTCGACCGGCAATCAACGACTGCTTGCACGTAGCACACACGACGTATTCGGCATAGTCGGTGCCCTTTCCAAACGTATCGCAAAGAACCGACAACGCTTTGGAGTTCTTCTGAATGTTGCCGATCCGAGTTAAGTTGTTATCGAACCAAAGACGATCACACACCTTGCAGGTGTGGCCGAAGCTTCGGTCGAGGAAGTCGCGCTTGAAGCGAGCGTTGGGCGTGGCATACTGCTTGGCGCGCCACGCCGCTACCTCGGCGCGCTTGCGCTCGCGGGCAGCATCGGGATCGGCCTCTCGTCGCCGACGCTTGCACTCGGCTTCCCGTTTTCGAAAGTCCGGGTCCTCTTGTCGACGCTTACGTTTCAAAGCGGCCGAATCCAGTGCTGCTGCTCGACGCTGACGTCTCTCAGCGGCTTGACGTTCTCTAAGTTGAGCATCTTCCGCTCGACGCCGACGTTTACGTTCGGCGTCGCGAGCTCTTCCCCGCGCTGCCTTGTCTTCGGATGACGACTTGGTTGCGGTTCCGCCAACACTTTGGCCGGCGCTGGTCGAAGGGACGTCGATCATTGCGACCTCGGACGTCGACGCGCCGTACAAACCAACCGACGAGCGGCAACTGAGAGAGCGAGCACCGACCTTGAGTATATATACAGCGCGACGGCGCATGCACTGTCAGCTGTCGAATGTTCGAGAAGGGGGAGAAGCGCAACGGCGCATGCGCGCGCGTCAGCTGCCGATGTTCTCGAAGCGCGACGGTGCATGCGCGCGCGTCAGCTGCCGATGTTCTCGAAGCGTGACGGCGCATGCGCGCTACATTATACAGCTAGCGATTGTTCGTGAAGAGGAGAAGCGCACGCGGTGTGTAGAGGAGGAAGGGTGCACAGATTGTGGAGGAGTGAAGCGCGCGCGGTGTGTAGAGTAGGAAGGGATGCACAGATGGTGGAAGAAGGAGGAGGAAGCTTGCGGACGGCGCCGCACTACAAGCCTCGAGTATTAGATGCTCCGCATCTAAAAACCTTGAGACGGCATCGGTAAAAATTAAATGCGACGCACACGCCTCGCGCCCTGCGTATGTCAGCGGATTGTGCCCGGGATACATTGGGGACACGAGCACGCGTTTCTTTTCTGCATGCCCCTAACGGTGAATGTTAGAAACTTTGAGACGGGACAGTGTGAACAACGCAGCTCTCTCTGGTCAGTGTGCGGTGCCTATATGGCAGAAACGGTGCCTGGCGTGGCAGCGCCGGCGTGACGCGACGAAATGAACGCCCGTTAGAACGCGCATCGCGTCATGTCGAAATGTATTGACGCCTTGACTGTGGCATGTTGTTATGTTCTCACATGGCACGAATCTCATGATTATCATGTTTGCACCAGTCACATACCTTCGTTATCCATTGACGTACCGTAATACCAAATTTTGGCATATGTGAAGCTAGCGAAACCGCCGTGAGCGCATCATGAGTGTGGAATGTAGTCATGTTGGTACATGACACGCATGTCATGATTATCATGTTTGGATGTGTCATTTACCTATGTCGTCCGTTTACGTCGCGTAATAACGACTTTGGTACATGTGAAGCTAGCGATACGGCCGCGAGCGCATCATGAACGTAGCATGTAGTCATGTTGTTACATGACACGCATCTCATGTTTATCATGTTTGCACCAGTCACATACCTTCGTCATCCATTCACGTACCTTAATACTAAATTTGGTATATGTGACGCTAGCGAAACGGCCGTGAGCGCGTCATAAGCGTGGCATGTAGTCATGCTGTTACATGACACGCATGTCAATAGTTTCATGTTATGATTAGTGACATATCTTTTTCATACAGGCATGTTATACCATACCAAGTTTGGTATTGATACCATTATCTAAACGGCCAGGAGAGCTAAAAGTCGTAGGCGGACAGACAGACAGACAGACAGACAGACAGACAGATCTATCTATCTATCTATCTATCTATCTATCTATCTATCTATCTATCTATCTATCTATCTAGCTATCTATCTATCTATCTATCTATCTGTCTATCTATCTATCTATCTGTCTGTCTGTCTGTCTATCTATCTATCTATCTATCTATCTATCTATCTATCTATCTATCTATCTATCTATCTATCTATCTATCTAGCCGCCTATGACTTTTAGCTCTCCTGATGGTTTCAATAATGGTATCGATATTAAAATTGGTATGACATAACCTGACTGTATGGCGACTAGTCTGGGTAGTCCTAACATGGAAATATTAACATGTATGTCATGAATGTCATGATTTACAATTCATGGTGTTGCTGCTCTTGCGGTGGTTTCGTTCAAATGATATTTTGCAAAACTTGTACGGTATGACATGACTCTATGGCGAACATAAATCACAGGCCCTAACAGATGAGGTGCATGCCATGAAATTCTTGACTACAGGCCACGCTCAAGGTGCGCTCACGGTCGTTTTGCTCGCTATAATACCAAATTCAGTATCGCGGAATGGGAATGGATGACGAAAGTACTTGACTGGTGCAAATATGATAATTATGAGATACGTGTCATGTACGAACATGATTACATGCCACTTTCATGACGCGTTCGCGGCCGTTTCACTAGCTCCACGTATACCAAATTCGGTGTTACGTGACGTCAACGGATTGATTGATTGATATGTGGGGTTTAACGTCCCAAAACCACCATATGATTATGAGAGACGCCGTAGTGGAGGGCTCCCGAAAAAGGCATGCTACTATCACAATTGTATAGCTTTACCGTGTATAACTGCGGCCGCAATGTCGGAAAGTGAGACCCATTAGTTTTGTGGACATAGCAGCACATCCTGAAAAGCAACAACATCAAAAATGCGTTAGAAATAGAACTGAACTTGAAGGACGGTTAAACTTCGTCCTGAAGAGTAGAATGCGATATCGTATTCGGGAACTGGGTTTCGTGCTTATCGTTTACGCATATACTCACCTGGTCTCGGTTCTTAGTAGATGTCTTAACCACGCTGCAAAAAAAAAAAATGAACGTTGTCTACCTTTCAAGCTACTCTGAAATGCCTACTCAGGTGCACTTGTGTGCACGAGAAGCCCACTACACCATAGTTCTTCCATTTGCAAATCAGCGAAATGCGCTCTATGCGTCTGTACAAAGCAGGGATCTCAAACACCCCTCAACCAGCGGGCCACTGTCACGCAATTTAGTACCGCAAGGGCCGCGGCAGTAAGCAAGAGGGGGAAGGGGGTGTTATAACTTTCAGCAAACGTTACTATTTGAAAGCTTTTTCCCGTATGCGGGACATGTGCATGACCTGCGTCTCACATGCAGGTCATTTCTGAAGAAAATTTTGTGGTCAGGATTCCAACGTGTTGATATCATTCTCTAAAAGACTGAAATTGACGCTGATGCGGAATCATAACTTTTGTTTGCCTACATTCTTTCGAAACGAAATGAACACTTGGGATGCCTCACAAAGTCAACGCTTTAACCCAGTCGGGCGTGTGTAGTTTGCGAACATACTGAGTAGAAATAAATTAGGCTCGTATCTGCTTGTTACACTGCAAATGTCGACGAAAGACGACAGTCTTGCGCCTGGAGAGAGTGAACAAAACGTTCATTTGATGTTCTGCGCAAGAAAATCGGTGAATAGTATTCTGGAGGCGCTGCGTTAGAGTGCCTCGAGCATGTAGCGGAAGTGAACGAACGCATCAAGTCACGTCAAACGTGAGACATGAGCGCTATCTGGCAGTTATCTTGGAAAAACGGAGCGCGTGCACCTGCTTCGAAGTTGATAAGATGTAGAACTCAAGGCGACGGGTAGGTGTCACCACCGTGTCGTCTCAGCTAAGCGTCGGAAACACTTGCCTTTTCGTGCAAGCGTTGCATGGTCAGTGCAGCGTGATAAACGCTACGGTTCTTAGAATTACTTATATGTGCCTTTTCTAAAAAAATACACATATTTAATATTGACGTGTTGTTACGGTGCCTCAGATATGCGCAATAATTGCTTTCCAATTGAAAATCGTACCAGTATGAACGCTGAGCCTTGAGCAATATTGGCGGGTGCTGCGGATGAGGTCGGTCGTTCGTAGTATCGTTTGGCCACTTTTATGCTTTTTAGGGTACCGTTAAGGGCGGACGGACGGACGGACGGACGGACGTGCAAGCGGGCGGGCGGGCGGGCAGGCACGCAGGCAGGCACAGGCAGGCAGGCAGGCAGACAGGAAAGCAGGCAGGCCAAAATCTTTGCGTCGAAGGTCCCCAAGAAAGACTATATCGTCGTTATACTAGAGAAGGCACACATAAGCAATTCTAAGGACCGTGGCGTTTATCACGTTACGTTGGCAGTGCAACCCGATGCTCAAATAGGCAAGGGTTTCCAACATTTCGCTAGCATGACACGGTGGTGGTACATGCCCGTCGCTTTGCGTTCTACACCATATCACCTCCGAGACAGGCGCGCATCTTTCTCCGTGGTCGCGCACGCCTTCCGTCGTTTTCGAAGATAACTGCTAGTTAGCGCTCGTGTCTAATGTGCCTCAATGCGCTCGTTCGCCTTCGCTGCACAAAATAAAACTCTCTAATGCAGAACTTCCAGAATACAATTCACCATTTTTTTTCGCGCAGAACATCAAATAAACCTTTTGTTCTCTCTCCCCACGCAAGACTATCGTCTTTCGACGACATTTGCAGTGATACATGCAGATACGGGGCCAATTGTTTTTACGATGACGGTGGTGATGTTGATAGAATATGCCTGGAACCACTTTTTTATGAATGGGCCTTTCCAACACCACCTCATTGCTCCATGCACGTTTTGACACCTGGCATGAAGATACGCTTCATGCCACGCATTACTACATGCGTTAGCCACAATACTCCTACTAGATAACATTCATGCAGTTATGTGTCGTTTTTTTTTTTTAACTTTGGTGTTGCTCTTAGATAGACCGATTGCTTTCCAAGGACATGGCCTGGGTTCGATTCTCACTGTAAATACTATTTCTGTTGCATATTTTACATGAATCCTTCTCGATTCCTCGCTGATGAACAGTGCTAATTCTTGCCTTACAATTAATGGCGCCGACACCATAATTTCTTCGAAATGAGTTTTTAATGCTTTCGCGCTAAAACGATGGCGTCGTTCGACAACAGCGCCCCCCCCCCTCTCCCGCAACTACTTCGCAGCGGAAGTAGAAAAAAATGATGTACTTGTGTTTGCTGAAATAACGCTTAACTCTTGATATGAAGATAAGTAAATATCCAAACTTCTTTAAAACGGTCATGTTCATGTGAAAAACAAGACGGTTGCTTCGCTATGTTAACTTTAATGCACCACTGAAGTTCACATTTCTTATTTTTCTCGCGTCTTCAACATTTGAGCTTCCGATCCTTCAAGGCGGAATAAGGTGCACTGTCGGTACCTAAATAACAAACCAAGCATCACCGTTTCAGTTGGTCGGGTGCCAAACCACATTACAAAGGAGCGCTACCCCACCGACCTATTTTACTTGGAGGAAAAAGAGGCCGATTTCTATTCACGAAACGCGCACCACGCCACGCTGGCGATCGAGAAAAAGTGCTAACACAAAATGAAGCGTGAACTTTTGAGCCGGATTTCTCCCAGGTGGCATATACGTTTTCTACATGCTTTCGTCGGCACGGTTTTTCTTCACGAAAACGCCCAGTTTTTTTCCTCTGAATATTGCCACATCTTGGTTTTAACGCTTTTTTTTTGCATGTATGGCATTTCTACGGAAAAATTCTATTTTGTGTCCAAACTGCCTAAACAGGAACACTTTTTTTCGCTATTGTAATGTTCGCGAAACTATGCTAGGAGCTCGATTTACGATTCGGGGCACGAGAGGAAAGTTCGGCATTCGAGTGTAATCGGCTCTCCGACATCGTTTCTTCTTGCGCGATGGCCTTTAGCTCGATCTTTCTATTTGCGTGGAAGAATAAGAACTTGGATCGAGAGCGCATTGAGAACTGGTCTCTTTCTAACAAGAGCCGTACAGTAGCGGCGACTTTAGCTTCTTACAAGCGGCAACCGAAAACGCCCCACTTTCAAGTGCAGCTTCTGAGTGAGTCATCTGTTTCTGCATGAAATAAAGTGAACGCGTTATTAACTATCGTTTCCTGCACGTTTCTGTTTCTTTCGCTATTTTTGTCAGCTCCTGAAGGGGTAATTTTGCATTCAAGTGCTGTATGATAAAATGCAGTGGACGAACAGGAATCCTGTCTAAAAAAAAATTGGCAGCATATCCATAGAGTGAATGACGGAGAGTGGGGTCGAAGCATTCGTTCGTCCATTCGTCCTTGCTTCCGTCCGTCCAAGCGTCCGTCTGTGTGACCGTCCATGCGTCCATCCGCTTGTCCGTGCGTGCGTCTGTCCGTGCGTCCTTCCTTGCGTTCGTCCATGCATCTGCCCCTGCTTCTGTTCATGCGTCCATCCATGCATCTGTCTGTGTGTCCGTTCGTCCATCTATTCAACAATCCAAGTACCACGATCTCGCATATTTTCATGATATATTCCCCATATAGAAGCACCGCCATCCAGCGGACATTCCAAGAACTAAACGAGAGGTGGTGGCACAAACACTTTCTTACAGCTTGCGCTTCGGCTGTACTTCCCACCTTTAACCACCTAGAGTTCATGGTATACTAGTTTACTGTATTCATGGCACTGCGGCCCAACGCTCGCTGAACCTTTCTAAAACCAAGGAGGTAACGTTACGCCCAGTGAGTATAACGTAGCAACCTTTTTCTGTCAGATAGTGCACATTGTACATGCCAATGGCTGCTAATGGAAAATGAGAGACAGGAGAATTCGGCTTTTACTTTCTTACGCTTTGTGCTTCGTATCTATTTCCCACCTTTAACCTCCTCGAGTTCATGGTATAAACCAGTTCATTGTATTTATGGCACTGCGGCTCAACACTCGCTAAACCTTTCTAAAACTAAGGAGGTTACACCCAGCGAGTATAACACAGCAACCCTTTCATGTCAGATAGTGCTCAATGTGCATGCCAATGGCTGCTAATGGGGATCGCAGCATGCGCGTTAACTCAAAGCCGAATGCTCCTGTCTCTCATTCCCCATCAGCAGCCATTGCCTTGTACATTTAGCACTATTTTTTTTTTATTCTTCAACAACGCACAGAAGAAATCTCTCACCGGCACCACCTTGGAGATCAAAATGTTATACTTGTTACATACTACAACGGCTACGAGGGACGAGCGGGTGCCGCTATAAGGAGCTTCGCCCCAAAATGTAGCTTTTTTCCTGATAAGATTTGTATAACACTGAAAACTTTAAACTTTGAAGCTTATTCATAGTTGAAAACATGCATCACTAATACAATTGGTTGAGTGAGAATGGTTGGTGAAAAGGCAGATGATTGCCTGACAGTGTACAGACATCTACCCTAGCCCCAGAGGGCACAAAACTCAGTATGCACATATAAGAAAAGCATAGCTACTAAAAGGATCTATGAAAATGATAAACATTTCGTAATAAAGACCCGATTTAAGCTGGCAGTTTAAGAATGACTTAATTAGGGCTGTTTCACATGCCGCGATTGCAGCGAAAAAAATAGTTCCGTTCGCTCCAATCGTTCTGTTCGCAACCATCGCTAATGGCGGTTTTTTCCGCATGAACCGCGAATGGTCCGCAATTTTTGCTCTGCGACTGGAGCGGCGAGTTCTTGCCACCGCTCTTAGTGACAGACAGGAATGTAATATAGTGATATATGCGTTATGATAACATGAATTTTTCGTGAACGGTAACGAAGGGCCCACTTGTTTCGTCATTTAAGAACACCTTCCAGTCTGAGTTCATTTTAAAACGCACATCATCGGCCATTACCGAAACAAACACGTCGGCTCTATTTCGACTGCTAGGCCACACTGGCCCTATTTCAACGGGTCTTGACCGAAAATCGCTCCCGCCGCTGCGATCAGAGCGAAAATTTCCAACATGTTGGAAGCTCGCCAAGGACCTCTGCGGCGGGAGCGAACTGCCCTTTTTTTTCGCTGCGAGCGAATTCACAGCCTGAAAATCGCAACTTATTGTGTCATGTGAAACGGCCTTCAGACGTATGTCATTGTTGATATCACTAAATGATTAAAAGAAGACAAGGAATGACAATTCCACAGCGTGCTCACACACGTTTATAATAAATATATAACTGGACTATTTTGGGGGAGACGCTGCTCTCGTCGGAGCGAGCAGACGCGCGTCTTGTCGGCTTTGGTTTCAGCGAATGTGTTGCAGTGGAAATCACCTGGAAGCCCACAAGACTTTGGTACCTGCGTATTCAGCTTGTGGTCAGGAATCGCCCCGCATCAAGTTCCAGGTGGGGACTTGAATTTTGACTCCTTTACCGACGCATTCTTATCAACCACGCTGGCGGGAGAGCTACGCCTAACGCCTGCCAAGCCACTCGACGCGCAGCTGCCAGAGACACTGCTGAATAGGTTGGTCTAGCTCTGCGGATACCAAGAAACGCCGGTCGGCGCGTTTGACGCGTTATACTTTCTGAGAACAAATGGAGGTCTCTGTGGAGGGAGAACCCAATTCTCGTGAATAATTTGAAGAAAGCACACGATGGAGCACCGTAGGATCAGAGAAGTTGACCCTGCGGGCATTCAGTAAAACCCGATGCGGATTCTCAATGAGTGAATAACAGCAAGAAACAGCGTGAGAAATGCCTGCGCCAAGCAACAAAACTAAGCAGGATGCCTTCACTGCCCCGAGGTGACTACAAAGTCATCATCCGACCTAGAGGCGGCCTTCGACTCGCCGATCGTGGAGCCGCCCGACTGGCGACTAGCATTTACCACGCCGCTGAAATTCCGAGAGAAGCCCAAGATGAGGACACAATATGCACAAATTTTTAGCAAAATATTATTGTTGGGAGCACACACATTGAGGCGCATGCTGATAGACACCAGAAAATTTCTCGCATTGTGGTCGGCAACAAGACTTTCAATACCAGCGCATACAAAGCAGCACCAGACGCTACGTCTAAAAGAGTGATACGTGATATCCTGTTGGAATATACCACCCGAGATATTACGGCTAATGTGACTACGTCTAAAAACCCCACAGCCATCGCTGCAAAACGCCTCAGCAACAAAACGACCATGATCGTACTCTTCGCTAGTACTCGCGTTCCAACATACGTTCGATACGGTAGAGCAATGTTGAGGTGCTCTCTTTACCGCAAGTAGATAGACACATGTTATCAATGCAGTCGTCTGAAGCACCACGCAGTCGTATGCACAAACCCGAAAAACCACGTGTGTCATGGCTGTGGTATGGCCGACCCCCGCAAGATCACCAATGCAAGCCCACTTGTGAACTATGCGGCGGCCACCAGACTGCCGAGAAGGCGTCCAGGGCACGTTACAAGACGCCGTACCTGGTGAAATGCCGGCGATGGGAGCGACAACAACAATATGTAGACTACCAGACGAAGCCAACGCCTGTCGACAACAATCTGAAGCAGCGGGACAATACTCCTACCCGGAAGCCCGGAAACGAAACCTGGTCGGTCATGGTCTCGGTCGTGGTCTCGCTCCCGGCACCGCTCCCGGTCGCAGTCAACATCTCGGAGCCGTACGCCTATACCTGGCGCAACCTTCAAAGTGGGCTGGGTAGGAGTAGTCAGGGGGGCATGCTCAGGGTCTGAGAAGGCCATTTCTCAAGGCAAACTCGATAAATTAAAGGCCGAAATAGCACAGCTAAAACAGATGTTAGCTCGATGCAACCAGAAAATTACAGCTTTAGGAGAAGAAAACAGGACCCACAAAAGAGCAGTTACACCGTTATATACGAAGTGAACATGCTCCACCAGTAGCGCCACCACTCTTAGCTGTTACACCCACTGAAACAATTTGACAGATTACACGTACCTGGGAATCGACGTTATGCGAATCATCCGTAGAGAAGGTGAACGTGTTGCAATTTTTATTAATGAGCAAGGAGTCAGAAAATGACGCTAAATATATGTACAAATGCGCACGCCCAGACATATGCTGAAGAGTTCTAGATGTTTATATAACCAGTTGTTTGTACTTGTGCAACGATGTCAACGGGAACATGTGTATTAGCAAACACCACTAGCTGATATGAAGCGCTGATGCCCACGAAGATGCGGGCCCTGGACACTGCTACATAAACCAACTTCAATGCATGGCACCCAGCCACAATTGATGTTAACCCGAGGTGATGGCTATGTCAAAGGAGTACATATGTAGTGTTTGTAAAGTTGCAGTAGGCAGCACTGCAAGCACTATTGCTGTTTCACGATTCTTAGCATATATTTGAAAAGTAGTCCAAGGACCCGGCGTATAGCTCTGTAGTAAAATGCTTCTTTGCGACGCAAGAATGCTTGGGTCCGATTCCTGCTGTGACCCTGAAATTCATTATTTGCAATTGTTTGGGGGGGGGGGGCGGTCAAGTCTACCTACATCAGGTGTTTCTTAACAATGACATTTATTCTATGCCTACGTTGGGTTGACGCTACCGATGTGGGGTATTGCTTAACGCTCACGCGTTAAACTTCTCAACGTTGTTCTCGTTATTCCTGAGTAAAACTAAGTGTAAATGACCGGTTGCAAATACCCGCATTCCAGCGGCACACACCTCCCGTGGGTATGTGTCACTGTCTGACGGGAAGTGTTGGACGACGTACGCGACGGGGTTGTGACATTATTCATGTCTTGACCAGCGCGTCATATTTGTTGAACCATCTTACCCTCCCATGCTAATTTTGGTTCACGACAAGTTAAGTTTGTGACCAAGAGAGTGCCCAAATGTAAGCGGCTAGATAGATAGATAAATAGATAGATAGATAGATAGATAGATAGATAGATAGATAGATAGATGGATAGATGGATAGATAGATAGATAGATAGATAGATAGATAGATAGATAGATAGATAGATAGATAGATAGATAGATAGATAGATAGATAGATAGATGGATAGATAGATAGATAGATAGATAGATAGATAGATAGATAGATAGATAGATAGATAGATAGATAGATAGATAGATAGATAGATAGATAGATAGATAGATAGATAGATAGATAGATAGATAGATAGATAGATAGATAGATAGATAGATAGATAGATAGATAGATAGACGGACGGACGGACGGACGGACGGACGAGCAAAGTCGCCAAGATTCGCTAAGAAATGCTGAATCCAGGATCTACTTGATACGGAAAACTGATCAGGTTGTTTCTAGATTGTGTCTATATTCTTTTTAGGTCTAAACTACTTGATGTTATTTACAGGTAATGTCTAGGTGGTTCCTTAGATTTAGCAAGGGGATGCTAGGTTGTTCGGAAGTTCATTTTCCACGCAAAGATGTTCTAGTTAATCCACAGACATTCACTGATATGACACGGATGGCTGAACTTTAAGGACAGAAACTGGCGCGGAAATCACGTGCTGGTCTACGTTCTCGTAGACCTTCGATCATTTCGGTGTCTTTTCGCCGCCTCAGATGCCTTTCCCGTTCTCTAGTATTCTCTTATTGTACGTCGTCAACCCACCACTGTCGCATCGCAACGATTGGTTGTGCTGACTGCTACGTTCTTCATTTTGAATTAACCAATGCTGAGTAGTGGGATTTAAACATTTCTCGTGACACATACTCTTTTGTGATAGCTTTCTGGTTGGCAGTGCAGTGGTACATACCTTGGTGCAGTACTTTGGTTCATTCCCCTTAAAATAACGATAGTTTTCTGTAATAGATTTTCAAGAAACGAATGTTTGTAAAGCACCACTGCTAAAAAGGTTGAGGTGGAAGGGCCCTAGTCTGTTATTTTTCTAAAAACTAATTTACTGCGCATCTAGCACCCGTTTGCACGTAGTCGTTTTTCGACAAACATTGACAGTGCGAAACATAATGCAGTTAACAAGCCTCTGTTAACTCTCACAGCAGAAACATGAAGACATCTAGTTTGTTCAGCCACATGCGACAAAATTCTGTGAAAGTGGCCACTACTGATTCATCAATACTGCCAAAGAAGCTCTTTATTCATTCATTCCTGGAGCACCTAGTGAGATACCAGACAGCAACGCAAAATAATACTAGATATATTAAGAAGCTCCTTTTTTTCAAGTACATTCATACAGGAATAATTTCATTTCATGCGGAAACTTTCCGAAAGTTCAATTCCACTGTATGCATGCCTATATAAGAAAATTGTGGATACCTAGGTTACTGTTTATGGTTGCCTAATTTCTTAGCAGACCAAACCTACAGTGAGCGCTAGGACCTTTACCCGGCGGGCCTGTGCTGAACGCGCAGCACTGTCACAACGAATACTAGAAAAGAGGCCTTTAAGAGGCTTTGTTTTTTAACACTGTGGGTAGCTGAGACAACCACACTTGTACGGCACCCAATATTCTATTATTCATTGTGTAATAGTCAGCTATTCATTATTCCACGCTTGGTCATTTTTTTTTGTAGAGGCGTGGTATCCGCTAACACTTGCAACGGATTTCGTGTGAATTTTGTTTTTTATGCAGTGCACACGGCTGAACACGATGAAGAATTACCCCGGAAGTTATTTTGTGTCACATTAACTAGGTGATCGTGAACAAACTTTTCTAATGAGTTGGAGAACGACTGAGTCATTACGCAATTCGCATTGCGTGACGCCTTTTGCTCCTTTGTTGTTCTAAAACGCTCTACTACGCATAATAACGCGATTTCATTCACGCCATCAAGTCTCCCAAAGGCAAGTTTGCGAGCGAAGAAGTGTGGCAGCTTGGGCTTGTGGTATGATATGGCGAAAGTTATAGCACGAGAACAGAACGACGACAAAGAGACATGAAGGACGGACGAGTCCTTGCGAACGAGTCCTAAGCACCGGCTTGGCTAAGTGGTAGAATACTGGGCTGGCGTGCAGTGAACCCGGTGTTGAATCCCACTATGACCTTGGTGTTAAGTTTAGTTTCTTCCCTATTTTCTGCAATAAGGGTTACGGACACTAGCGGCGGTGGACAACTATGGCACCGCGTGCGACCCGTGTTGTGATCTCATAAGAGCTTTCGCTGTAAACGATGAATGTAAAGGCGGGGGGGGGGGGCAAAAGGCTGCCTTTTTAGCACCCTTTTCTAACCCCCTCCCCCTTTTGAGCACATGCCGATGTCCTCAACCTTGGCTGACAATGCCGTTCGAAAGAAGAATACGTTGTTAGATAAAGTGAGCCATATCCCCCTGAGTGGGTACGAGCCATGGCTGTGGAATCATCATCATCATCATCATCATCATCATCATCAAGTGAGCCATTTGCTGATTAACACATATTCAGCCAATCCCGACCATAGATATGAGCTCAAAGAATGTGAACAAAACATTTGCTGCAGTTGCATTTGTAGCTCTAACACTTCGATTGCGGCAGCTTCGCGTGGTTAGGTTACTTTGTACTGAACATCTTAGAGATTTTTGCCGCCTTCGCTTAGCATCTTCTGCGCTGCAAGCAGAGCGGGGCTGTGGAAGAGCAATCCTGAGATTAACACAGTGGAGCCCAGCTAACCTTGTTGTCACGTTAGTCACCTTCACTTGAGGAGCCGTCTTTATCCCACTACCACTCTGTCCCCTTACGCTACCTTTTAAATGCACCTCCCTTCCGCAATGCGTTATGGTTGTAAAAAATGACCCACGTATGGCTAGCCAAACGAATCAAAGAAAAACAACTGTGTATCTGATGGCTTGTTTTCTTTCTTATACACAATAATAATGAACACCAATGGACTGTTAGTTCCCAATATTCTTAGGTAGCAAAGTAATGTTTGAGCATCAAAAACTTTTCTAGTTTAGATTTACTTTGGCGGAAACTCTGGGTCAAAGCGCTAAACACCTTTCCAGGTTTTAATAGGATGCCCTGGATGTGGCTTGCCAAGCAGCATTTCTTTAAAAAAAAGAAGCAAGAGACGTTCTGAGGTTTAGTTTTAGAATGGAAAATTATTCGGATGCGGTAAATTGAGTGCAGTTTTACTCATTATAAATGACTCAACTTAATAAGACGATGATGCTGATTTCTTTTTGCTTACTTGTACTGCAATTGATTTCCAGTTACTTTGATGTCTTACCTTGCTACAGAAGTGAGCAGCATAACGAGGCTCATTTTTATTCCCGCTTAGAGACCTCCTCACGCCTGCATGATTTGTGATGCACGCTACGCAGGGGACTCCACTCGTATTCACTGACCCATATCCTACTTAACTCTCCCAGAGTAAAAGCTGCGCAAAGCACTCTATATGCAAATGATCACATGTTGTTCAGAGCCTTTCATCTCTCGTGCCGTAATTTCGTTCGGTTATTTGCTATGTAGCGTAATCTTGAAAGTAAAAAAAGCGCCTGCTTCCACTTTTTTTCGCGTTGCCAGAAACTATGTATTAAAATATAGCGGTGAACTTCCTAATTACAATATGTGTTGAAAGCCTTATAAAAAAGTTATCCTACGTAAAGCATTATTTTTTCTCCATAGTTTCAGGCCTTAACGGGAATGCAATGTGTTCAACCACGATTCTATTTTTTATAACTGCTAAAGCAATTCGCACTGTTTTTTTTTCGCCTTGGAGAGTGGTGTTTACAATACCATCAAATAAAGGAGACATCAAAAAGCCTTTTCTTGCATTGTAAGATTACTTTTTCACTGTTCTTGAAGTATCTCTGTTGCTGCAAAAAGATGCATTGCGAATGAGAATATGCCCTAAAAAATAATAGGCGAAGGCGCCGCATGAGCTTCCTGCACCATCCCGAATTGACATCACAGATTTTGATGGCAAGTAGTCTAGGCCTCGTTTATTTCTTTTCAGTAAAATGTATTCCCAAATTGTGAACTAAGTAAGCCAAATGCTTAATCAACTTGATAGTTAATCAACTGGAAATCTGTGAGCTCAAATAATGTTTAAATTGCTAATGTTTCTCGATGAATTGAAAAGAAAACAATTATCATCGTATTCTCTTCAAGTAACGGTTTTATAATAGTGAACTGATCACGCTGATAGACATGTGAAAGAACAATTTATCAGCCAAACTGATAATATGCTTCACTTCAGAGTCCCTTTGTTGGAACGTAAAATAGGGTTGTATGCTCGAAATACTCTGGATGTTAGCAAAAGCTAGCATATTGTGGCATATCATATAGGCAATACTTCTCCGATTATGTAATATACGTTTTGAAATGGTATCGGAGAGACCACATTTAGAGAAAAACGTGGTTCCTAAAGTCGATATACAAGAGATCACGAATTAATGCACAACATGGTGCTGCAACTGTGGTGATGTTATATTTGAATACGCTGAATACAAAATGAACAAGCTTGCTCATTTCTTTTTTGTAGTGCTGTATGTTTGAGAGCTACTGTTAATGGGTAATTGGAACGTTTAATCTCTCCTGAATAAGAAAAAGGGCTGTTCAGGATCTGTTATGCAAATGTATTTCCTTGACAAAAAAAAAAGGCCAATTCTTGCTGCGAAATTTTAGGAATTATTCATGAAACCAATCCAAAGCATATTTCTGGTGTAATGAACACGTGCCGACATTGAAGTTTCAACAATTTTTGTTTTCACTACGGCGCTGAACACTTCCGCACAGTACACAGTCCCAAAATAAAATGTATGTGGTTCACGCATCGGTGGACGATGAGAGAGTTTCAACTAGCAATAGTCGCCACTCAGTTCAAACTTCATTGGTTACGACAACAGCTCTGTTAATATTTTCAAACATTTTCGACATTTGCACTCCTCGCGGAATCAAACAACCATTTTTTACTGAGCTATAGGGCTGCCTACGCGGGCTTTAAAATCCACTTTCATAATATCTGTGTCATAATTAGTCAGTATTAATATTCTGAGCCATATTTCGTTATCATATGTATAATCAAATTCGCGGTCTCTAAAATTCCAGGTGTTATGGAAACCGACAAACACACAATAAAAGGGATGTCTCAGTCAGAATTAAATTGTGTGGAGACATGTATGTTCTTCGGAACATTCATCCCACGAGAGATACTGCAGGTGAAGAAGTTACACATTTATAGAAAAGTTCACTTATCAAAAATAAGAATTCTTCGCTTTGGGCTTTCCAGGAAAGCCGTTTCAGGTGAACCAAGCTACCCGAAATTGCAGTGAAATGAAACTTCTTCAAACACTTCAGAAGCCCAAATAAAAGCCTGGCAGCACTGTGATGTTTTATAGATGGCGCGTTTTGTGATTATACGTAAATAGCTCGTTTTGCTGCCTGGAACTATACATAACTTTTGCTGCTTAGAACTATGAATGAACTTGGTCGCGGTATTGCGTTGGAGTGCGTATTGTTTTCTGTAGTAGTCACGAGAGAGAGAGAGAGAGAGAGAGCATAAGGAGAAAGGCAGGGAGGTTAACCAGGGCTGAGCCAATACCACCTAGACTTTTTTTCAGGCCTCCGCAAGCCTACGTGACGTCATCAGTGTGAGATCTGCCTGGAAGCTGGCTTCACTCAATTGACCGGCACGCGTTCGCGTTTTGTCGTTCCGCGGCCCAGTTGCACTCGTAGCATTTTTTTTTCTGAGAGATTTACACCTAGAAGCAGGCCCGTGGCCAGGGGGGAAGGGTTAGGAGCTCCCACTCCTACCCCCCCCCCTCGAAATTCGTATGAAGGGGGCTGTTTTACTGAGAATAAATAGTGAAAATAGGGGTTTGTCAAGGAGTTCAACAGGTGCCCCACCACCCGAAAATTAATTTTTGGCTGTGGGCCTGCCTAGAAGGAATTTTTGTTAGCAACAGGTGTAAATGTTATAGACCCCGCAAAGATTTTGATATTTACACCTATATTTATAATTATAGCAGAACCTTGTGATGAGCTCATCGCGCAGTGGAGAAGTTCACACCTAGCAGCAGAGCAGTGGTAACGGTAAACAAAAATAGTCTATTGGTTATAACACCACACGTGAGAAAGTGTGCCTCAGTGAGTTATGATTATACTGAAGTAAGGCGCGTTATCGGACTAGTTGGTTTATGTAAAGTTTTTGAAGGCATTGGAGGGTCTATTTTGCATTTCAATAAATGGACCAGAAGATTTGTGTCAAAACAAGACTGCATGTTTTATTATATAAAAATGCTTTTAAAAACACACCAACAATGAAATAAAACCATTGAACGAAAATTCATCCGAAGATTTTCACATACAATATTTTCATAAAAAGTAAAATAAAGCAAACATGACATTACCTGTAAAATCTTCTCGACACTTAGTTGACTTATTTTCAGTAGATGTAATTGAACGCACACGAAATGGGTTAGATATGATTTATTTAAATCTTCAAATGAGTCTTCCGCATAACAGCTCAAGTGCCAAAAGAAAGGCAATGTTCACAGCAACACGAAAAATGTGACAATACTTAAAAAGTTGTGGATATAAAGCTTTTAACATTTTTAAAATGATCTTGTAGAAGGTGTTGAAACTGGGAGCTCAAACGATTTGGCTTTATAAACACACAGAACACATCATCCGTCATGTGCGAGAGATTACGCCTGGAGTGTCTTCAGTTTCCGTTTAGCTGCTTTGGTTTCAGACAGCTTGTTGTTTTCTCGTTTGCAAAGGTTGTTTAACAAAATATTGGCTGCTGCATTAAGTATGTACCCCATTGCTACATGTGGCGTATGGCCATTGTCACAACATCAAAGTCTTCATTCCACTCAAGGAAGAGTGTTGTCATTGAAACAAGCAGTTCGTTCTGCTTTTCACAGCCATAAAATTTGGCTGCGTGTTTTTCACTTGTCGGTTTCTCGAGAACAATATTCATCATCAGTACGGCGTTCACAACGACGGCTAGGGGAAACTTAAGTCCTCCTCTTGTGATACTCGTTATGAGCTCGTCTGCCTCAATTGTAAGCGTCCTACTCTCAACAACTAGGTTCTCTTTACAGAATGCAGATGTAAGCTTCTTGAGTGCAGCATGTGCGCAATAACCAGCGACATAAGTTGTAGCTGGAAGTGTGTGCTGCTTTGCAGCAATGTTCTCTTCTCCAACTACAATCTGGAATTGCTTTAAAGAATCACAAAATTCATCAGTGGAGGCACATAGAGGAATCTCGTCACTCTCTGGCAGCTCGAGGACCTTCTGCAGCCTCAATTTGTGCTCCGCTTCATACATCTGCCGTATGGAGATATGGTACTGTGCACCACTTAACTGTCGGTACCTGCCAAAACCTGTCTTCAAGGCAGTCCGACTGGAATTTCCCCAGTAAGACGTACCTGAATCCAAGTTTTTCAAGGCAGTAGCTTGTCACCTGAACAAGAGCAAAAAGGCGTGTGACGCAATGCATTGTGCGTCTCATGTCTGAAATGACCAGTGTCATGCTTGAGGCTTTTCCAGTAGTCGAGCCAACTGACTATTTTGTTCAAAACTCGACTTGGGGGCAACAAACTGCCTTTATGGGCTCTTGTAAGTCATCTCGAAGGTGCCTCCATTTATCCGGCGTTTTAACATTTACTGTGCGCCACCACATTACGACCGTGCTGATAAAATCGGGCGTGCTTTTGGCATGCTGCAGTTCTGCTGCTTGTGCACTGTTAAGAGCTGCGATTGGGAAACTGTTGAACACCTTGAGAACAAGTTTCATGTTTTGTCGCTCTAAGTTCGAAGGTTTCAGTGCCTTCAAAGACAATGTTAGAGCAAGTCGTTCAAGCTCATTTCTCTCTCTCTCATGGAGCTCTAGCAGTGTGTTGAATGAAACTGTTAGCACGCACGGCTTGTCAGGTAGTCCATTGAAGTCTGGAAAAAACATACATTTACCACTGTTACGCTGGTTAAGCCAATTGTTTCGTATGCATTTTAAAACATGAACAGAATCTAAAATAAAAAGACATTGGTCTTGATTGGTCTGATGGATGCTTGTAGACCGTAAAAACCTTCCGTGGCTCTGAAAAATTACATTGCCTTCCCATTGATGAAGTTGTTGTCTGAAACAAACCGCGATTACTCGAAAGCCTGTTGCTTCCAGCCCATTAATGAGCTCACGAAGAAATTAATGCAGCTGTATTGCATCTATTTTCGCCACTGGAAGGATGTGCACTACGTCTTTGATTGACAACAGGAGGCTTTTCATCAAACACATATGCAGTTTTTGTCTGCGTTTTGACTGTTTGTAGTCATTCCTACTAGACCACCAAATTTGTAGTCAATGTAGGGCTGCAGATGAATTTCGTCCGTGACAAGCGTCACAGTTTTTTTGTGGTTATCTATTCGTACGGCCAGCCTCTTTGCATACGACAGAAATAAAGCATATTGTTGCTCAGAGCATGGATTCACACGGTATGACCCACAAACACGTCTAATTGTGTCAAGATGTGGAAGTTTCAACTTGAATGGGGACCTAATAAATCCGTACGCATGCGGAGATATTGTGAACACAAGGCTAGCGAATACCAGTAAGTCCACAGGGTATCTCGAAGTTCTGCTCAGTAAAATACTGACTTGCTGTTTTAGGACCTTGACAACTTCCACTTGCCACTCGTGTGGGAAACTTTGTGACGTTAGTTAATCCAGTGTTTCCACTGTCTTCTTCTTGAGAATCTGCAAGCGTTCTTCGCTGTCGGAGAAGTTTCCTGCCAAACTTTGCACAGCAATAAGGACCTTGTCGATTTCCTGCAGGTCACACGAATAAACAGTAAGCACGAGGGTCCCGAGCTTGTTAAGCTGCACGTCACCAACGAACACTTTCACAATCAAATCAGCTGACACTGTCACAGAAAAACGCACAGTGGGAGCTTTTTGAGAATCGAAGTTTAGGAAGACGACTTTGTCGTGAGTAACAAGTTTTGTCCAGAAGGTGTTTGTCTGGAAACTTGTCAGAGCGGTGAGCAAGTCTCCAAAAGTACTGATGTTATTCTTTTTCTTCTCTTCTTCGTGAGCTTCAGTGGACTGCCTTATTGCCTTCTGTAGCGATTCTCCCTCAAGACGAAGCCGCTTCTCTTCAGGGCCTCCCGGACAACAGTAGTGGGACGAGAAAGATACGAAGTGCAGTTTAGAAATAGGCTCGGGATTGCACCAGACTTGAGTCGTCTCAGCTGGAGAGGAACTTCAAGTACTCCTCGGGTTTTCTCATCTTGATAGGTCGAAGTGGTCACGAAATCACTTGTATGAAAGTGCTTCCCACACACCTGAAAAAAAAGAAAAATGAAATAGAGCTTATAGCACAAAAATCAAGCAAGAAAAAGTTAGTGGACATTCGTCAACTACATATCAGAAAATGTGGCTGTATTATTAGGCATTATCATAGTAACAATGCCTTGTTAGGCGGCTCAACAGGCAAGTGCCTGTTTATTAAATCTAACTCTCATAGGATTCGATCAGGCGCTGCAGTCCGTTAAGAGCGACTCAGGCCATCAGCTAGGCGTGAGATTGCGAGGAAAGTACCTGTTTGTCAAGACTGGTCGCACGAAAACAAAAATTAGGCAAACAGCACGATTACTAATACTGCGTGTCTCATTTCCTTCGTAAAATATGCTGCAAGTGCCCCGAAGGCATAGCTCACAAATAATAAAAATTGAAGAGTTTTTAGTTGCATAGCTGAGTGAGTTCACACATGCGTAGGCACCTGCGACAAGTGAAAGAACGCACTTACCACAGTGTACTTTGTGGGCGCGAAATCCTTGCGAGGGATCGCTCTCGTCCATGCGGTTCTTTGGTCGGCGTCCATCGGAAACCGATAGACGCGCGCTTTAGGTCCATGAGCATAGTTAGAGTTGCACCCCGGTGCACAGCAGCATCCAGGCATATTGCGTAGTTTACCCAACCATGCTCACACAGCACAAGAGAAAGAAAAAAATTGCCCGCAGCTTCCCTCGGGGGAACACTGAGGAGGATGCGGACCATATAATTGGTTAACGGGGTGTTAAAGTGCGACTTACTTGGGTCGATGGCTAAATTGGTTAACGTGGTTGTGAAATGGGGTGTTAAATTGCGACTTACTTGGGTCGATGGCTAAATTGGTTAACGTGGTTGTAGGAGGGGGTGTTAAATGAGTGAACACGTACACACGTATGCGAAAGGGCGGCGCTGGTCGAAGGGACGTCGATCATTGTGTTTGTGGATTCGTTGGAATTCAATTCACCGCGATCTTGGACGTCGACGCGCCGTACAAACCAACCGACGAGCGGCAACTGAGCGAGCGAGCGCCGACCTTGAGTATATATACAGCACGACGGCGCATGCACTGTCAGCTGTTGAATGTTCTCGAAGCGCGACGCCACATGCGCGTCCACCGGAGAATCAGGAGAATTGTAGATGTCGAACGCGGTGTGTAGAGGAGGAAGGGTGCACAGATGGTGGAGGAGTGAAGCGCGCGCGGTGTGTAGAGGAGGAAGGGATGCACAGATGGTGGAAGAGTGGGCGACGGCGCGACGGCGCATGCGCGCGCGTCAGCTGTCGAATGTTCGAGAAGCGGTGCGGACGGCGCGGACGGCGCACTACAAGGCGCGAATATAAGATGCTCCGCATCTAAAAACAGCGTGAGCGGTAACAAAATGCAGCTAGCCTACAACCACAACAGCCAGCAGAGCGAGCGAGCTCGTAAGATCAATGTGGCCAGACGCACTGTCATGCGCTGCGAACTTCGCTCGGCTGTGTACGAAAATGCTTAAAGCGTGAATAAATCAAGTAAATAAGTACATCATTTGAAAGATAAAATATTGCGAAGCTTTTTTTGTTAGATAGTAGGTAATAATTTCCTACAGTTTCCCTACTGAAAACTTGTTTCGAAGCGAAAAAGATTGTCTGTCTATTTGGCGAACAGAAGCCGCAAGCCATTAAGACCCCAGCCAGTCGAGCGTTGCTTTCTCACAGATATCACAGCAGTGACGTCACGCTGACGAGACGGAGGCTTGCCGAGGCCTTGAAAAAAAGTCTAGGTGGTGTTGGCATAGCCCTGGTAGGCTACCCTGCACTGGGAAAGGGGAGAGGGGGAACCATATTCGGCACCATCCGTGAAATGTGCCGAATATGTGCTCTCAGCACGTCGGTCGTGACGTAGGTCGTAACCGGATGATCTCGAGCCAATATAACTGTTCCAGCGGTTGAGGTAGTTCGTGGTAGGCCGAGACAAATACGCAGTGTCTGTGCTTCCACGCTGTGAAGTGCTCGAATGTTTGGCTTGCAAGCTTTAGTAAGCAGAGGAGAACTGTAGCGCAGTACACCAATAAACAGTGCTTGGTATAGCTGTAGCATAGAACTCAATTACGGACCCCATCTTTTTCCAGCGCTGACTTTCAGGACTTGAGCAATTGATACTAGTATAGCTTTCAACCTTGTTACGTGAGGGCCCCAGGAAGGGTTCGCTGTCAACAATGACACCTAGAAAACGATGGCTACGCTTGTAAGAGATGGGCTGGCCATTAATGCTTATCGGGTAAAGTCGTCACGAGGACACTGATTATGAGCACCAAACAAAGCTCGTAAAATCATCATGGTTCTTCAGCAAGTAAAACTAAAACCTTCTCACACATACTTATTTTCCTCTTCTTGCAGAGCGAGAGCAAGAACAGAGCGTAAAGTGAGGAATGATGGGGATTTCGTGTACTGTGTTATATTTGGAGTGTATTCTCCACTCTTTAAAAATATAATGCATGTTCGCATTGTCACCGCCTTAGGCCGCGTTCACACTGAGCATTCCGGCCGCCG
Source organism: Rhipicephalus microplus (assembly GCF_013339725.1). NCBI lineage: Eukaryota > Metazoa > Arthropoda > Arachnida > Ixodida > Ixodidae > Rhipicephalus > Rhipicephalus microplus. The sequence continues at coordinate 89,329,104 of NC_051170.1, forward strand.
AAAGTGCTCCGAATCCGGTTCGGCAGCGGCGAGATCCACCGAAAGGGCCCTCTCCGCGCCGATCGCTCTCGGACCAATTTTCGCGGCGTCTGCCGCCGAATCGGTCACCGCGGACCAATAGGAGCGCTAGTCAAGGTATTTTAAAAAATGGCGGCCAAACCCTACTCACTTGTTATGCCGCAGTGCACGTAACTGATTGTTGAAGCCAACGGGAGTTTTACCCCTTTTGTGCCTATACTTCGCGTCCGTGTTTCGTGAAAGAGGTGACCGAGCTTGTTGCGGTCTTGCAGAGCAAAACAAACCCACCAACGCCACTGGCGTCGGTGGTTTTTTCAGCTCTTCGTGCATTACAAGACAGCCACATGCCAGCAAAGTAAGCAGTGCTGTCTTTTCTTGCTTCCTGCGTACGAGAATCGTCGAAGTATACACCACCGGATATCGTAGTGACGTTTGCGAGCCGTGACAACAACCGGGTGACAGCGCATCCATCCCGCGTTCGCCCGGTGGTAGATGGCATATTCGGCGGCTCGGGGCGCGTCCAGTGCGAACAATGCTGCGTTTCGGCGGCAGGGGAATTTCGGTCGCTGTAGAAAGCGGATGTTTCAGTGTGAACTAGGCCTTAGTGCAAGCTTCTATCACATCTGAAAGGGTAGAGACATCAAACAAGTGCATTACGTAAGCCCGCAAATGGGACTTCAACGATAATTACACCTTTACAATACGCTCAGCTGGCTCTGCTGTTGCCAGCAGTCTGGGTGTTGACAGAAAAATTTGTCTTATGTGGTTAGGCTATGATCTCATCATTTCGCTGTGTGTTTTTGCCCCTTCAGTTAAATCGTTGTTTAGTTCGTTTCATCATGGGGTAACTTACGTCACCGAATCGCTTGTACGCCAAAAATGGTTGTTACGCATGATTGGCTTTAAAGTCACCAATGAAAAGGCACGACCCTATAGTGAATTATTAAACGGTCTGCATTTTTAGTGCCTGTCACGCTAGTTTTCGAGCGATGAGTAAATTATACAATGGCAGATTTTGCTTCAAGTAACTGCAGCCATGCAGTGCTCCGAATACTGAGTGTTCTTATTATTCGGAAACTGTATTATGTGCTACGTCGTGCTTCAATAACGGATGCACGTGCATGGTTTCGTCCTCAAAAAGAAAGCTACTGATGCGTGCCATAATTTGTCTGTCAGAAACGGAAATAAACGTCATCACAAACAAGCATGTGTATTTTCATCATCTTCTTCATCTTCGTCTTTTTCTTCTTAGCTCCAAGACAACGTGCACTAATTTGACGGCGTGGTCTGCAACTGCGGTGATGTTTGAGAACCAGTACCGAGAGTGAGAATGGACGGGAGAAAAAAAGAATTGTAAAGAAACTGAATGATGAATCTTGACGAGAACGAATTCTCCTCAAAGTGGTACTTGAACCCGCTTACCCTGGACAGTCCCAGCCACGCGGCTATATTCAAACGCCTTATCAGAATACAGTGCAGCAGTATATAGTATACTGAAGCAACGAAGTGAGGGTGAAGAGAAAACATTTGATGATGCAAGCAGGGGAGATAGTACCAAATAGCATAGAAAGCGTGAGAAAGAAAGAAATGTTGAGAAATATGGCAAGAAAGAGAAGAAATTTCAAGAAACGAAAGCAAGCGAAAAAGAAAGACACAGAAAGAGATGAAGGAGGAAGAAAGATAGAAAAAGCAAGAAAGTAAATATATGTGGAGAAAGAAATAACTCGAAACAGAAAAAAATATAATGAGAAAACCTTAGAGAAAAAAAATTATGAAAAGAACCAGAAATTCAAAACTAGCAAACATTAGCAAACCAGAAAAAACAGCACTATTGGGCCATTATCTCTTTTGTCTCTTTTGTATAGCGCATTCAATACAAGCTACTCATTCTTTTTTATATGAAGTTTATTTAGGGCTGAGAATATAAATGAGGTCTAAAAATGAAGAACTGAAACAAAGCTCTTCTTTTGCAGCGCTTTGTGTTACATTCTTACTAATATCAATGTATTCAATGCCGTGCTGGTATCTAAAGCATCTAGTGATTTACTAAAGTACATGGTCCTGAATGTTTATTCCTGATAAAACCTATTGGCGATAACATTCGCCTCTTGTTTCGTCACAATTAAGCGAGCGAATTTCTGATCATATGTTTGTAGCTCGTGTATTTTACGAGTAATCAATCGATTGCCTTCCATTTTTTGCAGGTAAGCTCTTTGCTCCACCTACACAACACTGGAAAGTGACCTTTCTCGGTGAGTGTAGCACGACATCTGGTTTGAAGCTGATTAGCGCGATTCAAAGTATAAAGTTCTTTAAAATAAAAGTAAGAATAAGTAACACAGTTCAGGCAATAATTGGTCATAAGTAATGTCTGTCTGCCGTGCACAAGAAGAAAAGGTGAGGCTCTAGGGGACAAAAAAAGAGGAACATAAGTGAAGTAAACCCCGTCTGCTATCCAGTTTAGCACAGACTAATCTCAACACCGTTGATCTAAATTAGTAGACAAAACATAATTGCATGACGGGTGCACAAATCTTAGCATAGGGTTACCTTGCGATACCTTGTCGAGAACATACGGTTTAGATAGTGCCCATCTATAACATAAACAAAAATAACGTTGCGTAATCAGATCGCGGGCCAAGCCGATCTGCTAACCTCGAGTTTCTGTATCTTCAATGGCCCGAAGCTCTTTGTCTGGTCGTAGACCACGACATCTGTCAACTGTATGCACAAGTAGAGTGAACATTGTACACGTTGTGGAAGCACCGAGACACCCCAAAATAACACAGAAGAAAAGAATGAAATTACTCTTACGTATTCTTACCAAAGTAACCCATCGCACATCTCGACGGGTAATGAACTTGTGCCGGCTCCTGTCTCTTAATGCAATCTCCGCTCTTTTACTCTGCAGTCAGACCAGAGTCACTTTCACTCTGCTAAATACTTGGCAAGACTGTGCTGTAGTGTTGTACAGGAATTGAGCCGTTGTTCGTATTTTGCTTTTTTTTGCCAGTGAACCTATCACTAAAGATGAAAAAAATTAAGGCAATACAGCGCCTGCCTAAACTTGGTGATAATGATGACTTGGGACATCATTATACGATTGGGTTCAGGGTGAATAATTATTAACAGTCTGATTCATGCAAGTTGCGCCACTGCGTTTCTGTATTCAAACTGTGAACTTAAAGTAAGTGCAGCAAAATAGAGACGTAATAATTGTAACGGTCATCAAATAATTGTAAGCTTCGCTAAGTGCACAGCCACATTTGTGTCATACGATCTGCATTTTTTCTCACAGTTCTTTCCTGATTAGATCAGCTGCGAGATATCCCCCATTCTTTTTTACTTGCCTCAAGTTTCTCGACTTTTTTCGTGCTCGACTTTTATTTTTGCACTGCGGACACGTGTTGACCCCTTTACTGATTCTCAAAATAAATAATTATGCATAGTTGGCACATAACTCTGCTTGCAGCAGACATTCAATAACGACTTCAAATGACGGATGTTACTCACGCAGTCATTCGTTTCCTCACGGTACGGTTGAAGAATGCTGTTAGAACCGAAGCATGCAAACTATTGAGAAGGCCATGCGCACGAGCCCCAATTACGCTATTGCAAACGCTTGTTCAGGTTGAGGCTCAAGCATCCTCCAATGTTTTCTTTATTAGAGTAATTAAGATGTAAATAATCATGAACGGAAGTGGACGAAAAAAATACCATCATATTTACAAAGCGAATGATGTTAGAGGAGCTTGCTCGTAGGTGCATAAGGCGTTCTTGGCGAGACCATTTCTGCAGGAAGGATTGGTAATGAGCCGGCGCATGATGTGTACGTCGAACGCAGCAGTGAGGGCATGTTTCGCAATCAGAACTATACAGTGTTGGCCACATCAATCGGCACGCTAAGCACCTGCCCCTTTATGGCATTACTGTCCACTGCCGTGATACAAGTGCCTAATGCTCATAAATTGCTGACATGGACCTATCAGGCATTTTTCAACGGGATTGAGAGCAGACAAGGGAAGAGGAGGCTTGGGAGAATATCGGTACCCGTGCGTAACACTCATCGCATGATCTTGTCACGCGCGGCACTGCCTACGAAGTGAAGACAACGAAGCGGACTTAGCCACGATTGGGCGAGTACACTTCGACTGCTCGAGTGATGGCATGTCATCTAGTGAGCATTGTTGTAATCACCGGAGAGGCGACATGAGCATCGACCTTGAGCGGCGACCACAGATGTGTGTACACTGGTAACTCTGGTGTACAAACCAACGGCCACCGGACCAGACGCGAGCTTTAGCAAAGGCTTTTAAAAGAACAAGCAGTCACTGCGAGAAAGACCATTTGCATCTGAATTACACGCTCTGTGCTGTAAAATTGTTTTGTGATGATGGTTGTTGCACGGCCAATTGAATGGGTGTGTACTAGCTAATTATTCCAGATATGTTAGTGAGCGCCACTCGTAGCTATGACAGTGACTGCGATATATTCTTTTTCAGTCACTTGTTGTATGCAGTACGTCGTATTTTCACAAGCTAACAGGTCCCTTAAACACGATTGATGTTTTAGCTATTTATTGCGTTTAAAAAAAAAATTGGCAGATCCCACGTACAGTAGAAACCAATGATATGCGAATCACGAATGCGAAAGATTGATATGTTGCTTTAAAATCTGCACAATGTTAGGAGGAAGGATTAAATGATGCTAAACATGACTTACGTATCATGATTATCATGTTTGGATGTGTGGTTTACTTTCGTCATTTATTAATGTCACGTTATAGCTTGTTGTCACGTTCTTGCATAACACGCTTGTGGGGATTGTCATGTTTGCACCAGTCATATACTTTCGTCATTCATTGCCGTCACGTAGTTTGGTATATGGGAAGCTAGCAAAACGGCCACGAGTGCGTCGTGAGTGTCCATGTAGTCATGTAGTTACATGACACGCATGCCGCGATGACCATGTTTGGATGTGTCATTCACCTATGTCGTCCGTTCGCGTCGCGCAATATCAAGTTTGGTACATGTGAAGCTAGCGAAACGGCCGCGAGCGCATCATGAGCGTGGCATGTAGTCATGTTGTTACATGGCAGGCATGTCATGATTTTCATGTTAGGGTCTGTCGCTTGTGTTTGCCATGCAATCATACCATACCACACCAATTTTGAAACATGCCATCTGAACGAAACCACCGCAAGAGCTGCAGCACCATGAAATGTAAATCATGACATTCATGACATACATGTAATGAGTTGCATGTAATGACTTGTCAAATATGTTTTTCATACAGTCATGTTCTGCCATACCATCTTTGGTATTGATACCATTATCGAAATGGAGAGGAGAGCTCGGAGTCGTAGGCGGCTAGACAGACAGACAGACAGACAGACAGACAGACAGACAGACAGACAGACAGACAGACAGACAGACAGACAGACAGACAGACAGACAGACACAGACAGGCAGACAGGCAGGCAGGCAGGCAGACAGATGGTAGATAGATAGATAGATAGATAGATAGATAGATAGATAGATAGATAGATAGATAGATAGATAGATAGATAGATAGATAGATAGATAGATAGATAGATAGATAGATAGATAGATAGATAGATAGATAGATAGATAGATAGATAGATAGATAGATAGATAGATAGATAGATAGATAGATATATAGATAGATAGATAGATAGATAGATAGATAGATAGATAGATAGATAGATAGATAGATAGATAGATAGATACGCTCAAACTATCCGAACTTCTCTAACGGTCCTTCAAAGTTACTTTTTTAATAACCTCCCCTAGCCGAATATTTTTGGTTTCAATGAAAATCTCTATAATCAAATAAGAAATAAATGGCGACATTCGAATCATTTCGTATAAAAATGGCCCCAAATATAAACCACCTTTTGTTGATGTGCTTTGAGACCAGCGGATGTCTGTAAGTGATGACAACTCAACAGTACGAGAGCACTGTTAAAATTTGAAACAAATGTTTCGGCGAATGTTGCAGCGTAATACCCCAAGTAACGAAGTATTATGGGCATTTTTCTGAATTTCGAGTAATATTGTGGCCAATCGGCACGCCGTGGGACACTGACCACAGGAAGCTGCGTTCGAGAAGCGCGTTAGTAAGTTCACCGCGAACACACAGCGAAGCCATGTGTGTCGAAGACCACGAGAGAGAGAGAGTAAAACTTTATTGAAGGGGAAAGGGAGAGGGGCGTTTTAGAGCCTTTATGGTTGGGGCCCTACGTCCAGGGCTCCACTGGCCTTAGCCGCCCGCCGGACTTGATCCAGTAGTGCGAGCTGCACTCCTGGGTCCGAGCTAGCGAGGTGTGCCTCCCACTGCTCCATACTAGGTGTTAAAGGTTCGCCGAGAAAATTGGTTATGTCGCTTGGTTTACGATCGCACCCCCACGATATGTGGTAGAGAGTCGGTCTTCCGCCGCACCACGGACATACAGCCGGGTAAAGAGTTGGATGTATCGCGTGTAACTTCAGTAGGTGCGGAAATACATCCGTTTGAATTTTTCTAAGGTCAGTGGCCTCTTCCCCATTAAGGGATCTGTGAGGTGTTCCACATTTTTGACGCGTGAAGCGCTGGTGAGCTAGAATCTCCCTAGGTAAAATTGGCATGGTCAATGAAAGAGATGGATTCTCCGCTCGGTTACAAAACGCACGAGCTAGAGCGTCCGCCCTTTCATTGCCTTCGAGACCTGCGTGTCCCGGGCACCAGATCAAGCGATGGTGGTGAGTGAGTTTGGATCCTAGCAGCCTCAGCCCCATTGCTGGAAGGCGGCCCCTTAAAAAGAGCCGGCAGGCTTCCTGGGAGTCGGATAAAATAACTGATGGCTCCCCTCTACGCTCCTGAAACCTTAAGGCTAAGGCTATGGCCATCGTCTCCGCCTTTGTAGCCGAGGTCGTGCGTACGGAGGCACTCGTTAGCAGCGTCATGTTGTTGTCGACAACAGTAATTATGTGTCTCTGCCAATCGAAACTGGCCGCATCGACGTACGCGACATTTGAAGCTGAGCCGAATTGCTTTCGAAGCCAGTTTACCCTCGCAGTACGTCGCTCAGCGTGAAAGTCGTGATGCATATTTTTGGGCACCGGTGCGATTGAGATTCGCCTGCGGACCTCTTGGGCTACGTCGACCAGCTCCTCATCAATGTGCTGTGGGTGGGGCGAAATTCCTATTCTAGTGAGTATCGCCCTGCCTGCTGAAGTTTCACTTAGACGATTCCTCTGAGACATGAGGACTGCGGCACTGAGCTCAGCATAAGTGTTATGTATACCGAGAGCTAGGAGCCGCTCGGTCGGTGTGCTGGTGGGTAGACCAAGTGCTGCCTTAAAAGCGCTTCTAATGAGCACATCCACCTGGCTCTCCTCACTTCTGTCGAGTGAGTGGTACGGTAGGCCATACGTCACTCTGCTCAAAACTAAGGCCTGGACAAGCCGGAGAGTATCCTTTTCTTTCATGCCTTTTTTATGATAAGTGATGCGACGGATCATTCTAGCTATCTGTTTAACCGTAGTCTTTAAGGTGGTTATCGTGTGACTGGCTTTGCCATTGCTTTGGACCCAGAAGCCAAGTATACGGGCCTGAGTAACCTCGGCTATGGCATGGCCGTCTACCTGTAAGTTTATGTCACCGTTACTTTTGTAATACTTACTGTGTATTCTTATGAGTTCAGATTTTTCAGGCGCACAGCTCAGCCCACTTTTTCTTGCGAACTCTGCCACAGCTGTCGCAGCAGCCTGGAGGGTCTGCTCTTTCAGCGCCAGTGAACCCTTCGTAGCCCAGAGTGTGATGTCGTCCGCATACAATGTATATCCAAGGTGCGGGATTGCTTCGAGCTCGTGAGCAAGTCTGCGCATAGCTATGTTAAAGAGCAAGGGGGAGATGACTGCCCCTTGCGGTGTGCCTTTATTTGGCATCGAGAACGGCACCGACCTCGTGTCGCCTATCCCAATAGTTGCCGTCCGCCCAGAGAGGAAGGATTTAATGTAGTTAAATGTACGCTTTCCGCAGCCGATTGTGTTGAGTTCAGAGAGAATGGCCTCGTGCGAAACATTATCAAAGGCCCCTTTGAGGTCGAGGGCCAAGACCAAATGTTCGCCTCCCCTGGGTACGCAACTCATGACCTCTTCTTTTAAAAGGAGGAAGGCATCCTGGGTTGAGAGTCCGGAGCGAAAACCAATCATGGTAGCGGGAAACAGATTTTCTTTTTCAATGTAATTTTGAAGCCGTGTCTGTACTACTCGCTCGTAGAGCTTGCCCATGCACGAAGTAAGCGAAATGGGCCGCAGGGCTCCGAGCGATGGTGCTTTACCGGGCTTTGGTATAGTTATTATTTTGGCTTCCTTCCACTCCGGAGGAACGTGACCTTGGGACCAGCAGTGGTCGTTAAGAAATTGCGTTATCTGCTCAAGAACCTCAGTGCTGAGGTTTCTTATCATAGCGTTTGTTATACCATCCGACCCCGGCGCAGAGTTCCGATTGGCTGCCTGGGCTGCCGCGAAAACCTCTTCTTTCGTGATTGCGGCGTCTAATGTGGCATTCTCGCTGCCGATGTACTCTAATGTACATGGCGGAACCACATCAGTACCGATATAACGGTCTTTAAGCGCCTGGATCAACTCTCCGTCGGTGCCGGGGTAGCTGTGTACTATTCTTTGAAGAATGCGGTTCATGGAGGACTTAGATTTGTCCGGCTCCAGCATGGACCTCAGTATCGCCCACGTCTGGCTAGTCCCTAGTGTACCGCGGAGAGAACCGCAAAACTGCACCCAACCATCGGTGGCAAGTTTCGTTGCGTATTCATTCGCTTCCTCCGACAGAGCAGCGATTCGCCTGTAGAGGCAGCGGTTGAGGCGTTGTTTTTTTTTCCATCTCTTGATCAGGCGTCGCCTACTATCCCACATGTGCAATAGGTGCCGGTCTATCGCAGGCGCCTCAACTGTGCGCGCTATTTTCTTAGAGGTGGCATCATGCGTTTCTCGAATGAAAGCAACCCACCCACTGACATCACAGGGCGTTTGCTCCGGCAGAGGGCGCTTTCGAAAGGTCACCCAGTCTGTCATCACAACGTCACCAGCGACACGACGAACTTTTGGTGATGCTATAGAGGTGCTAAGAATATAATGGTCACTACCAAGGTTTTCATCGAGGTTTGACCACGTGGCATTTTTAATGTTGAAGGTGAAGGTCAAATCAGGGTACGTGTCCCTGCTAATGCTATTACCAAGCCTGGTGGGTGCTGTTGGCAGAGTGATAAGGGTAAAACCTAATTTAGACGTGGTGTTCTCTAATAACACTCCCTTGGGTGAATCCCGGACGTAGCCCCAAGCGGTGCTCGGAGCATTAAAGTCGCCCACCACCACTAATTGATCTCTGGTGCCAACGGCTCGAACTGCCTCGTTTAGGAGTGGGCCGAAGTCGTCTTTCCGGTTTTTGGGAGGACTGTATATGTTTAAAATTTTCGTTCGTACTTTTCCTCGTTTTTGTGGGAAGACATCGATAATTTGGTGATTAATGTCAGTCTGATCGTAATGGTCCAGCGCGACTGTCATGAAGTTACTCACCAGCGCTGCAACGCGGGGGTATTTTGGATCGTATAATGTGTAATATCCCTGCAATTTGACGGGACGGTTCCCAACTTCTTGCAGGCATATTACATCAGGTGGGATTAGTGCCGAATGGATGTAATTCTGCAATGCCGCCGCTCGTTTGTGGAACGTGCGACAATTCCACTGCCAGATTTCTAGGTGGTCGGAGTTTTGCGTGGAATTAGTTCGCGCCATGGTGACTACTGCCTTTATTGGGGGGTGTCTGCTTTCTCCGTGATTCGACGGTCCTTCGGTAGTGGACTGCTCGCGGAGGTAACACTGACCCGCTTGTTGATGGCACGCTGAATGCCTACAACTGAGTCATTAACGTATCGTCTTTGTTGTTCCGTTTCTGCTGCAAACTCTTTCCTGTACTCCGAAAACATTTGATGCATTTGCTGCATCATCTGCTCTCGGAGTTCAGACGCTGCTCGTTGCTGTTGTGATTGGAGTTCTCGCATTAAGTTCCGCAAGCTCTGCAACTGTTCCCCCATCTGTAACTGGCTAACGTGGGCCTCCTCGCTAAACCTCTGAGGTATGTCTACTTTCGCCGTTCCTCCCTCCAAAGAGTGGGCTACGGTTGCCCTGGAGATAGCATGAGTGGCGTTGTTGTTCGCCTCTAAGGCGTTAAGCCTGGCTTCAAGTTTGGTTTCTAAAGATGATATGATTTTGTGGAACTCCCGGCGTTCCTCCTTAATCTGGCATCGAAGTTTCTCGTTTTCTAAAGCAAGCTGCTTATTCTCGGCAACCATTTTCTGATATTCGGGATTCTCAATTAAGGGAGCAGATGGAGACACAATCCTCGCCCAGCTCACCGTGTTTGCTGGCTGGCAGGCGGCTGCCTCCGTCCCCTCTTTGGGCGGCGTCAAGATTTGTACCAGCGCTGTCTTCTTCTGCTGCTGATGCTGCTGCTGTTGCTGCTGCTGCTGTTGCTGTTGCTGTTGCTGCTGTTGCTGCTGCTGCTGCTGTTGTTGTTGCTGCTGCTGTTGCTGCTGTTGGTGCTGCTGCTGATGCGGCTGTTTGTTGAGTCGTTTTCTGGACGCAGACTGGGCTCGACCCTTTGAGGAAGCCCGTGACTTGGATCTTGAACGTGAGCGTGATTCCACTGACGAGTCCCGCTCGGAGCTGAACCAGCGTGGATGGTGCCTCCGTTTTGGCTGATCCACTCGGGACCTCCTAGGCGGAACGTGTTTAAGCTTCTTCTTGCACATTTTGTCACCTGTCATATGGTCCTCACCACATATCACGCACTTAGGGGTACACGCGTGTCCTTGTGCGGGTTCACGTGTTCCACACGTGGAGCATACATTGGCGTCGGGCGTTGGGCACACGTCAGTTCGATGCCCTGTGGAGTGGCATACCTTGCAAGCCTGCCTCGTAGGCTTGTGGGGATAACAGATGGCTTCCGCTCCCATGAAATAGACGCACCTAGGCAGTGTGCTGCCCGTGAAGGTAATGATGGCGGTCTTCGTAGATCCGAGCATGCGTGCCCGCTCAATCTTGACCCCCTGTGTTCTCACACGGAGATTCGCCATGAGTTCTGCTTGAGAAGTCCCCGACGGAATACCATGGACTATGCCTCGTAGGACGTCCTCAGGATCCGCCACATACGAGTTGAATGAGTGCACTCGTCCCCTGATATTCAGATGCGTGATCTCTCGCAGCTCTTTGGCTACATGCTCGTGGGGCGTCGATACGATGATAATATTCGAGCCCGGGTGGACGCGCAGCATGAAGCTACCACCGTCGAAGTGTCGGTGGCAAGCGTCTATTACAGCGGTGGAAAGTTCGTAGCCGAGTATGTCTTTTACGGCGAGGCCTTTGTGAGGCCTAAGGATGATCTTTATGTCGTCCTTTGGCAGGGGCGGGAGCGGACGGCGACTTCTCGTACGACGTCGGCGCTTCACCTGACTTCCCTGCTTCGGTGGGCTGCTTGACGAGGCGTTGCACTCCACAGCTTCTAACGCGTTTTTCTGGTTTTTCTTCTGGTTCTTCTTTTGCCGGCGTGTCAAAACCGTGTGCCAGCCATCCTCCGTCCATGCGGCACCATCGTGGCGTTCCCCTGCAGACACATTGTCGACTTCTTCGGACGAACCCTGCGGTGACCAGGTCTGAACGTCCATTTGAGTGGTTTCTGTAGCAGACTCCTCATCTGTGTGAATCAGTGGCTGCTCCTGAGGAGACCTCGGTGTTTCCTGAAGAGCGTCCATCCGCCGACGCTTGAGACGCGACCACGACGCAGAAGCCGCTATGCGGCGGTGCGTCTGGCCGGGCGCGACGGTCGCTGCCTCGAAGTTTTCAGCTTGCAGAAAACCGAAAAACAGCCACTCACCGCTGAAATTCGACGTTCACTGTTCGCTGTACTTTCACGAATCCGATGCACTTCAAACAACCAGAAATCGCCGAAAAACCATAGAAAATCTGCGGAGCCGATGCGACGCGCGTCCGCACACCGTGGCCCCCTAGCGGCCGATCCGAAGACCACGAATGCGCACCGAAAAGCGTGAAGCTGCTAAGCAGACACGCAGTGTAATTTATTCAAGTGATCGTCGACCACTGTACCAAGAATGGCTCTAAGAGGCACCTCTAAATCTAAGTAGGTTGAATAAGGCCATTTTTTTTTTTTTTTGGTTAGGAACGCAAAACGGCAAGGTCACCAGAATCAGGCCCGAACTGCGACGAGGGATCATGGCATTCTGTGTAATTTTGTTTATCCTTGTTTGAACAACTATGAAGTAATGTTTTTGTGCTGCCTAAACACGTGAATACTGGCAAATCGCGCTAATTTAACTCCAGCAGCTTCTAATGGTGATTATGTAACTGCCATGTAATTATATTAACATGCCGGTAACATTCCGTGCAACTGTGTATCTCACCACTGTTGTTTTATGTGACAGAGGTAACAAGGATCAAGATATTTCGAATGTACTCTATCGTTTTTTTTTATTTCCTATATAGTCTACAGTAGAAAAGCACCGAAAAGGACACGAACGATTCCTCGATGAAGGCTGCAATTCTTAAGCCCTTTCGAGCTCCCTCCCGGAATACACACCTATTGGGGTCACAGCGTAGACAAAAGCTGGTCGAAAGGCGATCCACGCGAAGCCAGGATTTGTAGCTGCAGTCCCTTTCTATTTCGATTTACCTTTCTCCGAAACATCGTTGGGGTCTTGGAGAAAGCAGCAGGTTCTTCGTCACGGCTTCCCCAGCCACCCCTTCCTTTTCCTTCGAGTTTCGTGACTTGGTTGCTAAGAACTACCTGACGGGAACAGAAAAGCGTAGTCGCCATTGTCCGGGAGTGATGTCAGTGACCAGAAAAAGGAGATGCCTCGAGATCTAAACTGCAGTACTTTTTGTCGTTTGCTACCTATACTCGACGAAGCCAACGGCAAGTAAAAGTGCTATAAAGATATAAAGAGTTTAGGGTGCAGAAAATGCGGGTTCCGTAGATTGGTGTCCTATCAAGCAAGTGAGTTATTGTGGAGAATAGTGTATTTTATGTTGTAAGTCTGCATACTACAGTCATACAAATTATGTAAAGTGTTTCCGGGCATGATGCGAAGGTTTGTGTGAAAGCAGTATACGGTTTCCGACCGCAAGGGCTTTACGTGTTGGAAAGAATGTTTTATACAGACAACCATTAGTATTCCAGTAGCTGACTTGATCTACAAGGCAGAAATTGGTTCAAGACGAGCACGAAGAGAGGAATGAAGAAGGCTGTGCATTTTAATTTTAGCCAATTAGGTACGTCTGTAAGAGCTTCAAAACTTAGGCCACCAACATGAAAGTCACTCAATCTGCGAAAAACCACAGTGAATCAAGTACAAAAAGCTGTCTTTCACTCTGTGATTCTTCAGTGTACCTTATTCTACATACTTCATCTGCAGTGCGAAACTGACCTGTTTCGAAGCTACTAGTTTATAGAGGAGCGTTGGAAAGAATATGAAAAGCATCTTGTTTTTCTAGAGGACATGAGTGCTATTGAGCATAAACTGCTGCTGAAGGCTTAGCGGGACAACATTATTAAAATAAATAATAGATCAACGAGAGGCAAGAGGGTGGTTGAGCAGATCAATTCTATTTTCGCTACCCTTAATCGGGTAATTAATAAATGAACAAAAATGCATAATATATGAAAACAATTCTTGTAGAGGTTGCTTCTAAACATATGCATTCTCATGGCAGCATATGCGCTAGCCAACACTGAGCGGAAAGTGTAAAGCTAGAATTATTTTGGCGCATAAGTTGTGGCGAATCAAATTTTATACAACACTGAAGAACCTTGACGTTCATTAATAAATGTGTTTAAAGGCTTTGGAGACAAGCAATTAACCAACTTAACCAACAACGAGAGCATTGTTGTTTTGCTAAGTTTGTTAAATAAGCAATCGCGAACGCGTGCAGTTCTGAATTTTTCTCGCTCTGCAATGCTAGATTCAGTACTTCACAATTGTGCAAAGTCGCGTCGTGTCAACAGGGTAGGCACTAGTTTAAATTTTCAGCCGTGAGCCCATATCATAGGTAATGTATTCTTAGATGAAGGGTATTTGGTGTATCGTTCCAAGTACCACTCGAGACGAAATAGAACCATCCTTTCCATCACTTTTCCGAGGCAGCTTGCGAGGGCAATAGGGCGATACGCTGTCAAGTCCAATGGTGATTTTCCCGATTTCAAAAGTGGTATTAATTAACCCCTTCTTGCATGGGAGGCTTTCGTCTAGGCCGCTCCTCTATTGACTGTGTCCTTGATTTGTCGACATTTGTTCAACAAGAAAAAAGTCGCAAGCGCATATCAGTGGCACTCTTTCTTGACGTGAAGGGTGCATATGATAATGTAGCTCACGATGCCATCCTCACTTCTCTCGCAGCGATGGGCGTTGGTGGACGAATGTTTCAATGGATAAAAGATTATATAACTGGCAGAGGTTTCTTTGTACAAACATATGAGGGTACAACTGCCCAACATTACACCTACTGCGGAGTACCTCAGGGAGGTGTTTTAAGCCCGACATTGTTCAATGTGGCCCTCATTGGTCTGGTGAAGGTTCTGCCAAAGTCGGTGTGCCTATCCATATACGCCGATGATATTTGCCTCTGGAGTGCTGCAGTTACTCGCCCTCAGGTGCGTGCACGAATACAGCGGGCAGCAACACTCACAACAGCCTACCTTCAGAAGCAAGGCCTAAATATATCAACTGTGAAGTGCGCGTTGATGGCGTTTACACGCAAACCAATGACGCCATACCCTGTTTACATCAATGGGCAGAGTGTCAAATATGCACGGACGCATCGTTTCCTGGGCATAATAATCGACAGAAGTCTTTCGTGGAGCCCACATTGTGCGTACTTGAAGAAGAGACTGCTATCTATTGTGCATATCATGAAATTCTTGTGCGGTAAAGCATGGGGAACTTCTGTGGCCTCCATGCTACAGCTGTACAGGGCCCTATTTCTGGGTCTATTGCGCTACAGCTTGCCGGTACTGACTAACACTTGCAAATCGAATACTCATTCATTGGAGAGTTTGCAGGGTCAGGCACTGCGTATCTGCCTAGGACTGCCCCGATGCGCTTCTACTTATGCCACAATCATGCTTGCCAAAGACCATCCGGTTAGGACATATATAGCTGTGGATTGCCTCAGAGCGCACATTCGACATGCTAGCCGTGTCCCCGACCACCACTTGGCCCTTCTACCTTCCGGAAGACCACGTGCTACGTTTTCCGACGTCATAGCCAAGCACCTAAACAGCATTCCATCAGGATATACGCCAGCTGCGAGAACGGCATGCCCTTTGTGGTGCCTCCACCAGCCGCAAGTACGTCTAGAAATTCCGGGAATCAAAAAGAAAAGCAGTCACTCCAGAGTAGCATTGAAGCAAGCAACACTGCTATTATTACATGAGTTGTACTTAGACCGAACGCAGATATACACTGATGGGTCCGTCTCATCCAGCAGCTCATCAAGTGCCGCTGTAATTCCGGCTGCAGAAATGACAATCAAATTTAAGTTGTCACATATGACTGCATCTACGGCATCAGAGCTTGCTGCTATAAGGGCTGCTTTACAATATCTCGTTCAAGAACGTCCAGGAAAATGGGTCATATTCTGTGATTCGAAGGCAGCGCTTCAGAGTTTGCAGTCTGCCATGCGTAGGAGGAGCCATGACCAACTGGTACAAGAAATAAGACATTGCCATCATGAAGCTCTAGCACGAGGGCATGATATTATATATCAATGGCTGCCTGGACACATCGGTATTACCGGAAATGAACTAGCCGATGATGCAGCCCGCTCAGCCCATGAAGAAACCCGTGTAGTCCCGATTCCTCTATCAAGGAATGATGCAGCAAGACAACTTTACCTGCTGGCTCGAGATCTCACACGCACGTTCTGGTCGTCTACCAGCTTCCAAAGGTGTCACTTTTATGAACTGGATCCTTCGCTAAAGCTAAAGCTACCATCACAACTTTCCCGCTCCGATGCGACACTGTTATGCCGCCTTTGGTTGGGTGTTGCATTCACAAAGGTGTACTCCTTTCGCATTGGTATGGCAGACACTCCTACATGCGACTACTGCGGAGATGAAGAAACCATCGAACACGTCCTCTGCAGCTGCGCTTGCTACGACACACAGCGATGCCAGCTACGGATGGTTTTGAATCGACTTGACCCCGGACCATTTTGTGTGCGGAAGATACTAGGACCTTGGGCATCTGCCTCAGTTGCGCAGAAAGCAACTAAAGCACTGCTTCAATACCTTAAGTCAACAAACCTGAGCGACCGCTTGTGAACTGTGTGTGCTCACCGAGTGTGCTCGTGATTGTGTGCGCCTTCTCATCTTTGTGCAACCTCTTTTCTCCCCTTTATCCCTTCCCCAGTGCAGGGTAGCAAACCGGATGTGCGTCTGGTTAACCTCCCTGCCTTTCCTTGTATCTTTATCTCTCTCTCTCTCTTAGATGAAGGGCCTAAAATATTTCAGGCTGGGGACATTTATTGTTAAAGTTAACTTACACAGTTACTACAGCTGGAATCTCTCATCGCAGGTAATGACCGGTCTGCAGCGAACATGTAGGCTGAAGGAACAGTTATGAGGTGTGTGCTTACAGATCGAAAATGCCCAATTCTAAGAAAATAGGCTTTAGGAATGCATTGTACAATTTTGTTGTTTGTACATTTTTGTTAGTGCTATTACAGTACACTATCTGCTTAGCTCTGAGCACAACCGCTTTTTTGCATAGACATATCGATAGAACTTGAGCACTATCTTCCAAGCAAGCACTTCTGAAATCAATTGGTGTTACATGATTTGAATCTGGCCAAATACAGTAAAGGTCGCATTTATTACACACTTGTTATTGTGTTAATGTTTTCAGTATACTTGTGCTTGAAAGCTGAAGTTGTTTACTTCCTGCCACTTTTAGGGGTTAGGACTTGAAATACGTACAATCTTACAGTGTGGCTGTGGATAAGTCGAGATCATGTATTTTTCAACTACCTGTGCGATTTCCTAGATTTTTTTTATGACGATAGTGCACAGAATTTCACTTTATAGTGGTAGACACTGTAGTTATGACAACTTAATTTAAACAGAAGCAGATGTGCTCAAAGAAATCTGGGACGTTTCTCTGCTATATGAAAAAAAAAACAGTAACACATCCAATGAACACAATCTTGCTGCTTACGACATCATTCACGTCTTTGAGGAAGCTATGCTGCAAGTGCTCATCACCTTTATGATTTATTATTTTAGGAGCACATTGATTATATGTGCAAAGCTAAATCAATTGAGTGCAGCCCTATAAGCTTTGACGCATCTTTTTGTAAACTTGCATGAGCTAAACACAGTTAATTAAGACGAAACAGTTCTGGGTGTTGTTTGTAAACAGTCACAAGGCACAACTAAATGTCGGAAAGCCTGTTAATGCCCCTCACCATGGGGGAAGGGGTAATTCGGTTATGCAATTAATAACTTCTGACGATTCACATGCCAACTACAAATTGATCATGAGTTGTACAGTAGTGGGCAAATTTAGATTGATTCTGGCTTCCAGGGGTTAAAACAAATGACATTATAACCTCGACGGAGACAAGACTGGTTGTCGACACATTTGCTCTGACACCTCATGTTCATAGACTTTTCATACTTTCAAGCTTTCATCTTTTAAGGGTCAGTTTAGTTCACCTGCGCCAATGGGAACTGGTTCACAGCTGTGCAAATGTTCAGAACTCTTGCAGCACAAGTTCAGCAGTGCGGCATCACAAGTGAATGACCAGGTGGAATCCTTATTTTTGTTCGCTTAATTTATTGAGGTGCAAACATCTTGGCAAAATACGCCGCGTTTGTAGAGGTCGGTGTGGTACCTATGTCTAATGCTATGTTGTTTGTTAAACTGTGCGTGCGGCTGCACCAAACCAGAGCCATCAGAGTTGGAGGTACAGAAAAATTATGAACTAGTTTTGCTGCTGTACCTCTCCTGCGCTTTTTGAAATAAATGGCGCGGTTTAGAAGATAACATTGATGCATCACTGAAACGAATGGCGAGGTCCAGCATTTTGTAAAATGGATCATATGGTGCAGGCGCATCAAACAAATCCTTAAGCACACAAGCGTCTTAGCATTTCACCCGCATCCAAATATGGCCACTGTGGCTGGGATCAAACCTGTGTTGTTGAACTCAGCAGTGCCACACAATCTAACTAATAGTGTTACAGTTTCTCCATTATTGAAGTGTAGATTCCATACCACGGTATGCAGCCAATGCTTGCAGACAATCTAAAACACCCCTCCACAATATGCTCGGTAAAACATTCACGAATACGGCATGGCATGTGCGAAGTTCGAGAAGACCTGTTGTAGTGGACATTCAGATGTTTCAACGTGGATCTTCGGAAGAAGTCATCTTGTCTTTACATGGCAGTCTGAAAAAACAAGTAACATCACCAGATATCAATGCATAAAAGTTTCCAAAGTGAACAAATAAACTCATTTAACTAGTAAACGTCAGTGTTTTATACATACATGTAATGGTACCTCATAACACGTGTATCACTCAGGGCTGCTTCTTCTCAAGGCATGTCAAGTAGCAGGTTTCTTGCCCATTGTACACAGCTCCTTCCGTGTCAGGTGGGCCTGGAGGCTGGGGCAGAAAAAGAAGTATTTCTATTTATTGTGACACTTTTTTGTTATTTTGTAGCAAAACCACACTCATAATTACGCGATGTTTCTCAAACGCGACTGCGGTAAATTACCAACTCGTAGGTTTATTGCACTAATATATTGGCTCGCTACGAAAACACACGCGTGGCAACAGTGATGTATTTGCCTTCTTTCATCGCAACCGTCTGGTTTGCGTTATCTTGCGATATAATATCGGAAATAACTATTGAGTCAGTGACTAGTTCCCACGTGAAGCCACGCCGCAAGTAACGCACGTTTTTGCGGTGACAGATTGAGACGTTAAATATTTTAAAATTCAATATTGCAATGAGCTGCCACCGTGTGACGCCTGCGCACTCATTGGCAAAAAACTACATATGTTGAAATGAACCAGCTAGCCCAGCAAGCAACCGTCCTTAAAAAACTGAAGTGGTTTCTACTCACCGGTCCGGGCTTGCAACGGGTGTTAATCCGATGAAAGCTTCAGCGGTCGCTTCGTTCCCCGAACGTTACTTAGAATTCCCTTCGCGAAAGCATTTGAACGAGTCATAATAAACAGAACGAGAAAGAGTGTGTCGATCGGCAGAGGCTCGAAATATTCACAGCAAAACGAAACAGTCCGAGACGCATCACAACGTACCGCGAGCCGTTACCTGCCGTCGCCCGTTGGCCGCCGTATATTTTGAAAAGAGGATAACGATGTCGATAGGCTGCTACCAAAGAACACCTCTGCTACTGACCTCGAGTCAGCTGAAGCAAAAACTATTACAAAAAATTGATGACGGAGCACGTGTTTAAGAAAAACAAGTTTCTATAAGAACAAGTTGTTTTTTATGTGTAACAAAACGCAAAAATGTAGTACTTGATCGTTTTCTAATTGAAACTTGGCTCCGACGAGGGCGCCCCTACGAAAAAATGCAATAGCGTGACTGGCGAGAGAGATTAGTAAATCCACTCTGGGTGTTTGAAGCAAAAACACGCCGTGGTTGATTTTTTTGCCCCCTACAGGTGAGAACTTGAACTTGAGAGTTTCCAGGGCCTTGCCTCGCCCACCTCTGCGAGTACAGCGACTATGAAGTCAAGGCATGAACGCTGGCCAACGTGATCATCTTTGTGCCGAAAGAGTCCTCAGGAAACATACGGCTGCTCAATAGGGAAGCATTCTCCGCATTTTTGGAACGTGTGATACCTAATGAAATAAAAAAAATCGTGGTAAATACACGAAAAAATATACTCGCCATAGACGTAATCCACGTGAATGCGCTTGGACCACGCAAACAAGTGACTATGCCAGAGGGCATTAAAGTGAGCCCCTTTACACCGATTGACAACGCATGTATAGCTGGTGTGATATACGACGTAGACATTGCAATTACCGACGCTGACTTGCCTACCCTCATCAAACCGGCAAGTGATGGCACTGTCATCCCTCAGGTACATCACCTTGGGAAGTCACTCTGTGTGAAACTGGTCTTCAAAGGTGACTGCACGTCATCCCTTGTCAAAGACGGACATTTTTGACATCCTGTTCGGCCTTTTGTGCAAAAGCCACTTTAGTGTCACCAGTGCTTTAAACTAGGTCACGTCAAGGGCGTGTGCCCGAACTCACTATGGTGTACTAGTACGCAAAAGCACATTTGGAAGATGCGTGTCAGTTCACCTTTTTTAATGTGGTACCTGTGATTTCTCACACACTGCCTCACCGAAAGACTGCCCTCTAATTAAGAAGGAGCGCACGGTGCTTAAGCAAATGGTCACAGACAATTCGACCCACAGGGATGCTGCTGAAACATTCTGGCGTCGGCAGCGGCGTAAATGCCATCGTTCAACCTCAGACTGCGCAAGCTTGAAACGACAGCGCCACCTCTACTCCTGTACCATTAGGCCAAGCCGCAACTGGACGGACAAATTCAAAGAA
Organism: Rhipicephalus microplus; assembly: GCF_013339725.1. Lineage (NCBI taxonomy): Eukaryota > Metazoa > Arthropoda > Arachnida > Ixodida > Ixodidae > Rhipicephalus > Rhipicephalus microplus. The sequence goes on from NC_051170.1 coordinate 89,349,820, forward strand.
GACTGTGAAGAGGACTATCTCTACAGAGAAATGACCTATTCTTCCAAGTCATCCGCTAACCATTGAACGTCAGAAGACTACGGCCACTAAGGGGTCTTCACCAACCGCTGACGAGACACATAAGAAAGATTGCGAATTCATACCTAAGCTTCGTTCTCTCATGAATGCCATCCTGGAGATCTTGTTGGACATAAGGACAACGTCTGCTCGAAGCGCTCTCAAAGTACTGGACAAGTACTTGAATTGCTCGAGTAGAAATATTGACCCGTGTCTGCGTGTGAACGACAACGATGATGTGGGGATTTAGCAGACACCAAGTAGTGGGCCTCTGGCTTGACTCAACAACAAAGAAGATCTTGTGGCTCAGCTGTTGAGAACACGCTGCTTTCGCTGCCTCAAGGCGTACTTGTACTTTGTTCGCGTTGTACCGCGACAATATGACTAACGATCGCCATCACTTCTAAGAAGTCAAGGAAGCATCCATCATTCAGTGCAATTCCAGTGGACCAAACCACGTCTCTATGGACTTTCGCCAGTTAGCATTTGTGAACCCGATGCGTGTGCGAACTCTCATCTCTCTCCTTTTTTCCATCTTTCAAACTTCCTCATCCCTATGCCCAGTGTAGGGTAGCATACCGGTCGCTCCAGACTGGTTAACATCCCTGCTTTCTTTTTCTCCTGTTCCTCCTCAAAAATTAATTTCTGTATTTTGTACTGTCCGTTTGTTTGAGTCTTGCATGTGCTATGTAAGGTGTGATTCACGAAATGATGCGAGTATTGCTACATGATTGGCTAACGTTGTCTCTTTTAGATAGTGGGGCATGTTCAATTCAGTAAGCTTTTACCCGTTTCCCACAAAAACATAGAGGGAAATATGGTGCCACCGTATTTCCCTCTTGGAGCGCTTGGAAGGACGTTATATGTGTATGCGATGCTTGTGTTGGCTGCTGTCGAAGAATGCTTTGGCTCAAAAGTGCAAATGAATGAACGAATAAAGCTTCTCTATAACCAAACGTTTAAAAGCGGGTCTAATCTACGCGTATTGCAATCAAAAATAAAGGTGCACTCAATTTCACGGCACAACCAAACAGCAAAAAAACAAAAGAAAACGAATGACATAAAGTGGCCGAGAGAACGGTCGCTTTGTCATCTGCCTGCCAAGTTTACCGGTCATTGATTTCTTGTTTCACTTCGTAAAATTCTAAATTGACGCTGACGGTTCCAGTGGTAAATAAAACTTGGTTCTGTGCAAGGACATAAAATATATAGCTTATTACATGCTCTTTCAGTAAGAAATCAACCATCTTATCTTGAAGCCAGGCGCGTCTTTGAGGTTGAAAATTCCGAGTCAAGCTAGAAGCTGAATTATCTCGGCATTCCCTTGCATCCACCAGCTTACTAGTGCGGTATTTCCCTTTAGGTAACTTTGTGTGGAAGTCTATGTTTTACCCCATTGTCATTTGCCACATGCGTAGTATAATAGGCTATGTACCGTAATGGTTCAAATAATAAACTTCAGTCGACCAGAGAACCAGGGCAGCTTCCCCATTATGGTGTAAAGCCTCAAGAAAGTCTATAGCTGGACAACCTTCTTTTTCTGTATTTCATTGTTTTTGTTTCTCCTCTCTTCTTTTTCTTTTTTTCCAGTGTTCTTTTGTGCTTTTTTCTTGTATTTCTACTTGCCTATATGTTACCCTATTCTTTGTTTCCTTCTTTTTTGTTCTATTCCTCGCTTGCTTCCGCTTTCCACTTTTATGCACGGTTTATGTTATCGTGTTTTGAAGCCACATTATTAATGTCTGCGCTCTATATCACAATCAATGCACTTGCATACTAAGAGGAAAATTACTCCTCTTCAGCGCGAGCATCACATCATCATGTTACACTTCGCTATATGACACATGCAGCTGTGTCATCGTTAATACCAGGGTCAAAATTCTAGAAGAGCAAGTGGAGGAAGGCTGGTCTTTAGCGCAAGTGCGTGCTCAATATAGTACAAGTCATTTTGATTTATGTGATTTTGCCTGTGTTACCCCGAATTACGACGACAGCCGGGCCCCCTAGAGTGCTCGTCACTTGAAAGTTAGACGACCCTTTGTGATGGACTACTTTCGTGTATTAAACAATTGCAATCTGTATGTCGGCGTCTTTCATAATCATATGGTGGTTTGGAGACGTTAAACCCCACAAATCAATCAATCAGTATGTCGGCTGCTGTTTAATGCGAATTGACGACCCGCATTTGGTGGCATGCAGATGTTGAATCAGCAGTTGGCGAATGAGATGAATATAGGTTTTCTGCGACATTCTAGCTATTCACGTTTTACTCAAAAACTGACTTAAGTAGTAAAAAGAGAGACATATAAAAATCAGAGCGTAAAAGAAATGGCAACGAAGTAACCCTAAAAAAAGTAATGGGGATAAAAGGGACAACACTCTCAGCAAAAGAAACTTATCTGAATTGCTCTTCGCCGTGTTCTTGCCTTATGAAATGCGGTAACGGGTATATAAGGGAAATCAAGGATTGGGAGCTCAAGCTGTCTTGCATTTTAAATATCGTGAAGCCAAATGCTCCCTTATGTAGCCTTAATCATAAGCCTACACCTAGTGGCAGAGACTGACGATATTTCAGCAGTGTATTCTCTAGGATAATCATCTCTAGCACCTAATTGATTCAGTTCTGGCATTTCATCTCGCAACCCAGACGCTGTCGTTATGAACCTAACATACGATACCAACTTCTTAGTGCAAGAGAGACACTATCGATCCAGTCGAAAGTTAAACAAGCATTGCATATGAGAAGTTTTTTGCGGCCGGCTGGTTCTCCTATGACGCAACACCGAGGTTTTCTGTCACGGTGGGTATTCCAACGTAATTGAATTTTCGTCGTATTAGCTTGTGCCTTGGAAGATTTCATGTAAGCGCTTACTCAAAACGGTATCAGTAACTCACCACATCACAGTCGCTCGAGAAAACTGCCTATAAATGCGATCGTAGTACCTCGTTTGTACTTTTTTGTTTTCACCATGCTCGCTCCCTCAATGATAAGGACGTTTTTTTTTTTTTACAAAAAAAGAAGTTGCGCAATGTCCTTGTGTCAATTAAGCAAGAAGATTGGGATCACTAATACACCTCACGACATTGTAGCTTTCCCCTGAACTTATATGCGCAATATACAGCACGAAATATGCTGCATGCATTCCAGAATGTTTACAACCTTTAATTTGTAGTAAAATATTTATGCCCTACAAGGCGAATTCACCGATTGGAATTAGAAACCAGCTACTTTCAGCTTCTCAACTTGCCCTCCGCTTACACTCTTCAGCCTGCCTGCTTTTATAATTGTCGGCTTCTTCAACAAGCCTTTCTATCTTACAGGCAAAGCAAGCTTTGCAGACCACAGAGAGGGTAGCCGGAATGGAATTGGTTCGTTTGGTGGAAATTGGTCGTTATAGCTCAGGAGGCAGTAGCGTCGTGCTGCTAAACCAAAGGTCACGGGTTCGAATTTCTGGTAACAGCGACTGAATTTTCATCATGGTGCAATGCAATAAAAGCCTATACTTGAGTGCGAGTAAAAGAACTGGTCTAGATGAACCACCAGGCCCCTACGACGCCTCAAATATCGTCGTCGTGAGGGCAAGTAAATTACATAACGTAGCCTCATTATTCTGAAGTGGTATGGTCATCACAATGCGATGACTTCTGTACAGTTCCTCCTCGCTGAAGACGCCTCGGCACGAGCGCATACTTTCCTACCTAGAGGTGCTTTGGTGGGCCAACGGCCAGCGTTACTTGTAGACTTGTACGATTGACTAGCTCGTAGATATATCATCTTTTCTTGTATTAACCTAGTAAAGGCAGTAAACAATGAGGCTGAGCATATAGCATAGGTGAAATTATTTTATGGTGTTTATCCTTAGCGCAGTATAATCACTACATATGTAAAAAAATTTGCAATAAACAAGAAAAACTATTACTTAAGCTTTCCCTAAGCCACACCAGCCTCGTAACAGCAAAACTGAACAATTTACAATACTCATATGCTGTTTTAAGGCTCTTTCTAAGGCTTAGGTAGGTCATGAGGTTGTTTCCAAATTGTTTTGAAGTTATTGTATTAGGCTAGGTAAGTGTAAGTGTTTCAACATTGATACCTAGCACGGTGAGGTCCGTGTTGAAACACAGACTGTCTCAGATATGATACGTATTTACAAACACCAGAGACAAACTCACCTTAAAACTCGGCGTTCGCAACCTCTTTAAGATTCACGAGGGGTCGTTGCTGGCGTAGCTCTACCGTCACTTCACGGTTATCGCGCAGCTGGAATTGCGCAGTTCAGTAACAAAGATTGGCAACGTGCGCGTTGCGAACATAAACGCGGGCTGCGGGCCTTTTTGTCTAATCAGTCTCCACTTTTATTGGCGTGCTCTTAAAATTAGCTTAGTGAAAAGTGCAAAGTAAAAAAGGACATTAGTTCAATACAGCTAGCAAAGAGAAACCTGGGTAGGACAATTGACTTTGAAATTCGCGAGACTAGATCCTCCAGGTATATACAACATGCTAAGTCTAATCCAACTTTGTCGCAATGGGCCCAGGCATTCGCAAAACGCACTTTGGAGTTTACCAACTATGTTTCTATTATTCGTTTCGTGAATATGTTTAGTGGATGCAAAAAGCTTGGTTCACCTCTGTATTTTTTTTTATCTTCGCAGGTAAGCATGTTGACCAATTCGTACAATCCTTGACCTTCGTCGGTGAGTGGCACCAAAGAGCTTCTTCTTGTTCAGAAAAGTCGTTGCTCTTTCACGCCTGACATGCAAATTTGAAGCATTATAAAAATGCTGATATTTCGAAAAATTTCAGAACTTGCTCATAATGATGAACCACGTAGTGCGAATTATTTTCGGGACGTGAAGGAGCACACAATACACAGCACAAGCGCTAAGTTGGGCTCCATGTTAGTGCATGTTCCGTGCTCCTCGTGTTCTTCGTAGTCTCGGTAATTTAGCAATAAGACCCAACTAATCCAGCAACAAATTCACCAAAGTGCTACAACAATAGCGACAGATATCGAACAATTGTTATGTATATATTCAAAAAGCCAGTGCGTAACCTAAATTGTCCGGGCGAATGCGGACCACTTCTCAAGATTCACTGATTTCACGCTTTCTCTCTCTCTCTCTCTCTCTTCACAAGAAGATTTCTGATTATCTTTTTATCTAGTTCACATTGAGTTTTGTGCATATACATAAAGCAACAGTAACGTGAAACAGTCGAACGATTACTAAGTAAGTGAGTGTTTCAGTATTCCGAATTTTTCTAGCGTGTAACGTCGATTGGCGATGAAATACTTTGTATATCCTTTACTGTAACACAACCCCAACATTTGAAATCAGCTTAGACGGTCACCACAATCTTAATTACGCTCTGTAGCTTTTAGCTCGTTAATGTAACGGTCATTAATCTAGGTAGACTGCAACTTAATAAATAATACCCTTAATGCTCTGGGCTTTATGCTACGGGATCTGTGTGAGAAATGTTCCAGGATATGTATTGAGCAAAGCGTGCCTTTCCGGGTGGTTAGAGATATAAGCTGCCATATCTTAGAATCCTCACTACACGACATAGATAGCAGTTGTCACGTAATTAAGTGAGACTGATTCCAGAGCTTGCCAATCAAGGGGAGTTTGTATATGCTCATGACAACCCGCAATTTGCAAACACATGTCTTATTATCGTTGAACTGGGCTCTTTACCCGAAAATTACTGTCAAAATTACATTGATGAATGACTGGTAATGTTATTGCCTACAGTGTGTCTTTTTTTTCTTTCAAGCGTATAAATATGTTTGTTTTATGTTCTATGCCACATTAATTGTCGTCTTGTGGGGACCAAGTTCTTCTTTCACCTAATGTTTTTCTTGGAGACCGGTGGGTAATAAAAATAAATAAATAAAAATTGCGTATAAGAAAATGTTGTGGAATCATGCCTTTACTCCATCAGTTTCTCACACAAATAATTATTTAGGGCCGCCTCGAAAATATGTACTTATATCTCCTCTGTTCTACACCTTAACAAATGAAAGTGGCGGGATTCCGCACTGTAGTAACAACTTGAATACGGTGTAAAGCCAAGTGCGCCTCACATGTGTGTCTTTGATCAACAAAGTTTGAGCAAACTGGAATGAGAAGACTCGCCAATGCTATAGAAGTATAATACGTCACACAGCTATGTCGATAGTTTTTCTGTTCCTTATGGCGTTGCAGTTAATGTAGCTCAGTGTGTAAAAAAAAAGAAAGAATATAAACACATCTCCGTCGTAAGCATTCCTTCACATGCTCGCTCCCTTATTGCTTGTCAGAGACGAACCTTTGCTGCGCTGGGAAATGACAGCCTTGACCGAAGTGCGTCAGAACCGATATAATAACCGTCATACTGTTGCAGAGTAGCTGGAATTCTCGGATCCAATATAATACGTGACCAATGTCCACGGCTGCGCCAGATAGGCTGGTATTGGTGATCGCCCTTGTAGAGAATACAGCCCAAGCTATGGTTAGGGGAACACGATTTCTTGCTGTCGGAGATACTGTTGCGTTATGTCGTGAACTACATAATCAAAAGCACTACTTTCGCAGGATTCTTCTATTTACTTTGTCGAGACACCAGCAGTGCCTCTCATACCTTTTGGTGTGTTTGTTTGTTTGTTTTTGTGTGTGTATTTGTACCCATTCCAGAGATATATAACACAATCTCTACATTGTAGTTAAAATTTCAAATATTGAAGGTTGTACTCGTGAAACTTGAAACACTCCGTAAGGTTGTACCAAACAAATATACAAATACCTAATACTCGCTTCTGTTGTTCATTAATCGTCAGGTTCTCGTTGCTGTACACTTGATGGCTTCAGACAGTATACGAGGGCTTGTCGGTTTGGTGCCCGCGTATTAAAAACATCATTTGCGACATTATGCTATCTTTCAGACAACAAAAGCGTTGCACATCAGTTCTTGGCTACGGGAGACGCTGACTTGGAGGTTCGCATGCACATAAAATACCCGATAAGTATAAACGTAGACGGGAGTACAACCGCCACTGTAGCTCAATTGGCTTTCCATCGGGCGTGTTTTTCGAATGTTGTTGATTTTGTTCCAGCTAGTTCTACTTTTGTCCACTCTATTTACGTTTATGTTAGATTTACTACAACACTGTTGAACCAGAACAATTAGCAATTCTTATACATTCGTCGGATTCGTTATTTGTTGGTTTTCGTAAAAAAGGCCCGAAAAGGTCCCAAAACCACTATATGATTATGAGAGACACCGTAGTGGAAGGCTCCGGAAATTTCGACCACCTGGGTTTCTTTAACGTGCACCCAAATCTCAGCACATGGGCCTACAACATTTCTACCTCCATCAGAAATTTAGCCGCCGGAGCCGGGATTCAATCCCACGACCTGCGGGCCAGCAGCCGAGTACCTTAGCCACTAGACCACCACGGCGAGGCAAAACTTGACGAAAGGAACGCGGCAATACATACATACATACATACATACATACATACATACATACATACATACATACATACATACATACATACATACATACATACATACATACATACATACATACATACATACATACATACATACATACATACATACATACATACATACATACATACATACATACATACATACATACATACATACATACATACATACATACATACATACATACATACATACATACATACATACATACATACATACATACATACATACATACATACATACATACATACATACATACATACATACATACATACATACATACATACATACATACATACATACAAATAGTTAAATTTGAGAATCAGCACAAGCCTACATTTACGCACAATGCGCTGTTATGCGACACACCTTAATACTCTTTTTGTGGAAGTTTTGCGAGCAAGCGTGTTCTTCTGACGCTTCTGTCGGTATCTCCATCATAGGTGTGGTATTGTGCTTTCCAGAAAAATGTAGTGACATTTCTTACGTATGAGCACGCGTTTGGGTTGCATTTCCAAACGTAGAGTTCTGGTTTTCGTAATTGCCTCATTACATTTCAACAGAATACGCTGAACACACTTCTCCATTCGATCTACTTTGTTTGAATACCTGTGACCGTCTCGTGATGTTTGTAGAATCGGCGTTCGTATTCAATGCCTCACACAGTTTCATATTATGCAAAAGATATGACGGCTCCAGTAGCCCGCATATATATCTCCATTTCATGACGACCCCGCGGCATCGGAAATTGAGTCTTTCACGCATTTTTTTTGTCGAAATTGAGTGAATCCAGAATATGATTTACGTATGCATTGACTTCATGCCGGCTGATTTGTTGGTGAAGTTCTGGTTTATTATAAAATGTGAAAAAATACATTCGCTGTTCTATTTTGAGACAAATATAGACAGAATCCTGATTTACGAAGACAGATTGCTGAGTCAAACCTCTACAAACGTAGCGGTTATTTCAAGAGGTGGGTTGCAGCGTTCTTTTTCATTCAATTTTAATCGTTACATGTCAAGCAGGACCGGATGCACACGACTTGATTATGATCGTCAGCCGACACCGTTAGGTTTAACAACAGGCTGCTCTTAACATATGATACCCTAAATTTTTAAATCAGTAATTGTATGCAGCCATAATTGTTATTGAGACATCAGAGTAATAGCGTAATGTTCACAAAAACAGATACCCCTACATCGGCTGCTTTCTTTCTGTGTGCCCGAATGCTAAACTCTTTCCGGACAGGATTGCACCCATACCACATTCATGACAACTGCAATGCACCATGCAGTGCTCTTGAAAATTCAACCAATAGTTTCAATGAAGCTCCACTTACGTGAGGTGTGCTTCGTAGCCTTTGTCTAGAAACCACTCAGCTTACTTTACCACAACAAAGAAATTGTGCATGCGTTCGCAGAGTGTGAAAGCTTTAAGACGCGGTAAACAATGTTCTGGACGCGCTGAAGCTTCGCGCAACCCCCGTGCAGTCAGAATATGTTTAGCGCGAATGTCCTGCTCAGATTTTGCACGCAGAAAAAAAAACAGCATGAGTGAAAGCTGGTCCGCCCAGATTGCAAGCACACTTTTTGTTTTTGTGCCATCGTGGTTCAGCAGGAAAAAATAGGATGCCCCCTGCAGGTGCAAGTAAAAAATATTGCTCTACAGTGGCTGAAAAAACACGGATGCTTTCATGTTTTCACGCTTGGCTGTTCTTTTGAAAGCGATGCATTGTACCTCTATTTCAGGACGCGGAAGTGAAGAGCGTATGTCGTTCAGACTGGTAGGGAATTCGAAAAGCGAAGGGGTTGGACATGATGAGTTGTATTGGTCGAAATAGCGTTGATAACGCAAAAATGTGCTACCCGGTTAAATTATAGTTCAACGCAGTATAGCTCCTACGGAGAAAATAAAATACGCCGCCAGGTCCCACGTTTTCAAAACAGGCAAACCTGAGTACATGTATGTAATCTAAAGATTAAAAAAAATTTGGACATCCTCGCGGTGTTGGTACCAAGTATGAAGGAAATGCAGACCTGAGCAACATTTGATTCTGTTCGGTTTTCTTAATCTCTCCTCTTCTCTTCAATTCGAAGCATTTCCTAGCGAACTTTAGCGACTTTGAGCGTATACATCTATCGATTTATCTATCTAACGGCTCACGTTTGGGTGATCTCGTGGTCACTCCTTTAACTTGGCGTGAAGGAAAATTAGCATGGCAGAGTAAGATGGTTTGACGAACGTGACGCGCTGGTAAAGAAATGAAAAATGTCACATTCTTGTCACGTACGTCGTTGCGATGGTGGTACAAAACATTTATTTCAGAAAAAGTCTACTAGAGAGTGCCGACGTGGCCCATCGACGTGCTAGAGTGGCGAGACCCTATTCCGGGACGCCAGTGGAGCTGGAAGCTGCCCGTGCGCGCTCCACCTAGGAGCGTTTTGCAGCCAAGGTAGAGCAGCCGAGCAGGTGCTCCTCCCAAGCCTCTCTATAGTTGTCACAATCATGTCACGTACGTCGTCAAACACTTCCCGCCAGACAGTGGCACATAATCACGGGCGGGTATGTGCTGCTGGTATGCGGGTATGTGCCACAGGCGATTGACACTTAGTATCTAGCATGAACGACGAGAACACATATGGGTGATTTTAACGCGCGAGCTTTAAGAACTACTCAACATAGGTAGTGTGGACCGGACAAATGCAAAGGACCCGCCGCAGTGGTCTTGTGGCTAGGGCACTCGCCTGCAGACCCGCAGATCACGGGATCAAATCCCGGCTGCGTCGGCTGCATTTCCGACGGAGGCGGATATGTTGTAGGCCCGTGTGCTCAGATTTGGGCGCACGTTAAAGAACCCCAGGTCGTGGAAATTTTCGGAGCCCTTCACTACAGTGTCTCTCATATTCATATGGTGGTTTCGGGACGTTAAACCCCATATCAATCGATAAATGCAAAGTATAAATGTCATGGTCCCAGCTGGAATCGAGCCCAAGCATTCTGAGTGGAAATAAAGGATTTTACCACAGAGCTACGCTAAGTCGCGGAACTACTTTTCAAATAGACGCCAATCTACGTGTGACGTCAATCGCGGTTGCAGTGCTGTTTCCCAATTTTATAAACATTACATGTATACTCCTTTGACACAGCCGTCACGTGGGGTTAACGTCAATTGTGGTTAGTTGCTATGCGCTGAAGTAGGTTTATGCGCTGAAGCGGTGTCCAGGGCCAGCAGCCTCGCGATCATCAGCACTTCATATCAGCTTCCGGTGTTGTTAATACGCATGTTTTAGTTGGCATGGCTGCGCAAGTGCAAACAACTGGTCATATAAGCAACTCCAACTCTTCAACATATGTCTGTGCGTGCAACATTTGTACATAAATTTAGCGTCATTTAATGACTTGGCGCTCAATAGAAAAATTGAAACACGGTCACATTTCCTCTGCTTACTTCGCATAACGTCGATTCTCAAGTAAGTGGGATCTGCCAAATTTTTTTCTTTCCCCGTTCTCTTTTACAGATTTTGTGTGCTTATTTGTTGATTTATACTTATTTCTGTTTTATACTTTCTGCCTTATTTGTTTTCCTTTCTTTCTGGATATATATATATATATCGGTGAAGTGCTTCCTGTTTTAATTTCTGTACGTGGGTTCGTGTTGATGTTATTCTGGCAAAAGTAGTAATTTTCGCACCCACTATCATCAGCTAGGCATTTGAAGAACGAAAGAAAGAAGGCAACTCTTTGACAAGGGCGTGCACTCTTTATGCTCAAGTTTGATATGTTATAGATAGTTTTGCCTGCATTATTTTTATATATCAGGGCACTCTAAAAACTTCTGGAAAAACATTTGTGCTAAAATTATCACCGTGGCGCTCAAAACAAGAGTTAGAAGACTTATTTTGGTGCGAGCGGATGTTCAATTTGTAACGATTGGTTGTGTGATATGCGGTTTTGTCTGCATGATGTCGAGCAATGACGGTAGTGATCGACAGCCTGCCCATTTAAAGCGCTCCACCTATAAAAGATTGTGTTATTTCCGAACATAGTAAGAGGGCCTACGGAGCTTCGATCCTCGTCCTTATTTGAACCAAGACTAGCCTATCACGAGTCACTCTGATGGTTTCAGTGCTGTTACTTTTTGCACACTCTTTTAAAAATAGCTTTATAATTTTGCTGTCTCCAACACTATCAACTGAGAAGCTTTCATTAGGAGAGTCATTTTCATACACTAATTGTTGTTATTGTTCACGTTTTCGTAGCCGCCAAAAACGGGCGGAGCTTTTTGTAGTGCAGCCTGTTTAGAAGTCCGTACTAGCTGTGAATATTTTGATGCTGCTGTCATAAAAGTACTGGATTGTACCTTGCAATGCAACTTAGGTAATTTTTTGATGACCATCATTGCATAAAATAACCTTGCCTTTTTGAGTGTTCTGTCTTTTTTAATTGGGAGATACATAATAGAATTTCTATTGTAGAACCGGAGCTCCTGTCTGTTTAGAAAAAAAATTATTTACAGTATGTACAGAACACAAAGGCTTCATACCATTTCAGTAACGGCACATACACTTCGCCACATCTATGTATTATGACCAATATCACTATGAAAACAACAGCTTCCTCATACAGCATCACGGTATTAAAAGGCACGCTAAGCCCAACGTAGGTCATATGTCTTTCACTATGTCATTGGTTCCAGTGTTTGAAGTGAGAACAAATGCTAATGGAAATTCGAAGCAACGCTTTACAATAGTGCCCGTACAACGAACGGCCACATGTATAGTTCCTCTTCTTACGTTATATCAGAATTAGAACTTCTCGTTTGTAAACTTTAAATATTTTGCTTTTATTTTCGTGTAATTTTTGCTTTTTGCCGTTGATTTTTCTTGTGCTGCGCTGCAACTGGAAAAAAAAATTCAGGTGGACTGAAAATGTGCTGGGACCGTTTTTTGTATGTTGCTTCGTTTCTATATTAGCTGGTCTCAGCACACGGTAAAAAATCAAATTCTTGCAGAAAACATGACCACTCCGCATTCGTGTGTTCTTACTTGTGCACGCAGCTTCTCATGACACGTGTTTTGTGGGGATTTTCCGGAAGTGCCGTATCTTTAACCATTTATGAAGCGTTTGCAACAAGGCGTCCGCAGCACTCGTTATCGCTGCCTTTACAAGTGCTTTTCGGTCCGCACACTCTAACACGCCCGTTCTAGCGTAGCACCCTTTTTTTGTCGCTTGTTGGCTCCGTAGAAGAACACAGGCTCCCACCGCTGGCGTCCGCGCGGCATTTGATGCCACCACTCAGCGCGGTGAAACGTGCCGTGCCGCGAGCGATAAGCGGAGATCAAAGGAGCAGCTGGCAATGCCTATGGCGGAAGCGTTGGAGAAGCGAGGTACCGTGTTTAAATATAGCGGGCGTTGCTCGCCAGCAGAAGCATTTCACCTTTGATATTCCAGGTTGTCGAGAGCCTGGAGCGTTCAACAATGGCTCGTAAGGCCCAGTTGTGGTCGTGGTACGACTTCCACTTGATCTATGAATGAAAAAAAATTCAGAACAAAAGTACAGTGTAAATCACTGTCACCGATGAACCTTGTCATTCAATCGAAGAGCGTATAAATTTATTATTATTTATCTAGCTATTCTCGATATTTATCACGCGACAATTTTTAATACTAGTGATTGTTCGTATATTCTTGTGGTGACGTACTATCAATCGTTTGAGTGAATCCTAAGGCATTTATTGTGTGTTCTGTTTGAAGCGTCCAGTGTTGTCACTCTTACAAATCCCAAGCATTTATTGAATTGTATGCCTGAACAGTTCAAAATAAGCTGACATAGATTACCGTAAACAAAACATGATCAATATTTGTACTCAATGCGTGCCTTTGAAACTGTAATCACGTTATTAGTTTGGCGTTTCGAACATTCTGAAAAAAAAAAAAGACAAGCGAACTTTCAGTTCGCGTGAGCGCGTTGTTTGCGCATTCACTTTGTTTCACGCGCACTGTGCTACTAAACGAAATAATAAACGGGAGAGCGTTTCCAATGATTTGTCTTTTCACCTACTATGAAAAATTTATCTTTAGTAATAACACAGTTTGCTCAATTCGTTTGCTTCTTTATATCTAAAAAATTAAACATCATTTTATATAGAAATATGCCGGTGTTTAAACAAGTTTTCTTTCAGTTGCTATTTTTCTCCATTCATTCTTTTTGGTGTGTGTTCTTAAGTTTTGTGGTACAAGGTTGTGTATACTCCACAAAATGAAGTATACATCTATTTGAAGAAACTTTGTACGTCGTGTAAACTTAACTTCATAGTCATAACTAAGATAATTCTTGACAAAAGGGAAGTAGTGGCGATTTATTGTATGATGATCTGCGTTGAGAGTGCCTGAAAAAATTGGCATCCAAGAGCACGAAAGAATGATAAAAATGTTCTTGACAATGACCGTCTTTTACTCTTTTCTGTCAGCCATAAGGTCCTCTTCAGCCCTGACATCTTCCCTAATGCTCAACCCTTTATTGCTCCAAATACCTCTCTGTCTTTCTTTTCTTTCATCTTCAACATAACACACAGATTTTCTTTCACATTTTGTTTTCTGTACCTGCACAGCAAGCCGTTACCTGACGTACGACACTCAAAGTGGCCATATGTCAAGAGCTCCCGCTGGCAGGAGTCTATGTCCTCGATCGATAACTTGGGACTATGTCACCCCCTCCGGACTACATGGCCTCACTTTTTCTTAGCATTTCTAGGTTTACCATGCAAGGCTTATAAAGGGAATTTATTGGATGCGCTGCCATTGCAATCTTCTCTGTACCTCAAGACATGCCGCGAACGGTTCCCGCGGGCTTGACGCGACGCGTTTAAACCGCGCACCCCTCTAACGGGAGCCACTGACATCGCTGTCACCGTGATGGCCCGACGTGTCCCTGCGTATCTTTGGGTTGTGATGCCACGATCTTTTATCGCCATGGAAGTCGCTTGGACAGCCGCTTCGTTGCTAGGCGGACGTCCAGGCCCATACTCGAACACGCCGTTAACACCTGTAGGCCGGCCAGCACTCCACAGCTTGCCTGGCTCAGCGGCCAACGTAGTCACCGCTTCGTGCCTTGCGAGTCCGGATCGTGGCCGCTAGCACCAATATTTGCGAATGTCAGTACTTGTGGTACTGTATGCAGCTATGTTTTTTCGTTATCCTTAGCTAATTTTGTTCATGCTGTGGATCTTAGCCTGTGCGACATTACACTTTCAAGTTTTACTACAAAAGAACGAGCAATTATTGCTAGCAGCACCTCAAGGTACTTCCGCTAGAAAGAGAGAGATAACATGCTTACACGAAAGCAGAAAAGGCGGCCTGCACTACAGTCTACTATGGCCTGCCTCTCTACAGTGAAGAATGGTACAGGTGAGCGAAAAATCCATGTGTGGCGGTGGTCAAGTACCCTCTGATAGATTAGAAAATTAGAGGAGTATCGAGGTTGCTACGCAAGGGGTGTAACTAACGTGCCTCCGCCATTTCTCGCTTTGGAAGGCAACTGCAAATTCAACCCTCTCTTCCTCTTAATACTCCTCAAGGAAGCAATGTTTACTTTTCGCGTATAAAAAAAGGTCAGCTCTTGGTTGACTTAACCAGTATTTTGAGCTTCGTGGAGGCATGTACGACCGACATACAGGCATCAGATCCAGAAATCATTTTCAGGCAATTTACAGCAAACACATTGCATTCGAACTCACGACAACTGAGTCAGTAAGTCTAAAAATATGCATGAGTCCAGTGACTTCTAAGATGGCTAAGGCATCATTCATGCAGTTAGGAATATCATGTTTTCCTAAAGATGAACACGTGGAAGCCTTTTTATAGAAGTGATTCATAGCAGCTTAGATATACACGGATTATAAGGGGGGGTTAGAATTCGTTTATAGTTATTTATTTGGAACAAAAGATGATCAAACAAATTTCCACCTGAGCATACCATATATATTTTAAATTTTCTAATACTTTTCTGTCTCTAATTTTTTATCGCTGCAATATTAATAGTTTGTCTCTTTAGTGGGTTGAACTACACCACCAGGCATTGCCGAATCAATAGCCTTTACATTTTAAGTGTTCCAAAATCTATTTAGTCGATATCGGCACAATATGTGGCTGACTATGTTGATGTTTACCACCAAAACGTTCAAGATTTTTGTAGGCCCGTGTGCTCAGCATTGGGTGCACGTTAAAGAACCCCAGGTGCTCAAAATTTCCGGAGCCCTCCACTACGGCGTCCCTCATAATCATATAGTGGTTTCGGGACGTTAAACCCCACATATCAATCAATCAACGTTTAAGGTTTCTCGCATAAATTTTTTGGTACTTTTATCACTTGATTATTTAGTATTATTATATATTACCTGTTTTATTTTATTTTATACGCACCTTCTCTTAGCTTAATAGGTCTTTGTGATGTATAAACATCGAGCAAAAAATTTCTCGCCCATCCCTCGTAGTGGGTAAACGCCATCAAGGAGCAGAACATCACAATCTTCCTCAGGTCTAAGGCTTAGGGACCACCGCAACATTACCTTCAGCTACGAGGCCATGGGAAACCTGATAACCACCGTTGGTCAGGACAGCGGCGAAGGAGGCACGAACCAGCTTCTGGCAAGCACCAGGAACGAACCGGAGGCCCGCAGCGACTCGTGTGTAGGTGATCGTCGGCGAGCCAACTCCGCAGCGCGAAACTGTGTTCATCCCGCTGTTCGACGTGAACGCACAGAATCCCGGCAAGCACCGTCAACGATGTCCCTCTCCCAGGGAAGCCGGGCTTCCCTCGTCCCACATCGCACTGCACGCGAGAGGACGGCAGAGCAACAAGAAATCCAGGCACGAGGTGACAATATGGAGCAATGCGATCGCCGGCGAACCAACCACATCTTGAGTTCACGTCGTTATCCCCGAGAGGTTCCCGCAGCTCCAAGAACGGGCACTGACTTGCGTCGAACGACAAAGGTAGTGACGGAAGAGAGCTCTTCTTCGTCGACTTCCAGCTCGTCGTCCCTTACACCCCCACCGGAGTTTTTGGCACCTGGATCACGATCGGACGAACGATGCATGCTGGCTCAGCCACACATTCAGGTGTCTGCACCTAAGGTTCACCGTCCAGTAGTGGAACATGTCGAAGGCCCACCTGGCCTGCCTGTGGACGCTGTCGTCAACAGTGCCGTGCCACTGCAGGGTAGTGGCGGAAAGCGGCGCCGTTCGCAGATTAAGCGATGCGTGCTCTGCTCTGCCCTCTCCCTCGTGGTGGCCACTGGCATACTGGCGGTGCTCACGTGGAGCATACTTGAGGACCCGCTTGGTGGCGACGCGCAACGAGATGGTTCCTATGTGGCACGCTTGGTGGCCCTTCTGGGCGCAGCAAAGAAAAATGGGGACGGCACTGTTCGAGCGACTCGCTTCTCGGTCGCTGTCAACGGCAGTGTCAACACTTTTACCGCAAGAACACCACAAGTTCAGCCCGGCACAGACAAACCAGTGCGGCTCTTCTAGGGCTTAAGCTGTCGGTTTTACGTTCCTTTTGATTACTTCTTTGTTGATAGAGTTTTTAATACGAAGACTTTGCCGGCTCTGCCTGATTTAATTTCATACTAAACAATAAATCCGGCTAGTTAAGAGTAATTATCGTGAAGCGGTGTCGTTTATTATCTCTCATTTTCAACCGTAATGTTGAGGCGCATTATTTGTGCTGACTATTCGACATTGTTTATCTTTGCTATTAAGACTTCCACGCGTTGCTGATACCATTAAATAATATATATGCATCAATATTACGAAAGTATAGCTATCTTAGACGTTCGCCGTCATATTTAGGGTTAATATAATGTAATGAGTAAAAATAGGTGTGATGTGAAATTATGATTCCAGAATATTGTCTTTCTTTTGCGGACAGGTCTCATAGGTAAGACTTGTGAATAATACTATTGTTGGAGTGAATACAACTATGAGAAATATGCGAAGCTCAAAGAAGCTATAGAAAAAGTGGCGCCTTTCCTAAAAATGGCATGTCGTATACACGGTTGTCTTTATACGGTTGAAAACTGTATCAGAATGTGATGTGTTGATGTACTAAGGGGCGTTTCTGGGTGCCTCCAACTCGTACTCAGCGTGAGTGTCTGAATACAGTGAAGCGTGGATTTTTTAGGAACGGGCTTGTTATAAACAAAAATAAGAAGAAAAACATCCGTTCGTCAACTTATTAGTACGCTATATTCGCTTCATTGGTCTGCGTTCTTGGTAACTGCTTGATCAGTGAGTTCGAATCATTTCAGTTGTACTATGTCAAATAATGATATGTTGGCCCGCACTTGCATTTTTGTCGACAAAGATGCACTTTTATTCCAAATGCTGTTGCACAATGGAAGTTCGTCTGCTTGCAATGCGGGATTTGCTTGGTTCAGTTCACAATGCCAAGTCGAAACCCATTATTATGTACAAAGAACGTAAAGGCGTGCTTGGCTATGGCCACCAGTGGTATGTTGCTATTTCTTAGGAAAGGTGACCCGTTAAAGATCATCTTATGTGATCAAAATCTTGGTGAGAAAAAGCAACCATCGCTAGTATAGGTGGCAGAAAAGTACCGCCACCGAATAGGGATTAATAAACCAGATATTTCTAATGACAGACATGTTAGTAGAGCATCTTCTTTTAATGCTTTTGCTGAAGCAAACGGGAAGAAAGACACAAAAACACATACACATGGCACTGCGTCTCTGCGTTTTGTGCCTCTATCCTGCCTTCATTTACTCGCACTCTAATAATAATGATAAACTTATATCTGGCCAGATGCTCAGCCAAAGAAAATATTCACGTGGAAGGGCACCGACCCTATGGAAAACAGGCGGCATACATCCACGTGACCTAGAACTTGACTGCTGTGTTGCCGAAATGGTTCAGTGATTTTCCTTTTTGTACAAAGCACGTCGTTAAATTACCCAGTGCCGACAAAAAAAATCCATGCTTTGGACACGAGAGTATTAAAGAGCTCTTTTTGCTCATACTCCGGCGTCGGCGTTGTTGGTTGTAAGCGAAAAAAATCTTTTTCTTAACCTAAAATGTATAAAAATGCTAACAAAGTGAATAATTAAAATTTCCGAGCCCGAGTAGAGATTATGCCCAGGTAGTCTGCCGGGCAAGTAGCTGTTTTGTCTCAGTCCTTTATTATTTGTTGAAACTGCTTTGAGAAAAACAAAAAAAAATTGCCCGCAGCTTCCCTCGGGGGAACACTGAGGAGGATGCGGACCATATAATTGGTTAACGGGGTGTTAAAGTGCGACTTACTTGGGTCGATGGCTAAATTGGTTAACGTGGATGTGAAATGGGGTGTTAAATTGCGACTTACTTGGGTCGATGGCTAAATTGGTTAACGTGGTTGTAGGAGGGGGTGTTAAATGAGTGAACACGTACAAACGTATGCGAAAGGGCGGCGCTGGTCGAAGGGACGTCGATCATTGTGTTTGTGGATTCGTTGGAATTCATTTCACCGCGACCTTGGACGTCGACGCGCCGTACAAACCAACCGACTAGCGGCAACTGAGCGAGCGAGCGCCGACCTTGAGTATATATACAGCACGACGGCGCATGCACTGTCAGCTGTTGAATGTTCTCGAAGCGCGACGCCACATGCGCGTCCACTGGAGAATCAGGAGAATTGTAGATGTCGAACGCGGTGTGTAGAGGAGGAAGGGTGCACAGATGATGGAGGAGTGAAGCGCGCGCGGTGTGTAGAGGAGGAAGGGATGCACAGATGGTGGAAGAGTGGGTGACGGCGCGACGGCGCATGCGCGCGCGTCAGCTGTCGAATGTTTGAGAAGCGGTGCGGACGGCGCGGACGGCGCGAACGGCGCACTACAAGGCGCGAGTATAAGATGCTTCCGCATCTAAAACACCCTATCAATGTCATGTATATGAAGGAGTCTACCCATCATATATTGATTGGCAAAAGCGTAGAATTGCATCAGGCGTCAAAGCACGGGAATTGAGCAATGAGTGCGGGACTTGGAAGGCTGTTCATTACAAACTTCTGAGACATATTTAACCATCGGCAGCAGCAGATCCATCAAGAAGGTATACAGCTACGTAGGTTAGCGTATTGCCGGCCACGTAGTGGGTGCTTCCCTGATTCGCGAAAGAAATTATCATAGTGTATTGGACACTTAAAAACTGTGCTTACAATAGGCATTCAATGATACTTTGAAACGTCAATGTTACATGCCCGATCCATGCAAGTACGAAAGATAGACGGAATCACATGCGATTTGGGAGAGCACATCCAGTCTTGTAGCGCGTAGGGCATGTAGCGCGTACACATGTAGGATAACCGCTGGTTATTAAAGATAATTAACTGCATTCCCAGAGAAGGCAAGCGGGTTAGGGGGAGACAGAAGGTTTGGTGGTGTTACGACCGTCATCATTATTGAAGTTTTCTGGCTTTTATGAAAGGGACGAAAATATTTTGACGCATTTCAAGCAAAGGTGTGCCGTCAAGTCGGGTTGATTTCCTCTCGGCAAAACCTGAACGATGGGTTCGGGACTGGTTCGCGCAAAGAAAACGCACGAGCCAACAGAAGCCATTGTGAGCTCGACTCAAGAAAGGCCATTGTGTTTGCTGCGAGCAAGGCAGACAAGGAGGCAGCTGGGCCATTTTCTAGGTCACCGAGAATCTGGAAATCTTGGAACCAGCAGGGTATCTGAGTTCAGGTTGAAAGCGAAAGCCAAACTTGTTGTGGCTGCATCTTGGGAAAAGAAGCGGAGCCTTGGATATTCGCAGCTAAGCCCCTGCTTCTAGCAAACAACGAGGAATGTAATGTGGGGTTGAAGAAAAGGATAATGCACTATCTGCTGCAGCCCTTGCCGGAGCCCACCTCGGCGACGAGGGATTAGTTGACTACTCCTCCTTACCCCCTTTCTCCATAGGATCGGCTGAACGGGGTGGCATATTTTGACGATATGCTAGCCCACCGCTACACTGTCCTACCCAAACAGTCAGGCAAGTTTGACACGAATACTGGCAGCCGGTTTTTCAATTCTCACCCAGCTGCCAGAAGAATCTTGGAAACCAAGAGCATCGGACGTGCGCGAAACTTGGTGACGTGTGCAAAAACGTCGGTGCAGTGCGTTTGTGACCTTATTTGGGCATCGTGTAGACTGTGCCCTCTCCACATGCGTTGCGTGGTGTCTTTTTCCTTCTTCGTGGGTGCAGCACCTAGCCCTGGAGCACCCTATTGGCGGGAGCCGCGGACAATGCGCCCAGGTTTGGCAACGTGGCGCTGTATAAGCGGAAGACTTTTGCATATTTGAAGCTCTACAGTTCAACAGCTCTCATGTACAGTTCTGATCACTTGATCACCTGCTTTCTAATTCTCCGTTACTAACCATGTAAATAAATTGTTGTTGTTATTACGAGCGCCTCATCTGACTTGTTCGACGATGCGACCTAGGGCGGGGGCCCGCTACCAAACTGAGACTCGCGGGACCCGGAGTCACAACAGTGGGCAGATGAGATTAAGAAGTTTGCGGGTATAAATTGGCAGCAGCAAGCACAGGACCGAGTTGACTGGCGGAACATGGGAGAGGCCTTTGTCCTGCAATGGACGTAGTCAGGCTAATGATGATGATGATGATGATGATCCAGTCTTGTGGCTTGACTTAACATTGCATCTCCCGTTACAGCAAAGACGTCACTTGCCCTCCAATAAAGAACATGCTGTGGTGTAAAGACCTGCATATTGTAAGCAGTGGTTCTTCGGTCATTCGAACATAGTTTGACTAACCATTACTGTGTTAAAGGAGTGCACATGTAATGCTTATTGTGTTGTTCGACAAGTGGATAGCTCAGAATGAAGTTGTCCCGACATGACGCTTCTCCAGAGATTTTTCGTAAAGTAGTTTGAAGCAACGGTAGAGGATTTCACTGCCTATCAGAATCCTTGGTTGTATTCTGCCTGGATGCGGCAATTTTCATAGCGTTTACTTAGATTGTTTGCTCATCGACAACGCTGGTGATATGAGCACATAATTTACTGTAACACGCGCTATTTACCGCTATTGCTTTAACAGAACCAAAGTACATTCTCGCAGTTCCTGGTACAAACTGGGAATAACAAGTGCCGTATACCTGCATGGCCTGGCCTGTTGTATGTCAGTGAGTCCCAAATGTTACAGGCGGAAATGGTTTCATGACACGCGCGACAGTATATTTTCACAGTAGGTTCGTCATCAACTGTGAGTTGTGCTCATCATATACGCTTGTTTTGCTAGGCCAACTCTGGTAAACACGAGATAAAGACGATGGCAATATACGGCTTGATAAATCAATAGAAATGGTTAAGGTTTCCTTGATTTGCTAAAAAAAGCTTCGCGTTTAAAGAACGCGCACTAGATGACGAAAAGAACCAAACACGAGTATAAGCCTCTGCGTAGGTGAATGCATAACCGCAACAATACACACACGTGCTCACGCGTGAGTAGACATAAGAAGACAATCACATCGAATTTCATAAGTGGAGCGTGCATCATTTCAATACCTCCCAAGCGCCGCAGGAGGTACCTCTTGCCTAAAGATTTTGGGTTTCCACACTAATTTAGAGAAAAAATGCATAAAGTCTTTAAGCTTTACTTTTTTTTCCTGGCCTAGTAGAAGCAGCCGCTGTCTTCCCCACATAGGAAAATGCTCCAGCTAGTGTCGCTTCAGCATATTAATATTTCTTTTTTACTTTCTACAACTTCTTCTTGTGCAACGCAATTCTACTGCATAGATTGTTTCACTGGTGGAGCTCACTGCCAATGCGTAACTGAACGAGTGCAGCGTCTCGAAAAACAGTCCTCTTTTATTGCAATTAAAAAGAGTCCTGCACATGCAATGGGCGTTAAAGGAGATCGTTGCGGCCTCAGCGAATAATCACAAACCCTAAAGAATGGCAAGAACATGACTGCAATCTTTAAGATATACATATCTGCAAATTGCCAAAACATTTATGACATTGCTCTCATTTTTGTCTGTGAATTAGATCAGAAAATGCATTACTCGTGAAAGTGGAGTTTGGCAAAAAAAAAAAAGTTAAACCGGAGTACGGCTGTTAACGCGCACATCTGTCTGCACGTGGTTTACTACTGGTCCGAGGTAAAGTGCTAGAGCTCTCAAAACAAAAAAATGAATATGTCATTCACTCTGATCAACGTAATAATATTGACTTGGGTTTAGCACCATGAAAGTACTCTGTAATTGAGAGGGACACCACCTTGGAGTAATCTGGTACTGCTCCCCTTTTAACGTTGTTATTGACTTGGTATTCACTCGCACATCTTGCAAAAATTTCTGAAGTCAGCTGTGAGTAACACGTCATTTGGCTCTACCGTTCTTTCGGTAATCTTTGAAGAACACTTCTTTTTCATCCCGGTCACCAATGGATTACTTCCTCTCAAAGACGAAATCTCGCGTATAAATTAATTTTTGGAGTTGACCCGCTTATTCGGGGAAAAGAAATTTGTTAACACGGGAAAGTATACTTTTAAAAGCTTTATATGAAGCTTGGTTGAAAACTCTGTTAATGTAAACTTCAACGCAGCTGTTGTCTCTATCGGTACTGCAATAACTGGAAGAACAGTGCTGACGCTCACGTGAATGAATAAGACTCTACTGATACTCTCATTTGAATGATGTGATGCCGTATGGGTGAGACACGCCTGGACAATATACCTATTTACTGAAAAAGACAAAAATACTGGAAATAAAACAACTGGATATATTACTAAGTGTTGAAAGCTAAACGGCGACTACTTCTCCTCTAAAGTTGCAAAGTTTTTCCGCGCATCAGGCGAAGCAAGTTTCAGTACATTTCAGGCACTGCTGCACAACGCAGTTTTTCATTTGGTTGACCACTCTGCCATTAATTTTTTCTAGTTTATATATATATATATATATATATATATATATCTTATAATTAGGTTCACTGTAGCAAACTTAGTAAAGAAACAAAAAAGAACGTTGAACGTTTTCCCAACCTATTACGGACAAAGTGCTATCCGCGATTGCAAAATTATTCAGCGGTGTGGAAATTGAGCTGGCCTCGATGTTTCTTTTCGGTTCCCAACACCGTTGGTTGCAACCCGTAGTCTCAACTCGCCACAAGAGGCACGCACATCTTCTACTTCCCAGCAGGAACTGAAATGCGGTGAGCCCAACGCTAATGAACGTTTGCGGCAGTGAAGCAAAGGCGTATTTATAGAGATCTTTCTTTAATTTTGAAGTAGAAGAGCGTCACTTTATTTTACGCCTAGGCGGTAATGAAATTCATGACATCCGCGGTTTTAGTATCTTCTTTTACTTCGAGTACACTGAGACAGCGTGTTTTACTTAGTGGAGTCTGAACTATTTACTTTGAGCCTAATGAAGCTTCGCCAGATGAGATCGGATGCAATGTGACTTCTTTTTATTTTCGTAAATATAAAGTGTGCGCTTACAGTAATTCAGGACGCAATCAGGCAGTTCCAGCTTATTTTGCTAAAGGCATCAAGTAAGCAAGTGTGACACAGGATATAAAACTCCACGTGTTAAAAAAAGAACATCCCTACGGGATCAACAATACCGTGTGCAGATAATTAGAGCTGCTCGCCGGCAACTAAACGTTTTGTTGCATGCATGTTTTCTACTGTCATAGGATGCAAATTAGTTACGCGCCCTGTTTTAGTTGTTTAAAATATAATTCTGTTATATCAAAAGATTGACCAAGTTTAGTTCGTTAATTTTTGCCAATCGTTGAATTGTTCAAAGAACATTAAACCTGATTTAGGACTTAGTTGGCACTTCACCTTTTTATTGAATAATGACACAGACGCTGAAGCATTTCGAATCCGATTGGTGTGTTTTTTTTTTCATTTAGCCTTTCACTTGGTAGGCATCATAAATTTCACGCATTCAATGCATGTAATCTTAGAGAAGAATATTTATTGAATATCTTGTAGGCACTCCGCTCATTTTAAATGGTGTTTTGAAGCTAATCTGACTCAGCCGTGTACCAGCCCACGTCAATTTACTCTCATCAGTCTGACCAACCAACCCATATTGGCGCTTGTGTCACGCACTCACAATCACACATGACAACACATATTTTGCACTTGTAATGAAATGCAGCATACCTTCAAACTGGTTGCGGCGTGCGTTGACAAGAAACGTATATTGAGTCACATTTTTTCCCTACTGATGCTCGAAAGTATAATCTCGGTAAACATTATTCAGCAGATCCAGAAAAAAAATTGTTCATAAATTGTTGTTTTAGAATCGACACTGTATGTATTTAGCGGTTCTTCAGATCTATCTTAATTTGTAAATTGTTTTCCGAAGTCCACTTTATTATTGAACAATGCTTCCCATTTTCATTTTTAGCTTTTGCTCCTTCTTGGAGAAATCAAGTACAATATCCGCAATTTTTGTGCATCTAATTTTTCTAATTTGGTTCTCCCTTTGAAGTAACTAGCAGCCTTACACCTACTCATAATGTACGGATGAAACACTTTTATTTCTTCTACAAATAATATTATGTTTAGGTATTCATGTGCGGTGTTATTTTTTTAAACATTGCTTTATAGGGAGGCGCTGATTCACGTGCTATGTTACCAAGTGAAAGTAAAAAGGCATGTTAGGTCATAAGACGTTCCCTATTTTCTGAAATCGAATGAAGCTTTTCTGACCGCGCTGAACACATTCGGATGCTCCCCTATACGGAGCCTGCACGTCAAGACAAACTTCAGTGCCAGATCGGGGAGCCTCTTTGCAATTACTATAGGGATTCTCTTTCCCATCCTACCAACAATACTTCGGAAAAGAAACAAAGTAGGACCCACATTGAAAACATCTGCAGGAACTAGACAGCCCCTTAATGAAGACGAACGATGAGGTTACAGGGCAAATTCTTCCCGCCGACTTTCTTTCGCACTCCCGCATGGAAGAGCCTCCACCTTCGTAGGTCGGTCTTCCTCCGCCTGGTGAAATCGATCGAGCCGATGACTGCGTGTTCTGCTTGATAGTTTTAGCTTTTGTGGGGTTGGCCGTCAACCAGAGCCCCACTATCTTCCGAATAATCAAATGGCGCAGCACCACTATAGGTGGGTTGATTTTTTTTTTCTTCAGGACTAACACCAAGGACTACATGTGGCTGGTCACGTTAGCAGCACTGCAAGCACACAGACTGATAACTCACAAGTATATTGAATTTTTTATTATTTGCTTTTTGAACAAGCCAAACAGACAACTTTTCAAGATGTAAACTAATCATGGGCAACAATTAGAAGGTGTTTAAAGAAGAACGTCACTCTAACCAGCGTTTTGAGAGATTTAGTAGTTGAAACTCTAAGCGTGATCATTCTCTCAACTTTAGTTTCTGCGGATTGGCCAAGAGATAAAAAACTAGGCACCGAAGTTCAAGCCACGCGCGCCCATTGACAGTTACGTCCATCGACATCAATTGAAGTCTCTCGACACATGATGGTAAAGTGGCTACACCGTGACTCTCTGGCGTGCAACGTGTGATGTCAGCGCACGTTCAATAACGCTAGATGGTCGAAATTTCTCGAGCCCTCCACCATGGCGCCCCTCGGTTCGCATGTTATTTTTGGGACGTAAATACCTCATTATTATAAAAATAGATAACTATCTGTTCAGACCTGCCCGGTCTTGTTTGATACTCATGCTGCTCACAATTCAGTTAACTGTCCAAGGTTTTTCCAAGGATTTTTTTACTTCCTTCAATGTTTCGGTAGACTCTGAAGGGGTTGCACTCTCTATATGCAAGTCGCGAATTTTTTTCCAGTGAAATTTATAACTTTCGTGCGAAAGGAGAAATGAAGGGGTTGTAAGAAAGAAGCAGACTGACGGAGAGGTTAGCCAGATCTTACACCGGAAGTCGAGCAAGGAGTGCGATGGCTGTCACCGATTGGTTTAAAAAGCGTGGGGTGGACTTCATTAAAAGAGTCGTGCAACGTGTTGTCACTTGAAGGTTGATAAATTTATCTCAAAGTGATAACGGTATAAATCGTCTGTTTCCTTCAAGAACTTACCGAACAGTGTTATCAACGGGTTCATTAGCTATGACACAACAGGTTGCATGGACAGGCTCGTCACGTGGTGCCCTTTCTCGGCCTTGTAAAACTACATAGTTCTCTAATTTTGAACACAGCTCGTAAGTAGGCGTTGCATCGCACGGCTTATAGAAGATATTGTAGGGTTGCAATATGACAATACCATAGTTGCGCAATATTAACCGTTGTAGAAGCTTGAACTGATTGACGATGAGTGCCGCACAGTGAGATATTATTTGCGCAGGCTGTTTTTATCATTATTTGGAATTTTTTAATATAAAACGGAGCTCTTGCTGCTATGATGCTAATCGATATTAACACTTGGGCAAATTTATCTCATCTAACAGCTGGAGAAATACTACACTCCTCTGTACAGCGAGTGCGGTCGTTTTTTATACAACCATACGTATTTTTAAAAACATCTTTGAAAACACGTAAAACTTACTCGGACACTTGAAACATTTTGATTCGAGATAAAAAATCTATGCTACTCCCAAAAATGAGAAAACAAATGCGTCACAATATATAGATGAGTCATAGATACGTCCTTTATTTCATTATTTGTCCGTCAGTAATATCGTTTCAAATGTTTCCATTCAATAAAAATTCCAAGATAACGACACCATTTTGTTACAATATTCTGACATATCAGTACAATATATTCGTGAACAACTTCACATACTTTGTTTTTTTATTTTCTTGTCCTTTGAGAAGCTTAGAAATGTTGCGACCCCACACGCTTGAAATAGAATATTGCGCAATACTATCTTCAGGCACTTGGAAAAAGTTTCAAATTGCCTATTTTCGACAGTGCTTCATTTGCCTGCTGCTTTACATTTCTTTAGGATAAAGCTGCCTATGCGCAAGTGCTATAGATTCGAAATGATGTTGCGCAAAAGTATGCCAAAGTAGGAGCAGCGTTGCAAGAGACCATGGATGAGTGATGACATGGCACATCGTCTTTTGTGCAGCGAGATGAATTAGGGGACAAAAATGTCCATCCGAACGCTGAGAAAGTGATTGCCATCCATCTAAAGGGCTCCGTTTTGAACATTGCCACAGATGCAATGATGAAACCACTCCAAGGCCAATATTCTGAAATTGGTTCCACTCAGAATCAGTCATGGACGATCCTCAAGCTCATTTATAAACTCACATCAAGAGAAGTTTTTCGTTTGATACAGGTGACTAATGCGCTACTATGCTTATGTAATAATAAATGTTGAGCTCGTAGTATGAATTCACAAGAAATGCGCAGTTGATGTTTCAACGACAAGAAAGTAACACCATCAAGCTTTATTGGAGTCGATTCGCGAAAATTGACATGACAACCTTCTATCAAACCCTTTTTAGAGAGTGGCAAAGAATTCCGAAACACCACTACAGATTTGAAAGAAGTATAGAATAATCGTATGTAGATTGGAACAACAATATGCATGACTTAACTCAACGATAACATATTGGCAGCTGACAGGTCGAAAAGTTTATCTTTGTTTTAGTGCGGACTGCAAACAAAGCACGCGGCAGACCATGTGAAACAACAATGGTATAAATGATATTGCTCTGATTCTGCCAAATGTTAACTGTCGGCGTTCGTTCACGTTTCACTATAGCCAAAGTTAGTTCTAATCGTCGATTTGTGTAAAAGTGAAATTTGTCATGAGCAACTTGTGCAAATTATGGGCAACATTAGCAATCAAAAAATAATGTGTCCTAAATTGTGATGCCTTACAGCTCTTTCATATACTAATCTCATCTGAAGTAAATAGTTAAAAGCTAATTAACAAGATTTTGCTATTAGTCACTTGCATGTCAGTTTAGATGCCGCATAATTTGTCGGCCTTGAGGCACAGTTCGTGTGGGAGAACCACAGGAACCTTACTGTCAAAAGTTTTTTTTAATATATTTATTCTTTAAGAAAAGGAGCACGCTTTCGTTCTCAGGGTGTTGCAATGAGGTCCCTGTGGAAACTAAGGCACATGGTGAATTCATATTGTCAAACATTATGCAGTAATTATAGCACAGTATATTGTGAGTCATATAGTCGTTTACCTTTTATTGCAATTAGGCACAACTGGGCTTTTATATTGAACGTCATCGCCAAATATTTCTTAATTGAGAAACCTGTTTCACGCATAATAATCATTTGTAGATAGTTATGAATGTATTCCCGAACATGGACCGAAGATATTGCTTTTTCTGGTGGATATTGATTGTTTTCATTGTCTAGAGATCCCATTTCGATGCTCTGCAAAACCAAGCTTGGTTAATTTTGTAAGTAAATACAAGAAATTCTCAGTTTTCGGAACGTGGTGACCATTTTTCATGAACTACAGGAAACATGCGTGGCAAGCGCCAGTAACGAACGCAGCCGGCGGCAAAAGTTACGTTTATTATTGTCCCTATAACCTGCTTACTTAAAAGACCCGAAACAACGTCCCAAAATAAGAAGAACGAGTGTGTCATTCTCTCGCGACATTTCCAGTCTTCGCGGCACATTTCATGCCGCCTGCTATTGTTTCTTATGATATAAGTAAGAAATTAGCATTTGATTTGTGGATACATGATATATATATCTGTTCTGCATTGTCGCTTATGCTGCTTTGACATGCATTTGAGTTCCCAATTTACATGTCTCGCATGAGTTACATGTGCGATAAGCTGATTTCACTTTGTTTTCCATGTTTGCGGCTGCGCAAGAGAAAATTTCAGCGTGTAGTGAAAAAAACAAAAAAAAAACATGCCAGCTAGGGGCTCAATTTTCACGTTCTACATGTTTTCTGTAAAAATAATTGGTGAGGAGGATACGTTCTCATAGGAAAAACATTCAAGGCGAGAAAGAAACTATAGTCTTTTGCCTGAGCTCAATATAGTTTAGGCACCATTTAAAAAATAGTCAAACTGACATCCGTTAGTCTAGCGAAGCCCGAGGGCCACATTACGAAAACATTGTGCATATGAACTTGCGACAGTCTCCATACATGCAGTTGGGCGCGATGAGAATGGAAGTGGCTGTAAGTGTTGAAAGAAGCAAACTTTAAATGACAGCTGACCATTCAAGCCTTCGTTGCTACAGCCGGCACCTGTTCAGTGAATGCCAGTGCAGAACGACACGCTACCAGAGTGGACCTCTTTCCGCAAGCAAACTGAAAAAAAAAAAGGGACTTAGAAGTGGCAAGCCGATGGTTCTTGAGGTTGCTGTGTGTGTGTGTGTGTGTGTGTGTGTGTGTGTGTGTGTGTGTGTGTGTGTGTGTGTGTGTGTGTGTGTGTGTGTGTGTGTGTGTGTGTGTGTGTGTGTCTGTGCGTGTGTGGTGTGTGTGTGTGTTTGTGTGTGTGTGTGTGTGTGTTTTGCTTATTTAGAACGACTTCATCTGTTACATTCCACTCAACGCGTGACAGATCAGGCACTACTATATTGAGACTGTGTCGGTCGCTATGGCAACCCGTTTATATCCTTGTGCTTCTTTGCGATGCACCTGAAGTCAATAAAATGCAAGCGCTTTTGTTGATTGTTCACTCTTCTCACCGCGTGGCTTATTTTCGGCAACTTGCGACGCACTCTGCATAACTTATTTGTGGAGCTGTTCTACAGAGCTCACTCTGAAACTTCCCATTACCCCAAATTTATTTTTCCACTATATGAATCTTATGTAGCGCAAAGAGAAAAAATCCGTAAGCAGTGGCTATATGCTCTAGCCTACGTTTCATCACGTGGACTTGTCTCCTTCAAGGCTGGATAATCCAGCGTTGAGGATTTGTTGCACTAATGTCTGCTGGAGCACACACACCGTGTTTATGGAATTAGTTCATCGCGAGCTTTCATCTTCCCTTTCTGCCGTATTTTTGGATGTACTTTGAGCAGTCTCCTTAACGCATGTATTATTGCGTAGCAGGAACGTGAAATCGCATTAGACATTGTAACGTGTAATATGCACTAGTTTGGGCGGTTCACAATCTCACGCGTAACAAAGCGCTAAGGCATATTTATTTGTCATCAAAAGCATCAAATAACATTCCGAGCAGTGGCATAAGGTTCACGTGTTGTCGTAGGGATGCGTAACGGGTCAGTCGCTGACTCACAAAACAGAAAAAAAATATTATGGTTACGTGGGCATTTACGTAGTTTTCTAGAAATACACTGAAAGGAACTCTGGCATTGGTAAGTTGCAACACATACCGCTTCAGTCAGCAGAGAAAATGATGGGCAGTACACGGATATATCTAATGTTCGTACTTTCGGTACTACTCAGCTGATGTTGAGCAGTTGCACTTCGCTACATTAATCTTCTGGGCTCACCGTTTTAAATCGGCTCAGCAAGTTTAAAATCATTCGTTCTCTCATTCGAGACAAAACCGAAACGCAGCAAGCAACAGGGCCACAATTGTGTTTGAAAGCTGCAAGCACGAAGACTAGGTAAGTTTGTGTGCTACCAATCATTGCCATAGTCACTAAACGATCGCAGGGCCAGAGTCTCCTGTAGTTAATTTTAAGACACTTTATTAGCACTTAGGGCCTCTGCTAGTACTTGGCACCAGGAAAGCTTAAAACGGCCACTTTCAGGCACAGATACGTTCGCTTCCTTGTGGTATGATTGAGAAATTCATCAAAAACTTAAGTGAGTCTAGCTGTTGAGAAGTAAATCGAGTAGGCGCAGGATACCTCATGACGATATCATGTCCTCCGATCCCCACGGTCAATCATAAGCATGAAAGGAACCACTAAATTTGGTTAAATGCCACTTCTTGCCCACGTTTCACGAAGACTGAAGTGGCAGCAAATATCCCAACAAATAGCCGATGGCGTGTCAATATTTATTTACACAAGATAACAGCAATTTGTTGAATTCTCCTTCAAACTGGTTTGAAAGGCCAAATTTTCTTCACAAAGTATACTTTTTAGCATTCTGAGGTGAACAGGATGAGTGTCACTGAAGTGGGAGCAATAGTCACACCTTCAAATTGCTTCTTTTTCATTCACTGATAGATTAAAACATTATTAAGCACTACAATTAAAAGACCCAAAATATGCCAACGCCAAGATAACTCTTTAACAACGAGAAAATTACTTTTCTAATTTCTTTTAGTGGTGCCAGTGAGCTTATGAAGAGATTCTGCAATGCTACTTTTTTTTCAAGGTATGATCAGATAGAAGAAAAATAAAGTGTAATGTCCTACTGTAGCACTGCAGACCCCTTCTATTTTTTTCTAGGAGTAAAAATATCTCACAGCAACTCAAAAATGCCAGCATCTTAAGTTCAAAGCTGCAACTGGGACCTGCCGAAAGTCTTGACACAGAAATTTTACCTACCCATCTACCACGATGGATGCAAAACACAAAAACGTGGACTGAAAAAAAAAAAACTAGGGGTCCGTTCCTTATTGTGCAAAAGGGGACATGCGAAGCTCAGCATGTGCGCGTCTTACCTCCAATTTTTCTTATTTCTGTCGTATTGCAATTAACGTTCTCTTTCTTTCATGTCGCAAATCAAACCCTTGTCAACGTGCTCATCAACGCTGCACTTATGTCGATACAAACAACAACGCCATTGATGGGTGCCACAATGAAAGGCAATCCTGAAATGTGGCAATGTGAAAATAGAAATAGCTTGAATAAAAGAATAAGATAAAAGCATGCCATGTTAATAGTTTTGCAGCAGTGTCGACCAACCACAGTGGTTCGACCAATAACGCCGTTTTAGTATACGGTGCTCGTCATCATGTGTGGCTGAACAAGTGTCGATTTTGTTCGCCCTTCTGGATGACACATACGAGTGAGGCAGTCATCCAAGCTTTCAGCTTCGGCGCCGTGTGTAAGGAAGTTTACTGGAGGGCAAAAACATCTCCACCCAAACTCTCACGTCATTCCGCGCTCACACGGGATCCACCAAGGGAGGAGGCCCACAAAACATGAATGAGCTGATCCACCCCAAGGCGCGAAGTGTCGCTATCGGCGACCATAAATATCTCGCCCGCCGACCCCTGTTGTGGATAATGATTATTATCCAACCACTTGTACCGACGTTAAAGAGCTTCTTTATCTAGTCCGCTGAGACTTTGCCATTCCTAACAAGAAGTTAAATCGAACGTAGGCTTTGACTCTCAAGCTACACCAGATGAGTTCATAACCCAGTCCGTCTTTATTGCATAAAATTTATCCCGACATTTGTCCCAAGAGGCCGTGCAGGCAGCGCAACAATTTCGCTAGCCTAAAGCACATGCTCTGGAATTGTCCCTCATTACAGGGAACGGAACAGTCTAATGATGACAACTGCTGATCTGCTATTAAAAGCCCCGATGTCGGGATCTACTGTGGGCTGTCTAGAAGACCCACGGTGTGGTGGTTGGACTTGGCCTGGCTGTTCAGTCGTGGAAGTGGTCCGCTGCGCATTGTCATGTACCTCAGGACTTCCAATATAGTTTCGAATTCATCCATTCATCCATCTATGTCATAAACGGCTGATTTCCGACAAGCCCATGATCAGGAAAGCAAGAATTAGGCTACCAGAAAACGAAGCAATATAAATACGCGTGCGACCGATGAGCTTTAGAGGCCCTCATTTGTGTTCGCTCCTATTTCTATACACTCGAGTTTTTCACGTACTATGCCACCGACGTTGGAGCTTGGAGATCGTGAAAGCTTCCCTTAAAAACACGGAAAAGTGCCACCAAGACATAGCTGAGCCTGCTGCACCAACAAAGATGAGCGTGCACATAGATTAAGAAAATACCTCCCCATCATATAGGTTTTCTACATCTGAAAGATGACACGCCAAAGTGGGGCTGGCTGCGTCCCGCAAGACGCAGGTGGGTGACACAACATGCGTGACAAGCAAGCTCTTTTTTTAGCTCTCGTACCTGAACGTCTTCACCAAAGCGCTCGTACATTCGGGCTTGCTTGGTGAATATAGGATCGTTAGCCCTACGAGGCTTCATAGACATTTAGTGAGGTGGACGATATCTTGCGAAAGGAACGAGCTTCTTAGATGCCGCAGTTTAAGTAGTCAGCTACTTGAAGAAACCAGCAGCCCTACCTTACACCAAGTAGCCAGCCGGTCTGAGAACTGGCTAACCTCCCCGTCCTTCTTGTTTCAATCCTCCTCCTACCTTTACTGATGCGAGGCGGATCAATAAAGCTTTGTTCCCTCTTCAATACGCACTGTGAGTTCCTAATCTGGACGCCACCACAGGAAAAGAATACCAACGCCTCGCAAAATGAGGCCTGAAATGCAGCGCACGCTTTCCCCAGCGTTTTAACGAGATGGCGAGTTCAGGAGTAGCGGCTGCTCCACGGTGATTACCCCCGTTTTGCTCGAATATATTCAACCAGAAAAGCTTTTGTTATTGAGGAGGATTCATTAGCCATTTATTGTTTCTTTATTTCTAAATGTAGCCTTCGCTGTTGTAGGTGATCTAGAATCGCATGGCTATTTCGTGCATCGAATCTAGACAAAGGGTACAAAGTACGAATAAAGTAAGCGGAACAAAACTTGGACCTATGTGAGAGGTGGACAAACAATGAACATTAGGTGGCACACACTTTGGCGATTCCTACTGCTTCACACTAATTTCCTGCATTGGTAGGGTGTTTTCCTCTGTGTTCCTACAGGTCGCCTTACGATCAAGAGGCCCACGGGACGGCTTTGTGCTCTCCCATAGTAGAGTACCGAGTATTATAAATCGTTAAACCTTTTTTTATACATATACCAATTACGAAAAACACCACATATGATTCGTTTTCTTGTTGGTTGCTCACATTATAACGATGAACTATGGTTAAAAGTTGGGCAAGAAGTCATCGGCTAGCTAACTGTTTGGTATACACAAAGTATTGTGCTAAATTGTGAATTTTAAGTAAGAATCACATCAGGAAAACTACTGTGATATTTGAAGGACCACTGTAAAATGTACAAAAATGTAACAAGGGGAAGTTCGAAACTTGTGTTAAAAAATTCAAAAACATGGGTGAGGTACTGGAGCCCACGTTTCAAGAGCGACAAATGACAAGAATCCGACATTAAGACAAGCCCAATTCTCAAAACATTGGCTCAGCACCCGCCCCTGTTTTCACATTTATTATTGTAAAATGCGTGTGATCAAAGTCATACATGTCTGGACAGATTAGACAAGTTGTAGGCAGGCTGTATGCTTAGCACTACCTAGGGCTTTGAAATATTTACGTAGGTTCAGTTTACTTAAGTGATATATTATAATCATAGAAATGTTCACCAAAAACATAACCAGGGTAGAAGACGGCCAGGGCAAACGATCCACTACAAAGTGCCCAGAAACACGCTAGGGTTTGTTGCTTCGTCGATACGGCCTGATATCCCGAGGAGAAAGCGTATGCGGCAGTGAGCATCAACCACGAAGGCCGTATCACCAAGTCCACAACGGTTCGGACGATGGTGGCTGAAATAGCAGAGCAAGCGGCGATTACGTTGGCCTTGGTAGAAACGGCTAACAGTGACTCGATATTGGGGGTCAGAGCATTTGCCAAAGGCACAATACTGGAACTAGCTTTGTGGGTACTATGGGACAAAAGTGTCGAGCGATCGAGCGACACACACTTGTTTGGTTCCCAGCTACCACTAAGACGCATTGAGGAAGCCCCGACATATCTCAACGAGCCAGCCCTCACAGCTGCGTGAGGACTAGTAAACCGCGTAGCTATCGGAGAGTAGGGCATGGATGTTTTTGAAAACCCGACAGCTACCCATCTCGTATAACGAACTAACAAAATATTGTTAACTGGTGCAGACACAATAATGTCGTACCACACAGAAAACTCTGACGTATATATATATATATATTGTCATCACCAAGAAAGACACTGGGGCTCTGGCGCGCGGATAGCTAAAGCAAGGAAGAAAAGAACGAAGTCAGAATAAGAACAGCTGGCCCAGGATTGGGTGTTGTCTCTTGTTTTCTGTCTCGCTCATCACAATGGCGCAGCCGACGAAGAAGAAGTCTTACGTCCCGGCTTCGTCATCCAGGACAGCCGGGATAAGCGCCGCTTGAGGACGGCGTCCAGGCCTCCTCGGCAGCTGTTCACCTGGCGCCACTGCCACCACCGTCCGTTCGGGGACGGCGTCAAGGCCTCCTTGGCGGCTGCAGTACATGTAACCGGTACCATTTCACAAGGGACGCCGTCCACGCGTCCTTGGCTATGGATTCTGCCGTCAGCGCAAGCCGACAAGTGTACCCTCTGCGGGAAGCCACCGGTACGTGTCTTCGTGGTTCGTCGGCAGTGCGTCTTCTCCATCCAAGAACGCCGTTCACGCTTCTTTGGCGATGGAGTCAACAACCCGGCCACCGCTTCAGCTGCCCATCGGACCTTCAGTGGACGGTGTCCATGCCTCCTCTGTAGTAACAGGACATCACTTAATGGACAGTATGCTACCACTTCGCGGCCGTAATACGCACGGGCTCCTGTCCTTTGGTAATGCTGTTCAACCTTCCCACGGCTTGAATTCCCTGTCCGGTACTCTTCCAACATACGCGCCGCCAAGAAACGCTGTTGATGCTTCCATGGACGTGCGTGTCACCGCCGTAAGTACTACTAGAACCGCGTACTTCACGGACGCTAACCAAAGCGGTTCAGAAGCCTCGTGCGACAGTGCCGCGGAACTGCGGCATACCATCGCACTACTCCACTCCGACACTAACAAACTGAGAGCGTTGATCGCCGAGCGAGCTCCTACAATGTTGCCAGCATTGTGTGACAATAACGCAGTGTTGGATGTAGCTGCCTCATACGACCTTGAGGCAAGCACATCGGAGCAACGCAGGGAGCTTCGGTCTTCTCTCATCGAGCTCTCACACCAGCTCGACTGCTTCGCGTCGGTGATCTCTGCGTTGCCACCTGCCACTTCACACTCACCAGCCGTCTGCGAACTAGCGGAATTCCACGGGGTCCGGAACGACGCCGACAGCTGGGCGGCAACCGTCAACGCGATAGCAATGCGCGAGGCCTGGACGGAATCTCAGAAATGGACCGTGGCTGTAGACCGTCTTCGGGAAGGTGCAGCGGCGTGGCACCGGTATGAAGGCTGGAAGCAGCAGTCATGGGCGGAGTGGAGCTGCAAGCTCATAGCTGCTTTTGGTCCTAATCCTTACCACCTCTTCGATCTCTCTTCCACCACCCGGTGCAACCTGACCGGTACCGAGGATGGAGATCAAGAAGGGTTCCATCTCGAGGCTCCAGCTGAGCACTCCAGTTCTCCACATGAGCTTCCATACTCGTCGCTGGTACCGGACCCGTATTCGTGTCAGCCATCGGCCACCCCATCCTCTTTCGTGGGGGGAGATACAGAGGGGCACAAGGTAGCTGGACCCTTCGTCAACGCGCCCACTACCATATATCGAGCTCAAGTGGGGCGGCAGCTCGATGTCTCATCGCAGTCCCCCAGTCTGACAACAGGCAACAAGACCACCCTCGAGCCTCAGCAATTGGCATCGCAGCCTGTCCAGAACGCCGACAGCAATGAAGACCAGTGCCCCAAACTGTGCCAACGGAATAGCCTGCTAAGCGTGCTGCGACCGCTACGAGATAGCCATGATCACCGACCAGAGTGTTCGACAGCCCCGCAAGGCGAGTCATCGCGTCCACGAGAGGGACCCCACAGACGCAGCCAATACGATGAAAGCTTCACAGAATGTCCTGCCAAAGATGCTAAGACCGGCCGTGAATTATGTTTTCTGCCACACATCACAGAAGTTGCGTACCCACTCTCAACATCAGCCAAGACACCTAACGCGTCTTTTGCGATACGCTTTCGGCAACCCTCGTCTGGCGTTTTACGTCAGCCGCTGATTTTGTGGCTCGTTCGAAGCGCGCTGTCAGGTGCATGTTTAGCTGCTTCCCACAGAGAGTCTGTGCATGGCCGAGACCAACCACAACGATGCAGCCAGTCTAGACCTCTCGATAGACTTGTGGCAGACTCCGGCACCCACTTCCAGCGTGGTCGAGGCCGACCTCCGAGATGCAGCCAGTATCGACCACCAGATCTACTTCTGAAAGATACCCGGACCAAACCGCAGCATGGCCGAGAGCGTCGGCCGCAACGGGGCAGAGCCAGTGCCGGCCGCCTGAGTTCACAGCACTTTTTCATGAGACATCGTGGCGTGCAAACGAGTGACTGGCTCGAGGCAGCCAGTGCCGTCCACCAGAGATGCTTTCCCCAGACCATCGCTCCATCTTGCCTTGTGGTCCGGGCTGACCACCACGATGCAGTTAAGCCTGCCCACCAGAAACTTTGCCGCCAGCTCCGCGCGCGCGCAGTCATGGCTGAGTGTCATAACCAAGAAAGACCCTGGGGCTCCGGCGCGCGGATAGCTAGAGCAAGGAAGAGAAGTCAGAATAAGAACAGCTGGCCCAGGATCGGGTGTTGTCTCTTGTTCTCTGTCTCGCTCATCACTATATATATATATATATATATATATATATATATATATATATATATATATATATATATATATATATATATATATATATATATATATATATATATATATATATATATTATCATCATCAGCCTGACTACGTCCACTGCAGGACTAAGGCCTCTCCCATGTTCCGCCAGTTAACCCGGTCCTGTGCCTGCTGCTGCCAATTTATACCCGCAAACTTCTTTATCTCATCTGCCCACCTAACCTTCTGTCTCCCC
Organism: Rhipicephalus microplus; assembly: GCF_013339725.1. Lineage (NCBI taxonomy): Eukaryota > Metazoa > Arthropoda > Arachnida > Ixodida > Ixodidae > Rhipicephalus > Rhipicephalus microplus. Next base: position 89,388,151 of record NC_051170.1, read on the forward strand.
CTAACCCGCTTGCCTTCTCTGGGAATCCAGTCAGTTACCCTTAACGACCAGCGGTTATCCTGTCTACGCGCTACATGCCCGGCCCATGTCCATTTCTTCTTCTTGATTTCAGCTATGATATCCTTAACCCCCGTTTGTTCCCTAATCCACTCTGCTCTCTGTTTGTCTCTTAAGGTTACACCTACCATTTTTCTTTCCATTGCTATATATATATATATGTGTATATATATATATATATATATATATATATATATATATATATATATATATATATATATATATATATATATATATATATATATATATATATTGTGTATGTGTAAAACTAAGCATACCTCAGGCTTCTTAAGGTCGAGGTGTGCCCTAACCACGTGCTATTGCGCAACATCTATTCCGAAATACACGTAATACATGTTCCTTCTACGATGTAAAAGCTAACTCGGAACGCACGCTCTGGCGGCGCCCCGCGTTACGCTGTGGGGAAGTCATCACGCCATTCAAACTAGAGAGTGCTATTAGAAGCCCAAGAATTGGGTGACAGTTATGTGCACTCCAATGGTCCTGGCCCGCGACGCAGCAGAAGACCTTGGTCTTTATGTTCTGACATGGAAGCGGACCACAACGGGCTGAAGCATGTTCCGGAGGACCTAATAAAAATTCATTTATCCATTCATATTTAATGGTTTACGTTGTTATTCGCGCACAGCTGTCTTGGCACAGGTTTCTGTGTCCAGTCACTGGAGTGACATTTCAGCAGCGTAACATTTAGGACCGCTTTTATGAGTTAAGCTCCTTGTACTATTTTCGAAACTGTCGAAATAAATGTTAGGCTTTTCGAAGAAGCAGCACACAAAAGGGCGCAATAACGCACACATACGGTGACGCTAACACAACCACTGTGTTATGTGTGCGACATTGTGTCTGCTTCTGCACTTGTTATGAAAATTATGGATCACCAACCATGGTCTATAAGTACATCTCAAGCAATAGTATACCATGACGCTTGTCCGTGGTGAGGCAGTTCGCCAACATTGTACCACATCTCCTGGCAGTGGGGCTGAATTCCAAATGACTTGAAATCTTTTTGGCAACACAATCGTAAATTGTTCGAAGCCGTGGTAGGCACAACATGCTAGCACAAATTCATAGGTGCAATTAGCACTTCCGAGTCATGGTAGGCGAGCGGCGCAAGCCAGTGGGGTCCTGGAATCGGGGCCATAACGAACATGCTTCTGAGTAATTCTTTTTTACCTCTTTCCTCAAATGAAGTTTTGTTATTGTTCTTTCTAAACAATTTTAGGCCGCTGAATTCAAAGGCTTTCGTTCTCATGGGTTCAGAGTAACTTTAACGTCACTTTTCTTGCTCCAAGTAGCCTGAAATGCATATACATCAACAAAAACAGCGAAAATGTGTAGGCACACATGCATAAGGTTGAAATAACTCTATATTTGATCGGAATTCGTGTTAGTAGGTTACTAACGCTAACTCTTTCCCGTGTGTGCACAAGAGCACAAAATTTACTCATTTAAACTAGGGGCACGTGAAGCTGCAGTTGCGTTTCACTGCCTTAAACAAGTTTTATGGAGTTTAGTAAAGAAGTCATGCATGCATTTTGCTTCGCTTTGCTGCATCTACCAGAGTCTCAAATAAAGCTTGACTTCCTTTGTTTGGCGTTGAATACAGGACAGCTCTATAAATAAAATCAACTCAAGTCAACTCAACTCAACGGCGCCCAGAAATCAAACAAGAAATTTGCATCTGGATTTTTATTTAGCTCTAGTACGCTTGCACCTTATCGCAGTACATAAAACTCTCCTCTGCCATTCGGTGTTTAAACTTTTTGTGTATTCTTCTGCGCACCTTTAGGCGGCGACCTTGAGTGTCTAGGAGTGGAGATAACTGCCGAGCCTAACAGTTTGGCTTTGTGCACAATGATTTTGCCGACAACCAGTAAATCTTGGTGTTCTGTATAGTCTGAAAGAAACCTTTTTTATATGGAAAACACGTCAGTATCTCCTCGTATCTTCGCAATACGAATGCGTCGTTTTTAATTTTGCTTTTTGCAGGCTTCTAAATAATGACTTTTCATAAAGCTTAATCTACACTTCCAGTCAAATAAACTTGAAAGAAACACATGATGAGCACAGATATTGTTAAGTGAAGTAGAATATACCTAATCAGAATGACACAAAGCTAATCCTCTGAAGCATCCATTCTTGAACGCCCATATCTCTTCGCAAATTACCTTAAGAAATCAACTCACACCTTCGTCGCGTGTTGCCTTGTCATGTGCTTTTGTGCTTTTAGTTTGTATATATTGAACCAGACAGTGTTTCGACAGTTCTTCTTATTCAAATGACTTCACAGACATTCATTAGTCAACAATTCGGCATCATGCCTCTAAATTTTGTGGTAATCTTCTTGAAATTACATTTATATAGGTACTTAAGCACCATAACGTTGCATTGTCACCACATAAGTGATTTCGTCTTAAGATAGAACATGGTGCTCATTGGCACGGACGCAATAATTACTTCACATTCTTGTTATTCCACGAACAAGGTTAACAGACCACAAACTAATAGTTTTTTCAAAGCTACCACAAAGTGGACCGGATACTGCATCACGAGGACTGAGAAGCAGCAGCGTTGTTGCTCCGTATGCTTCGCCTATATATAGAAACATCGTCATTCTTGGCTTTAACTTTTGCTTTTTCATGTTCAGCTGCGGCGCACGCCTAAGGTGTCCCTGCGGAGCACTTCTCCATCCATGTTCCTCACTTCATGGTAGCATGACATAGTCATCCTGCATCCTGTCGCGAAAAGTGGGACGTGCGTATTAGTATTTTTTCTTTTACCACTGATAAGACACGGGCTGCCTGAACACCCTTGAGGCCATATGTATTTCTTTTCGCGTGCTGGGAAATTGAATTCGCACTGTCAAAAAAAAAAAAAGAAACAGAAACCCGCAACTCAGGGCTGACCATCTCTCGTGATTCATGTAGCTGCGTCTTATTTTATTTGTTTCAGCCAGTATTCTCTCTGAAGGCAATATCACCTGCAGAGGCTTGTATGTATTTTTCTGTACAGAAGCAGAAAGGGGAGATGTGAAAACTTTCATGCTGGTTTTCATTCTTTCTCAACACAAACTGGCAGTAATGAAGTGCTGCTGGTCACTGTTGCTGATATCAGCAGTTGCGAGAACCAAAATAAAAAACCCGTCTGTATTTCAAAACTAAATATCTGGTATTGTACGTTCGAGCATAGCTTAGCTTCACAAACAATTGTGAACGAATAGAAAAATATTGTTACAAAATCTACCGATTAAGCTCTTTGCAGATATGGGGCTTAGTGCGACTATGAGTCTGTGCAGATGCTCTATGTGCCTGGCAGAAGCTTCGAACATAATGTCTCCCTTTTCCCGCGTAACGTAACGATGTATTGTTCCACATTTTTCTGCAAGTAACGAGACTGAATCAAATCAGTTAACTCTTCTATGAGCAAAAATAACTTTATCCAACCCAAATACAGGCTTCTGTATTGTTAAGCCACGCTATCTCTCAAAATGCCCACAAATATGCTCACCTTTAACAGTGATAACCTTCCAACTTATATCATCTATATTACCATTGTTAATCGTGAGCACAAAATTTCGCCAAGAATTTGATTACATATGAGTGCCCGTGCGGTACAATTATACATTAGACATAAAAACTTTGGGAAGCTCTAAACCCCCCGGAACTGCAATCTGATTACAAGGCGTTCCGCGGTGGGGACTCGAGCATCAAGTAGGAACTCGTTACTGTAAAAGTAAATTTATATACGTGTACAATCGTTCTTGCGGGTCCCTTCTGTCGAACGCTGCCTTTGTTCAAATTTGAACTCGTCATCGAAAGTTAAGCTGTGCAGAGTCGCAGCTACTGCTCTATACACGACGAGTTACCACAGGTTCGTCCATAGTTCAGTGTATTCTCCGCATGCATTTTTGGTCTTTTTAGTTGCTTTCTCTGCGGCTTTTTTTTTTTTTTGAGGAACATGGCAGTGCCTAAGCTTCGCAAACTGCTCATACCAAAAGAGAGTACAATGCTAACGTTCTTTCTCAGACATACTCTCAATGGTCGCTACGCCGATAACGTTACTCTTGGTTTTATTATTGAAATATCCAACATATAGACATTTCAGGTGCAATTTTGCCATTGCGCTCATATGTAAAGTCCACGCCGGTAACATCATGCGTTGCATACACTAAGTGCGTGTGTTTCATGTGTTTTCCTTCAATGCTCGGTATGCAGCTATTACCACAATTGTAGCCGCACTTTTCTGCCTACTTCCCCATCATCACAGAGAAGCCTTGGCATAATATTGTTACGCAGTTGTTCCAATCTTCAACACGTTATGAAAGTCATAATGATCGCGTCGCTAACGGCAATATCGCATGCTTTCTCAAGTATACCACTGGTCGAGGTAGAAAGGTAAGAAGATGGCTCAGATTGTCTGTTTTTTGTATTCCGTGTTCAGTAAGATGTTGCGATTGGAGAACACAGCTTAATGGGAGCCCTGACGGGTATGTATTTTTGTTGAAGAACCCGTATTCAGTTAAAAAAAAAGTGAACTCAAGCGGATCAGCGGATACTTTACATTTAGGTTTCTTCCATTTTATATTCAGCATCTCGTGAACCTTGTTCTGTTTTCGCCATATTTTCCTAAAATAAAAAATCCATGTTTTTGTCGCATCTTTATATTTGGGCAAGACAGTGAAATAACTGCAATTTGATTTTCGTGCTCATGTGTTTCCTCAAATTTATATGTTTTTTGAAGAGGGGGCTGCCTTGAATGGCTACTTTCTGCTACTTTCCTCTCCTTTTCTCTCTCTCTCTCTTTCTCTTTGGTGCAGATGCCCGTGCTTCGTCTTTTTTTCTTCAGAAGCTCGCATCGATTCTGCGCCTATTTACTGGAGTACTCTATTTTAAAATTGGTGAGCGAGCATGCATTCCAACTTCCTTGGACGCAGCTCCCCTCACGTATTAGTGAGCTCCTCTCTCGTAAATGTGAGCTCCCTTGCCAGCAGGCTCCTGCTTATTTTTTTTTGTGGCTGGCTTTCAAAATTGTCACGTGATGTTCCCTCCTGATCCTCGCTATCGGACAATGGTGAGTGGGTACGACACTGAGTGCTTGGTAAGGATGGAAAGCGAGATTGTAGGAAACCTGGTTTCCGCCTGCGCGGTCTAACCTCAAACATGAAGAGCTTCGCTGTTAAAGTTAATTATTCTATTTCACTTGATTAGGCTGCTGAAAATGGTATTTGCAATGCCACCTGTCCTCCTAGCCACATAACTTATTTGAACAGCTTCTTTGTGATAGCAAAAAAAAATGGAGGACGATATAGATTACCAGATATATATACATTACGCATCGTGTGAGAGCCGTCTTAGGAAGGCGGAACAATTGCCGGCCATGCAGGCCAGGCTAACCCCGCCTGCTGCAACACCACCACCACCACCACCACTACCAGCCGTCCTAGGAGATTTTTTCGGTGCGAAATTGCTTATGGTCCAGCACAAATTTAATATGTGTGATGACCCTTAATACATATGCTCAACGTCAGACCCACACATTTCAAGGACACGCTGCCGTGCTAGCGCGTTTGGGACTCTCTCAGGGGCTGCGTCACACGCTGTGGCCTCTCCCCCTTACACTTAATCAGCAATCATGTGAAGACGTAAGGGAATAAGATTGTACACACGCGCGATGAACCAGCGCGTTTTATCCTAGTTAGAACGCGCCAGCACCCGCTAGCGCTATCGAGTGTGTGGAAATGGTTGTGTAAGAGGTTGTAACCTCTCCCCGCTTACTCTCTCAACAATGAAGTGGAGTTGCTCGGAGGATTTCAAGCTGAACGATTATGCCTTCGCATCCCGGCTGCGTCGGCTGCATTTCCGATGGACGCGGTAAGGTTGTAGGCCCGTGTATGCAGATTTGGGTGCACGTTAAAGAACCCCAGGTGGTCAAAATTTCCGGAGCCCTCCACTACGGCGTCTCTCGTAATCATATGGTGGTTTTGGAACCTTAAACCCACAAATCAATCAATCAATCGATTATGCCCCCGGGATCTCCGATGGCAGCGTAGCTCCTGCCGACTGGTCCGCGCTCCTTGCCTTCCTGACGCCGTGAAGCTCTCGCCGAGGAGTGTCCCGTCTTGGACTACTTCGACTGGCTCCCAACTTTCCTGTCTGCTCCTATTTTCCGTCGCTTGCCTTCTCTGTTTTTTTTTTTCACTTATTTTCTTCTATTCTTTTTATCCCCCCCTTACAACTACAAGGCACGTAACCATGTTGCAAATGGGCAGGCAGAAAATGGTGCCTTTTACCTTTCCTCCTACAATCATCACCCTCAATCAAGTGGCGGCGATCGGGAGCGAGATCCTGCAGACGCGCGAGAAACCCACCTTCTTCCACGTGGCAAGCTAAAACAAGAATTTGGGACGAGTAAAAGCCATTGAAACTGCTGTGAATGATTTGTGCGCACCACTTCCAAGAAGCAATTAACATCGGGCAAGGGACCCGTGATGAAAGACTCATGGGAGCGTTGAGTTGACTCATGCGCTGATTGACATGCTACTTATGGTTCCCTCTAGGAAGAGGTAGTTATTTTTTTATTTCTCTTTGGATCCGTCCCACATGTAACAAACATTGCTTCTCTTCAGAAAAAAAGGGTGAAACAGGCAAGTTTATTGCAAACTAGCAACAGCACATCATGTAAGTACAACTGTCTGAAGTAACAAAATCATTTCAGTGGCAGGTAAAAAAAGTGCACATAGACACGATGCAACTTGCAGCACTACAATACTCTCACAGATCACGAATCACTGAAGGAAAGAAAAAGAAAAGGAAAAACAATAGGCACTAATTTCGAACAGAATCACGTATTATGTGCGACGAGAAGCAAGATTTTTCTTGTTCTTGCTAGTGAGTGTTAAAATAGCAGTAAATGAAATTGAATATTCGCATCCGCACTCCAAAAATAAACGTGTATGCCACCTTCTCACTAAGGCTTCTTAACCCTGCGTTTCTATCTGTTCGGTAAGGTACCGAACCATGATCATTCTGTTCTTTTGTAACGCTGGGTGTACAGCTCGTTGGGGTCGTCGGCAAGCTTTGGCTTATACAGTGCTCGTGCCACAAGGCGAACATCGTGTCGTATTTAGAAAAAAGTGTTCAATGATTTTAAGTACTTCCTACTCAACTATGGACAGCACAATGAGCCATATCTATTGCATAAATACGATGCATACTTAAAATACAAGTTCTACCACCACTAAGTTCATTCTTATATTTTGAAAAATTGTGCACCTATTGGAACATTTTGGGGGTTATGATAAAAGGCCACCGTAATCATTCAAGGCTAAAGGGTGATTTTCTACAAGTTACACAAACAGCACTTAGCGGCCGTGAAAAACAGAAATGTTGACATCTATGTTTTGGTGATTGCTTCGCCCTCTTTTTCCTATCGCATCGGCGTGTGGAGTAAACACTGCTGTGAAATGATATAAAAAATCACAGCATATCTACTAAGTGAATACTAATGAGTCGGCGGAGGCGTCTGTCTGTCTGTCTGTCTGTCTGTCTGTCTGTCTGTCTGTCTGTCTGTCTGTCTGTCTGTCTCTCTGTCCGTCTGTCCGTCTGTCTGTCTGTCCGTCCGTCCGTCCGTCCGTCCGTCCGTCCGTCCGTCCGTCTGTCTGTCTGTCTGTCTGTCTGTCTGTCTGTCTGTCTGTCTGTCTGTCTGTCTGTCTGTCTGTCTGTTTGGTGGGTGTTGAGCCCTTACTCAACGTCCACTCATTTAATTTGGTAGCTGCGTTCTTACTTGTGAGCACATTCTATCAAACAGCGAATATTACGCATATTTGAGGTACAACATCAATACGTAATATTTAAGTAGAGCGTTTATTCAATCAGAAGTTGTGTCATCAAGACCTAAAATAATGTTGAAGTGTTGAGGACACATATACGACACCTTGCTCGAACTCCTCGCCATCACCTAGCCTCTCTACCAGTGGACCGACCACGCCCATCTTACAGCAAAACAATGACCACACATGGCAAGTCGATCCCAACTTCGTTATTTCCTGTCGCTAAGCCTGTGACTCCAGCCATGGTGCCTCGCTCAACTAATTGTTATTATTACCATACCTGGCGTCCATAAAAAAAGCTGATTTGTCGCCACCGGCTCTCAAGCAGCTCATACTACTTCTCTTGTAGGAGAGGGAGAGAGAGTGAGAAAGGAAAGGCCGAGAGATTCTCTTGTAAGAAAAATACCAAGACTCCATACATATGTAGCACTGATGGATCGCTTCGGCCGAAGAGCTCAACCGGAAGCAGTAATGATACCAGGTTGATCACGATGATTAAATTCAAGACGTCTTACGTTAACTACATCAACGGAAGCAGAATTGGACAGCCCTTTGCAACCGCGTTACAATTTGTCAATGATCAACCCTACACAGCGAATGGACTATTTTCTGCGACTCGAAGGCAGCACTGCAGTCTCTGTACTTTCAGCCTTACGCGACGGATCACACGAGCAGCTGGTACTAGAGATAGCAGAGGTTATACACCACCTGACTGAGAAAGGGCCCCAAATTACATTTCAGTGGTTGCCCAGTCACTGCGGAATCATCGGCAATGAACGGGCCGATCAAGCTACCCGCTCAGCCCACGCAGAAGATCATAAACTACGACTACCACTTTCTAGGACAGATGCTGCACGAAAAGCTCCACTGGCTTGCCCGCCAGCAAACCACGTCACAATTGGAATCAGCCGCACTTCAAGCATGGCCGACCGTACTCGCTTGACCCTGCGGTAAATCTTCAAGTCCAGTGGAGGCTTTGCCGAGAAGACCAGACCCTTTTATGTAGGCTGTGGTTGGGCGTTGCGTCTACCAACGCCTACGCTTTCCGCATTGAAATGGCCGAAACCGCAGCCGGTGGCCACTGTGGCAAAAAAGAAACATTCAACATGTCCTTTGTGACTGCCTACAGTACAGTAGACAACGTCTATGCCTTCGCAAGGAACTCAGAAAATTAGATAATCAACCTCTGTCGGAGGAAAGAATTTTGCTATATCGACAAGATGCAACTTCATAGTAGAAGGCCCTGAAAGCGCTACTGCACATTTTGTGATCGACCGGCCTTTCTGAACGGTTGTAGCCAGAACGCCATTCCTGTGAGTGTTCTCGTTTTCTGATGAGTGCATGTGCGTTTTTTTTATCTCTATCTACCATTTCTTTCTTGCCCCTATTTCTCCACCCCCAGTGCAGAGTAGCGAATCGGATGTCAATGCCTGGTTAACCTTCTAGGCTTCTTTCTCTCTCTCTCTCTCTGCATAGGCACGTAATTCTATAGACCGTAGTGTTTCTTACACTGCACTGATAATGCGATGCTATGAACGACAAAGCGAGTGCTTCCTAGGCTTCGCTAAAACGACACCATGCAAATGAGTGAACACGTACACACGTATGCGAAAGGGCGGCGCTGGTCGAAGGGACGTCGATCATTGTGTTTGTGGATTCGTTGGAATTCATTTCACCGCGACCTTGGACGTCGACGCGCCGTACAAACCAACCGACGAGCGGCAACTGAGCGAGCGAGCGCCGACCTTGAGTATATATACAGCACGACGGCGCCTGCACTGTCAGCTGTTGAATGTTCTCGAAGCGCGACGCCACATGCGCGTCCACTGGAGAATCAGGAGAATTGTAGATGTCGAACGCGGTGTGTAGAGGAGGAAGGGTGCACAGATGGTGGAGGAGTGAAGCGCGCGCGGTGTGTAGAGGAGGAAGGGATGCACAGATGGTGGAAGAGTGGGCGACGGCGCGACGGCGCATGCGCGCGCGTCAGCTGTCGAATGTTCGAGAAGCGGTGCGGACGGCGCACTACAAGGCGCGAGTATAAGATGCTCCGCATCTAAAAGTTCAGTAGGGCCTTCACTGATTTTCTGTGAGCACACGAATCATGTCGTCTTTCCAGCACTGATTGTTCAGACAAAGGTCTGTCGTCAAGGCGAGCTAACGCAGCAGCTAGTTGCCGTCTTTGCACGCTGTAACGAGGACAGTGACAGAGAACGTGCTCTATAGTTTCATCGCTGCCGCAATGACCGCAAGCAGCACTGTCTTCCATGCCGATTCGGAAGGCGAAAGCTTTGGTGAAGGCGACACCAAGCCATAGTCGGCAAAGCACTGTTGTCTCGAGTCGGGAGAGTCCAGACGGAGGCCGGAGTCGACGAGACGTGTCCAGTCTACGCAGTCGCGTGTGCCGTAAGCACTCGGTGTTCCACAGGGATTTTAATTCTACATTAGCGATTTTTCGGATGGTCATTGCAGCATCAGTCCTTGAAAATGGTATAGATTTTTCTTCACCATCTTCGTGTGCTGATCGGGCAGCTGCATCGGCATGATCGTTGCCCAATATGCCGCAGTGACTTGGAATCCACTGAAACGTGATTCTGTGTCCTTCGTCGAAGAGGTGGTGAAGCAGCTCTCTAATTTCCAGCACTAGTTGTTTATGAGGTCCCCGGCGTAAGGCGAATGTCAAACACTGTAGTGCTGCCTTAGAGTCCATGAACACGCTCCATTTCTTGACTTCTTGGTGTTTAATGACTTCAATTGCGCTACGTAGAGCAGCAAGTTCCGCAGCTGTCGATGATGTCTGGTGGGATAAACGAAACTTCACCGTTGTCGCTGTTGCAGGAAAGATCACCGACCCTGCAGACCCCTCCATTTTAGTTGAAGCGTCAGTATACAGATGAGTATGGTCACTGTATTTCTCATATAACAAGAGAAGAGAAAGCTGCTTTAGCACTGGAGACGAGAGCCGGGCTTTTGACCCTATGCCTGGAACCGTGAGTTCGACATGTGCACAGGTCATACTCCATGGGGGAGTTGAAATCCTCGATGGAGTTGTATATCCCACAGGAATGCGTGTGCGATATGACAAGACTGTCTGGCAGAATGAGGCACGAGGTCGGGCTTCTGGCAGTGAAGCTAAATGATGGGCAGGGGCACGAGTAAGATGCCTCACGTGTGCTCTGAGCACTTCCATCATGATATGCGTCTTTAGCGGGTAGTCATTAGCGATCTCGATTGTCTCAGCTGATGATGAACATCGCGGTAGCCCCAGACAAACTCGCAGGGCCATGGCCTGGATGCTTTCGAATGTCCGAATGTTGGTTCTACAGGTGTTGGTCAACACAGGCAAACTGTAGCGCAAATAGCCAAGAAAAAGCGTCTTGTACAATTGCATCATTGCATGTACTGAAGTCCCCCAGGTTTTTCCTCTGAGATACTTGAATAAGTTAGCAATTTCTGTCAGCCTCTTCTTCAAGTGGGCCACATGTGGGCGCCAGCAGAGGTCTCTATCAATGAATACGCCTAGAAATCTGTGCGTCCTGACATATGGTATGACTTGGCAATCGATTGATATAGCGTATGGTCTCATTGGCTTTCAACTAAAAGCAATCAATGCACATTTCGCTGGCGAGATTTTCAGACCCTGGTCCTTGAGGCACACTGATACCAACGTCACAGCTTTCTGAAGTCTTGCGCGTACCTGAGGCCTTGTCACGCCAGATGTCCAGACGCAGATGAGAACCAATGAGAACGAGGTTGAAGAGGGTTGCACTCAAGACGCCACCTTGCGGGACTCCACGATGCGTTGGGTGTTGGGAAGTTGGACCATCTGCAGTGTTCACAAACAAGGTCCGCCCTTGTAAATAGCTGCGTGTCCAACAATACAGTTGCCCGCCTATGCCCACTGACTCAATGGCTTCGAGGATGGCGTCATGTACAACGTCGTCGTATGCTCCTTTTACGTCAAGGAACATGGCTGCAGATAGTCGTTTACCTGCCTTTTGTTGCTGGACATATGTGACGAGATCTATAACATTGTCGATCAAACATCGGTGACGGCGAAAACCAGCCATGGCGTTCGGATATATCTCATAGTATTCCAGGTACCATTCGAGCCTGGCCAAGATCATTCTCTCCATTACCTTTCCTACGCAACTTGAAAGTGCTATCGGTCGGTAAGAGGCAATGTCCAGGGGAGATTTGCCAGGCTTAAGGATCAGTACCAAGCGGCTAATCTTCCAATCTTGCGGAACGACGCCAGCTTGCCAGGAATTGTTGAAGATGTTAAAGAGTGCTTCTCGTGCCCGTTTACCAAGGTTGCACAGCATCTTGTATGAGATGTCATCTGGGCCAGTTGACGACGACTTATTACATAAGACGAGCGCCGCATCGAGCTCCTGTGATGTAAACGGTAGATCCATGCGTGAGTCCCGTGAGTGAGGGATTTGATTCACTGCATGTAGGCTTGTGTACGCTGTCTGGCCCACGGTCATAGCGCAGAAATCTTCTGCTACCTCAATTTCATGCCGGTGATGAAAAAGCGCAAGGGCTTTGAAGGGAAAACGCTGCTCTGGAACAGAACGTAGGCCTCGCACAATTCTCCATATCTGAGACAGTGGTTTATGAGGATCTAGCGACGCACAAAATATCCTCCATCGTTGGGTGTCTAATTTGTCAAGGCGCCGTTGTATCTTCTTTTGGATGCGCCGGGCTGTCCGTAGATCGTCTGTGGAATTGGTGCGTCGGTATCGTCTTTCGGCACGACGGCGTATCGCACGAAGTCGCTCCAGCTCGAGGTCATATTCAGAGTACTTCGAAGAGCGTATTATTGTGCGCGTAGTCGCATGTGCAGTTTCCTTAATAGCTTGCTGAAGACCATTGGACAGGCCTTCTTCACAAGCATCCTCAAGTTGAGTCTTGAACACACTCCAATCTATTCTTTGTGTTGTGGTAGAGGAGTACGTGTTCGAAATACCTTTGATCTTCAGGTAAGTGGGGATGTGGTCGCTTCCGTGCGTTTCAATGTCCAAAAACCACTTTACTCGTGTAGCAAATTGGCGTGAAACAAAGGACAAATCAAGGCAGCTGCTATATGTAGTGCCTCGTAAAAACATAGGACTGGCGTCATTCAGAAGGACGAGACCATGGCTGGAATCCAATGATGCTAGACGTCGTCCCGTTGAATTAAGCCTTGAGCTTCCCCAGATGGGATGATGCGCATTTAAATCCCCGGTGATAACCCACGGACCCGGATGTGCCCTTTATATGCCTTCTAGTTTGTTGGCGTCGAAATGACCTGATGGGGATATATGCACGCCTAGAAGTGCGAATGTCACTTTTCCTTTTTTAACAGACAAGCAGACATACTGATTGCTGTCGTGAGGTTGCACTGGCTGGACGACGTAAGTAAGCTCTCGGTGAATAAATACAACAACCTTGCTACTTTCAATGTCACTTGAACAGAAAAATGACTCGTAGCCGGATAATCTGATGGGAAATCGGTGCAGATGAACAAACTGGTGAAAATCAGATATGCGAGATCTCAGACCTCTTGCGTTCCACTGAAAAATCGACGCTTCTCTGACCTCCTGACGGAACGACTTGTGATTGTCGGCCATGGCTTTACTGGAGGCTTGCAAGGACCGGACTCAACGCGTCCAGCACCTGTAAGCCGCTCCTAGCAGTTGGCGTGTTGATGCTTGTCAGAAGACTTCTGATGACACTCACAATGGATCGCAGCATAGGAATAATTTGACGATCTGCTTTTGGAGCCTCGTCATCAGCAGCATTGGCTTTCACTGGGAGCAGAGAGCGGGAAGGCTGCTCGGAAGGCCGCGCGTTCGCTATCACCGGCCAGTCTTCAGGGGAGAGAGGCTTCGCCGGTGGAGGTTTTCTTGTACTCTCTGGCTTTCTACTGGATGTTGATGGTGGTGTAGACGGAAGTGGTGCATGAATATCACCATGACTAGAGCGCTTCCGTCGGTGGCGACGTTGACGCCGGATTTTCTGTGAAGCTTCTCTATGGGTGGAGTTATCCCTGACCATTTCTTTCAGGATACCCATTTCTTTCTTGAGTCTTGGGCATTCCTTAGACGTGGCCTCATGCGTACCTCGACAATTGCCGCACCTATAAGTTGGTGCACAACAGGTGTCTACCGTGTGCGCCTCCGCGCACCGGGCGCATACGGTGGAGTTCGCACAGACGCCCTTGACATGACCGATCTTGAAGCACTTGTGGCACTGAAGCGGCTTTGGGACAAAATGCCGTACCACATGCCGGAAATGTCCTACCTTGACGAGCGTAGGGATTGAGTCGCCCTCAAAGACTATCTTAACGCAGCGGCTGTTCCCAAGGCGGCTTATATGCTTAATGACCACTCCTTCGTACGCTGGTTTTATCAGAATGGGTAGATCCGTGTTTGGTATTGCCAAGTCAATGTCGTAAATGACACCTGCAGTGCAAGTTCCAGTCATCGGTACGACCGCTCGTACTTTGACATCTCCAAGCTCTGTCATCATTCGAAGCTTCTCCAGCGTATCTGCATGTGTTGTGTCAACGGCTAAAACGTTCTTACGTGTGTTTGGCCGGACCTCTTTGATTTCATTGTGTGCTATTCCCTCAAGAACATTGGAAATGGCTTGCCTGTTCAATTTTCGAAGGCTGGCGGAAGGATCCACGGGCATGAAGAGAATTGTATGCGGCCAGCGTTCATTCCTTGCCTTCATGGTTGACGTGCTTGCTGGTGATGACGTCTTGATGAGCCTCCTTTTGGCCTTGCGGCTCATCACAGACACGAAGCTGCCATCTGATGAGTCGTCGCCGTCGACTGAGTAGATGTCCGTGTCTTCACTGGAGCTGCATCAAGAGCCTCGTTTCCTTGCGGAGCTTACAAATGTTGAGCTGTAGCCAGACGGGCCAGCAGTTCGTTCTTCATCCATGGGCACGAGAGCAGGAGCATCTCTTGAGCTGTCGCTGGTGATGGACCATGAGCCTTGAGCCACAGAAGAGCTTGAGGGCGCTGACATTTGACCACGTGGGCCTGTAGAAGTCGCCGCTGCCATCGCCACAAGGCGGGACGCAGAGAGCGTCCCAGGAATCGTGGAAAATATAACGAAAAACAGTTAGTAGTGACAGACGCGTTCTATCACTAAGTAACTTCGTCGTCCCCGTTCCAACCATATTTGCATCTTACCCTGTGTACAAGGTACCGGCGCTCAAGTTTAAAAATACGCCGCGCACCGCCGAAGTGGTCTAGTGGCAAGGTACTTGGCCGCTGGCCCGCAGGTCGCGGGATGAAATCCCGGCTGTGGCGGCTGCATTTTCGATGGAGGCGAAAATACTGTAGGCCCGTGTGCTCAGATTTCGGTGTGCGTTAAAGAACTCCAGGTGGCCGAAATTTGCGGAGCCCTCCACAACGGCGTCTCTCATAATCATATGGTGGTTTTAGGACGTTAAACCCCACATATCAAATCAAATGAAAAATACGCCACTTGCCCCACCCCGGTAGTCTAGTGGTTATGACACTCGATTGCTAACCTGAAAGTCGTAGGACTGAATCCTGGCTTCGGCGGCTGCATATTTAACGGACGTGAAAACACTTGAGTACCATGATCATTGAAATGAGCGAAGAAAGGACAACAACTATTCCTGGGGCCAGCTTTTGTTCTTGTTTCGCCCTTATCTTTCTCGTCGTCGCTTTAGCTGCCCATTTGCCCGTGCCCCAGCATCTCTCTTGGTCATGTGATGATAGAAATAATAAATTTTAGGCGCAATCAATACAGGTCGAATGATTTCTTTTAGTATAGAAAAGTAGAGTGAAGCTCTGATGCTTTGATAAGGCCACTCTGGCTTCAACTTGATAAAGCACTCTGCAGCGCTAGAGCGGAACTGGTTATTTACGAGTACGTCACATAAGAGAGACACTGTAATGCACACAGAGTGGCCGCATTTCCTTGGTGGTACTAGCTGGGCAATCAGATTACATATTACGCCGTCAACAACGGTCGCGCCGAAAAGCTATAGCTTCCTCATTAGGTTCCTGCTAAGAGCAACGCTGACTTTCTGTGTTTTCGCTAATGTAGAAGATCATGAATACCCCTCGAAGTTCAATTGCGTCCCCTTCTTTTTTCTTCATTGTGCCTGTTGCCACTCTTGTATGTACAGATTTTTAACACCACTAGCGTTGGTGCCAAGGAGTTTGAAGTGTGTACGCCTAATTTCTTCGTCCACTTACCTGTAGCTACAATAGTGGCATAGTCAAGAAATTTGGTAGTGTTCAAGAACACCAATCATTCTCACTAGATGACATCATTGCACGCAGTTTTGTTACTAACTACTGTTATATTAGGCCGATTTTAAGCAATTGTCCATATCTCGCTGGAATTTCATTATAGTCAACCTCTGTTTATCTCTCTTACTATGACCAAGCCACCTTCTTCAGCAATCACGCATGAATGCTCTATTCTGTACAAGAAATGGGAACTCTCATTCTGTAAACTTTGACTTACCTGTGCATGGATCACCGAATAGTCATTATTTCTTTATTCAAATAAATTAATGTATTAATAAACAAAATTTATGTATATTGCGATGGCTAACAAGATTGCAATGAGTCAGTTTGGTACTAAATTTTTTATCAGCTTATGAAAACAGGTAAATACATAAACTCCGATCAATGGCGAATGCGTAAGAATAGTTTTTAAGCAAATGAAGTGGTAAAGGACTCCTCAGGTTGCTTGAAAGAACGTAAAAGCGTTGTAATCACTGCTGGCACAAGTGTAAATAAGCCTTCAGGAAGCATGGTGCGTCTGAGTTTGCATTTATTTCGTAATTGGTATACCCAGCTTTCTCTCGCCAAGCGCGTTGCATATCGGTGAAGGCATAACATAAGGCGGTGTGCTTTCCAGAACACCCATACTGCTTTCCAACAAACTATTTTCCACTATCTCTGCGGTCATTTCTTCAACGGTGAAAAGAATATCAGTCACAAAAAAAAAACAAGCACTCATAATTCATACGTGCGCATCATTATATGTCCAGAAAGGGAGTAATCCCGCGAGCCTTATGCACACCTCTTGTTTTCTTGTTCCAGCTTTGGATAAGAAAGAGCTCACAAGGTATATTCTGCGAAGTGAGGTTACATGTCGGAACAAAATGAATAAATATTTTTTGTCCTGGATTAAACCCATGTCCGCCTCGTTGGAACAGAGGAGGTACTCGGCTGCCCACCAAAAGTTGCGGGTTTGATCCCGGCAGCAGCAGTCGCTTTTCAATGGAGGTGGTATATAGTAAATGTCTGTGTACTGTGCGATGTCAGGGCATGACAAGGAACACGAGATGGTCAAATTTTTCGGAGCTTTCCACTACAGTGACTCTCGTAGTCGCACGGGGGCTTTGAGATGTCAAACTTCATATAATAATATTATAGATGAAATCAGTGGTAACACTAACTCACCAATGATAATATGAGCTTATGGCAAATAAAAATAAAAGGTATTTTATGGGATGTAACATAGTCATTCGCAGCAAGCATCATATAAACGATGTATACCACAGCTTAATCCGAACACCTCTACAAAAATAATGACGACAGTGTTGTCACTCGCCACAACGTGGTGGTCTAGTGGCTAAGGTACTCGGCTGCTGACCCGCAGGTCGTAGGATTGAATCCTGGTTGCGGCGGCTGACTTTCCGACGGAGGCGGAATTGTTGTAGGCCCGTGTGCTCAGATTTGGGCGCACGGTTAAGAACCCCAGGTGGTCGAAATTTTCGGAGCCCTCCACTACGGCGTCTCTCATAATCATATGGTGGTTTTGGGACGTTAAACCCCGCATATCAATCAATCAAGTGTTGTCACTAGGTTGAGTGGTGGCAAAGGCAGAAGCAAGACGCGAAATACGGAACTTAATATTTGGGTTAACTTTTACCCCGAAGAATGAAACCTCAATATACAAGTAATGCATGGTGTGCACTGATAGTGGCGAGAACAGTCTTCGGCCGTCAAGCAAACTGATATGCGCTAAGGCACGTCGTAATTTATACATGTGGCATCGACTATTCGATACTGTTTGCTGGTGGCTGCGCTAGTTGAAACAAAAAACATTACTATTCGCGTTTGCGCACTCAAGCCTATCAGAAGACTCCAGAATAATGTGGAAAGTTCTCACACATATCATTGCAGTCTGCGCAAGGCTTATACTCGTAACAGATATCCACTTCTAATTATAGCAAAAAAAACGGGCATGGAAGTATCTTGAAATCACATACAACAGCCATGATAAACTTCCGTGAGTTCATTGTGCAACTCATGTCTTTCCCTGACAAACTACTAACATCAAATAGCAATTAGTTGAATTAAAATTGCGTCTAAGCGCTGTTTTAGTCAATCACATAACAAAACATAATAATAGCGAATACTCCCTGTTCGAAATATAGCATCATTCGGGACAACAAGGTTCGTATGATTATTTATACGTCATTAGATATAGAAATCAGTAGATGTTGTGTACCTACAGAAAAAAAGTAAGTCCTGGCAAGACGTGATGTTCCTCACATTTTCAAAATTGTACACATCTCGTAGCTATGTCTTAGTGAACAAGGTGTTTCTTTCTATCAGAGGTTGTCTAAAGCACAGTTGATTTTCACCAAACTGCAGAGCTTCGCAAATACTTACTGCATATTTTTTTCTGTCTACTGAATAAAACAGATGGTCATGATGTCAGAGATGATTTTCGGTGACTGTAATAGGTCTCTGCCACAGCGGAACTCTCTTCGTGTAACACTGTCGTAAGAATTCTAATCCTATGGGGAACCTAGATATTGTGAATTATAGTATTACTTGATCTGTAGTCTATTAAAGCATGTTGCGAATATGAAACTAACAAACACTAATGAGGCTTTTAGGTTGTGCGTAAAATGCATGCTGACAAGGAAGTCAAGCTGAAGCACAACGTAACGGCATACCACTCCTGCCCTCATATTCGCTGACATTGTATTTTTCTGCCCCGACAAATTCTATGCACTATGAGATAAGGAAACATGCACTTCAACCATAGCCTCACTCGTGTACTGTGATTTTTGCTCGTCTTTTTGAATAATTGGATGCAGATAAGGGCGTTGATGGTTATCTATACGGCAGTCTTGTAGTTCTTAGAGGCCACACTGATTGTCAGTATAGTGGTCATCATAAATCTGTGTAATTAGTTATGACGGCTACCTTCATAAGCAAACGCATTTCAAGCTAAGAAACGCGCTTCGCAATTTCATCTCATTAGGCAGATCCGTGCTTACAGGCTAATTATTTATTATACTCAATCATGTCTGATTAGCACAATAAGCGCCCTGCTTTACGCGCGGGTACAAACACGTGAGAAGGTAATGTGAATTTATTTCCCCGAAATAACTGTCCTTGTTTTGTCATTGCATTTCCATACCTGTGACTGGTGTAGCCGAGAAGTATGAATGCATACATGCAAATCGACGCATAAACACACATATTGGGGATCTGAGTACCCTCCTCCCTCTAGAAAATACCAAAATTGTGGCTAGGCCGCCGCCAGAAGCAAATACGTTCAAAGGCACAGCTTTGAAGAAATCCCGTATTCTTTCGTTCTCCAGCAAGCTTCATTTCAGCATTTGCAAGCCGGTTTGCGTCAGTTTCTCTTTGATGCAATCGAAAAACGTGCTTAAGAGCTATCTTTTGCAACTATACATGTCGCAATTTCTATTCTAATTACTGACGACATCGTAGCATCTGAGAAAGCATATAAAGTTCATCGCATGCTTGTTAACCAAGATAAATCAAATCGAAAGTTTCTCGTTACTCTTACCTCATTTGTCTTTGAAGTCCGGTGAGAAAAAAAAACAGAAATGAAAGTCTTGTCTTATAAAAACCGTTCATTTTCTACGAAAAAATGAGGGATTATATTTTTAAGCCAAGTGGCATAACTTTTCATGAATATTTATGATGAATGTCTACAATTTCTTCTCAGCCACTGTAACCAACCAAGCGGTGTTTATATAGGACCGCGTGATGTTTTGGAAGAGTTTCTGAAAGAAGCCTTAGAATTTCAAGCAATACTTCAATTATTTTGGTATGACCCAACGATGGTTATCCACGGAAAATGAACGAAGCATCGTGACATTTCTGGAGCCACCTGACATTGTTTCTTTCTACAGCACGCACGTATACGTCGGTCACGTTGGCGGGTAATTGTGTCCCGGAGATCCAAGGATGCATGATAAGTTTTGCTGCTTCGCTTCTAATTGTGTTGGAGATTCCAATATGACAAAGTTTCCACCGAACGCACGTGGCCTATTTCGGGGCGCCGAATATTCATATTACTGGCACCAATTACTCTTGCTGCTTTGAAACCCGGAAAGCAAGAGAATTAGATAGCGTATGCTGTACGGTAGAAGGTATTTAGCACCATAGAGAATATACTAAGGAATGGCTCTTTCAGTTCTACAGCAACCGGGTATCATAACCTCAAAACTATTAGAAGCGAAGCAGCTTATTATGGCTTAGTTCAATCCGGTGTGCGCAGCAACTGGCGCAAGCACTGCCAGAACGCGCTCACGCGCTACCACGTTCCGGCCTGTGTAAAGGGAATGGATAAGACGCTGTGGCCTTTGCCCCTTATTCTCTCTTTCAGCAATCATGTGATGGCGTCGGGAAACGAGGTTTTGCGCACGCGCGATGAACCCAAGTGCCCCTGCATGGCGTGCAACAAGAGTTCGGGACGAGCAACAGAAACTGCACTAAATTCTTGGTGTGCTCCACTTACAAGGACGCATTAACAGCGGACAAGGTTCCCAGGATGAATGGAACTCTAAGTCGACACATGCGCTGCTTTGCGTGCAACTCATGGTTTGATATAGTGGGAGATGGCAAGCTCTGAAAGAAGTCATCATTATGGTCAAAAGAGCACACAAATCTGAGCACACGGGCCTACTACATTTTCGCCTCCATCGGAAATGCAGCCGCCCCAGCCGGGGGATTCGTTCACGTGACCTGCGGGTCCGCAGCCGAGTACCTTAGCCACTAGACCACCGCGGTGGGGCTCCCGATAAATACAATAGAAGCGTTCTAGTGAAAGCCGAACGTCAGCCAAGACGTACGTGCACATGTTATGAGCACCGCTGCCCCACCGCTACTCCGATACTCTTTGAAAAAATTACGCTGGCGGCCGTGGGGCGGCGTGACAGTCTACGGAACTTGCGAATAGTGAGAGAGCGCCTCCCAACGTAAACTTGGAATGCTGTAGCTATTTAGGGGCTAAATCAAATTTGAACCATAGGGAGGCGTGGGAAGCTATGCTTTGAAGCGAGGAGCGTGTTTCACAACAACAAGCCATTCATTGATTCGGTTTGTATACACAGAAAACACGAGTGCCACCTATAAGGATACAACGCCTGCCAGCTCTTTCGGGACAGGGAAACTTATAGAACAGGAGGGCTGGAGGAAAAAAAAAGGAAGGAAGAGGAACGAAAATGGAACCAAACAAAAACGCGTTAACATACATCAATAGTCTAATAGTATAAACGCGATGCCAATTCGGTTTTATTTAACAAAGTTAGCAGGGCTCTGTGGACTGGTCATGCATTGCGAAAGAAGCCGTGAATAACCATGGCCTTTTTGCCTGCTCTGAATCGTGGATGTGCCGTTCCCGTCAGCTTGGTTTGTGCGCCGGAGATAGTAGTGTCATCATTATTGCGCGATTTTGAGTAGCACGTAATTAAAGAAGCAGTGGCTAACCACAAACAGCATAACATGCACAGCTGTGAAAACATTCGCGGTTGCTTAGACTTGCAGAGTTGCATCACCAGGCAGGCGGTTTCCGCAAACAGTACTCTTTCAGCCAGACCTGTAATCAGTTTTTTTTTATAATAACATAGCGACAATTCATTTGAAGGGAGCCACATACTAAGTGCGCAAAACAGTTGGTCACCTGTTACACATTTTGATATCCTGCACTAAGCGCAATGCACCCGAAAGGCAACATGTTAACGCCCGGCCACAACCACTCGGCTGTGACACTACACACTTTTTTCTGGACCCGAAACTAACGCTCAGCAATGAACTTCATCATTTTCGGTAATTTCGTGTTTTTCGTGCCTGATGAATATTCTCTTAATGATCAACGTTTCTTGCGCAAAGTTTACAAAAACGAACGGAAGACATCGATCAAGGACGTGCGTAACACATTAGTGCTAACGGAAAATTATAGTCGTAGATGAACATGACGTATATACAGTGATCAGCCCCGCCGCGGTGGTCTAGTGGCTAAGGTACTCGGCTGCTGACCCGCAGGTCGCGGGTTCGAATCCCGGCTGCGGCGGCTGCATTTCCGATGGAGGCGGAAATGTTGTAGGCCCGTGTGCTCTGATTTGGGTGCACGATAAAGAACCCCAGGTGGTCTAAATTTCCGGAGCCCTCCATTACGGCGTCTCTCATAATCATATAGTGTATTTGGGACGTTAAACCCCATATATCAATCAATCAATATACAGTGATCACACGCGTGCGCCGGGCTGCCAAGGCTACCGACGCCCTCTATCCTCATTTATCAGAACTTCTGTTTGGCTAAGTGTTATCGACGGTGAAATGACACACGTGCCCTCTTCTGTCGTTTTAAAGCGAAAGCTGTTATGAGATCACTTTTTGGGTCACGTGCAGTTGTTGTTTTCCAACGCCGCTGGTGTCCGTAATCTCATCGCGTGAAATAGAAAAAACCTTTCACCAATGACACAGTGGGGCTTGAACTCGTGTCCGCTGGGTGTCAGCCCAATATTCTATCACTGAGATACGCCGGTGCTTGTAACTTGTTGTAAAACTTGCCTTTGGCAGGCATGACCTAGCACCATTGGCACAGTAGAGCTCGAACGTGGGTCCGCTGGGTGCCAGCCCAGTATTCTACCACTGATCTACACCGGTGCTTATGCCTTGCTGTCAAACTTGCCTTAAGCAGGCTTTGTGTCGGGAAAGCAATCACGTTAATGCGACTTATAAAGAGATAACAGCGAAACAAGAACCAGTCGTCGCACAATGCGAATAGCGTAATGAGTGGGCCGTCCAATGCTCCAAACCATCACAAAAGCTTGTTCTTGTTCCCCTATGAACTGTGGCGCAACCCACTTCAGCCATGATTCCTCATCGTCGTAAGCCACTGCATGAACAATTGGCATAAAATTCCTTGCAAGTGTATAGCGGATACCACGCTTCTCAGAAGAATGACGAATTATAGCATAGCGAATGCCGGCCTACTACCCAAAAGTTTATTAATAATGCCCTAGTGGGTACCAAGCAAGTGTGCCTGCAGTAGTTACCCAATGAGTGCTTTGAAAACGCTCTGAAAGGCCGCTCTTCAAGCTTTCGCTGTGACTGTGCAGCGCCTACCGCGCAGGCCTGGCGTTTTTTATTGCGTATGCTTCGGCAACATTTCTTTTTGTCTGGTTGTTCGACCAGCGCACAAGATTACTTTCTTCATACAAAGGACTAGGACAGCGTGTCGTCGGATGACCTCAAGCTTGTTGGAGATGGCCCCTGTACCAGTGCTTCTGCAGACACAAATTTTCCTGTAAATACAATAGAAGCAACTGTGGAACGATTGTCTATGGGAGCTGCAACGCATAGAACTCCAGAGAGCACGGCGATGATGAGTAGAACATGGATTTGTCTAGTTTTCGTACTTTCGTCTTCATTGGGCTTCGCGTGGCTTGGAGCGGCTTTTTCACGAAACGACAATCGGCCAATGTTCAGCAGTTGCACTGAAGCAACTTAACGTTTTAGGCCCACCAATTCAAGTCGAGTCACGAAGTTGAAAACGGTTCGTTTTTTCTTAATTTGTCCAAAAGGACAACGAGGTGGGGGTGAGACAAGGCCTCCCTGTTCCAACGTGGGAGCGGCTCGCAGTCTTGGCCCCTTTAAAATAGGGTAAAGATTCTTCTAGACAGGAATAAATGTTACTATTTTTGCCTGCAACCTCATGTCGACGCACCTTCGTCTCTGTTCAACCTATCGAGCACCGTAAGACAGTGAGATTCTGCGCATGAGGGTTTTCATGCTTTCAACGAACCTCTTAACATGTTTGGTCGAGCATATCGCTTCTTTGTTTAGGGCGGTGTGCTCGACGAAATGCGTGCGCTGACCTTTGGTGGTGAATATATTATGTGATGATTGGAGATACTTGCCTCAAAGAAATGAGTCAAGTGTGCATAAAAGTATTTTTAGGTATGGCGCAGTAGCATCAACCTTATATTTGCACAAGCTCAGGAAACATCCCATTGTAACAAAAATTAGAATGAAGGTTTTTGAAAATGTTGTAAAGCTCACTTTAACTGTACACTCTCGTTTTTTTTTTATAAAAGTGAACACGTGAACGCGAGGCCTGTGCTCTGAGGCGGCTGCCTGCAGTAACATCAACCTACAAGTGAAGAAAGCACGTTCGCTTTTGGCGTCATCTATGGCCAAGCGAGGTTACGAGTCATGGCCGACAGACAAGCACTGCTAAATTATACGCTCCCTACCCCCTCGCGTGGTAAGCGATATCGGGCGATTACTGCAGCTTGCGTCGATAGTTGATATGTTGGCAGTGGACAATATTTACGCACTGCAGGCGTGAGCAGAGATGGAGTGACATCTAGCAGCGGTCGTTTACCGGCCATAATTCGCTATTTTTTTTTTTGGCAACAGGTGATGCTGAAAGCGAACGTGTTATCTTTTGCTGTCAGTTGATGGTGCTGAAGGCAGCCGACGTAGAGCGCAGGCCACGCGTTCACGTGTTTTTTTTTTTCATAAAGAACGACAGTGTAAATTTATTTTCACAACTTACAGTGATGTGAACTTGATGGGCGGCTTTGTTTTCCTATAAAATACCAAGTACTCATAATCGTTAATCAATTTTTCTAAAAACACTTTCGATTGATATGTGGGGTTTAGCTTCCCAAAACCACCATGTGACTATGAGAGACGCCGTAGGGGAGGGCTCTGGAAATCTCGACCACCTGGGGTTCTTTAACGGGCACTCAAATCTGAGCACACGGGCCTACAGCATTTTCGCCTCCATCGAAAACGCAGCCGCCGCAACCGGGATTTGATCTAACGACCTGCGACTTAGCAGCCGTGTACCTTAGCCACTAGACCACCGCGGTGGTCTAGTGGCACAAAAACACTTTTGTGCTTGTGGCAAAAATGAGGCCTACGGGACAGCTTTCTGCGCTTCCATAGTAAAGTACCAAGAACTCTGAATTGTTAACAACTTTAACTAAGCGCACGGATGAATTGTTCAAGCCTTTATAATTATTAATATCTCGACGGTGCAGCTTAAGGCGCTGCCGGAAAGCAGTGTTTTAGCATCGTACACAAGGCACATCGATACTCAACTTGACACTCGGGTGTGCTGTTTTGTCTAATCATAGCGACGGCTTTGCGTCACCGTAACGACCGGGGTGGGGTGATTTGTCAAAGATACCACCGTGACAGGATGCACAAGATTAAACTGTACCGCCAAATCTCAGTGACCTTGAAATTGATATATCGTTATTTTCCTTATGTATTCTTACTTTTAAGTTCTGGTGATTGCTCATCACAAATGTGTGTTTCTGTCTTCATCATACTTCACAGTTTTCAAATTACATTTTTTTTATCTTTTCCAGGTAAGCATGTCAACCTTTGTGGCACTTCTAATCTGACCTTACATGGTGAGTGAGTCTCGTCATATGTCTAATTACTGAAATTGTTGAAGTTTATTTGCTTATTGTTCACAATTTTCCCAATTTGCATAGCCCGACTCGGACAATAGCTTGCTTGTGCAGTATTTTTGTATTACGCGGTACGGTAGAACTAATACTGTCTCGTGAGCATACTGTATTATATCGTTCAATGAGCTGTGAAAGACGTTTTTTAACGATTCAATAAATTATGTGGGGCTTCCATACCGCCTTTTTGAAGATATATTGCAGTGCAGAAAATCTGCTAGAAGGCGATGCCAAGCGCTAATCACCCTGGGCTTTTTCGGGAAATTTCAAAAACGTGACAATACAAAAAAAAAAGATTGCACATATCAGCCATTCACAATATGAAATTGCGCTAAACTGTTCTGTTCGCTTGTCTCTAGGTCTGATTTCAATGATTGACATGTGGAGTTTAACGTTCCAAAACCACCGTATGAATATGAGAGGCGCCCTAGTGGAGAGCTCCGGAATTTTCGACCACCTGGCGTTCCTTTAACGTGCACCCAAATCTAAAAACATGGGCCTACAGCATTTTCGCCTCCATTGAAAACGCAGCCGCCACCGCCGGGATTTGATCTAATGACCTGCGACTTAGCAGCCGTGTACCTTAGACGCAGAACACTGTGGCGTGGCAAGTGTCCTTAGGCGCATTTTAAACTTACATGTATTCAAATACTACATTACACTTTCTTTACCTGGAGTCTAGGTTCGCAATAAAAATGCTCGATAGGGTGACAACACAGCACACTTGTTCCTGTCGATCATTTTTGTGAGTTCAAGTCTGCTAGCATACCTTGTTGCCGTAGGTACATAGCCGGTGCTGCATGAAGGTATGATATAATTCGGTTGCGCCACAAACGACTACATTTGAAATGATCTGATAATTACGTCAATAAGTATCATTTAGAGCTCACTGCTCTCTCAAACGTGCTTTCGATGAAATTATGCAGCAAAAATCTTAAGTCTGCCGATCCGAGTAGGCGACACTGCTGAAGATTATACCATGAAAAGCTTTTGCTCGGGGGAATGTGTATTTAATTAACAAAACAACACCGGAAAGAGAGAACGCTCACTTGCAAATGAATTTACTTGAAAAGGTTTCACGACAAGAAGGCGTAAATGTAGGCACATCGGCAAAATACACTGTCACAAAGAAGTTTTTACAAACTGCTGGCAAAGCCAGTAAAGATTTCATATTTTGAAGATGGCGTAGTACATTTAATCATTTTAGACACTTAACTGCTCTGAAAAAATGGTGTCTTTCATCTTCAAGTGCACCAAAAGTGCATTGATGCATGCGTCTGCTCTGCTACCTTAATTTTGTCTACCTCAAAAATATATCTCGCGCATGCCCTATTTTTGACTCACGACATCAGTCTCCATGCAAATGTCGAACCATGGAACCCAACAACTGGACATGATGAAACACTTAGAATTTTGGGCACTTCTCGTAGAATACGGTTGAAACGAGAAAAAAATACATGCCGTAACTACTGCTTTCCAGAAATCTTCCCAGACACAAACACAGATCGGGCCACCTCTTTGCTAGAGAGAAGTGACACAATGAAACAATCATCCTCTTAAGTCCATATTTTTATCAGCTTTTTCTTGTTTTTTTACGGATACATTCTATTCCGGCACATAACACGGAAGCACTCGCACGGACATATGCTGGCTTTATCATGTTCAACATCGCTGTAGTGCTACTGCAGCAAAGAATCACTGAAGTTGTATGATTGCTTCATAAGTACGTGAACAGGGAATAATACAGTCTGAGATAACCATATATAGGTTCTATCCTGAGAGAATGCCGGAGGAAAACTTTCCCTCATGAGAACCCCGCTTCGCGAATGAATGGACCCAGACACAGGTATGCCGATCGATACTAGCGATGCGAAGCGCTGTTTTGCCGGCAGCGATCTGCCTTGCCCAAGAGAGTACTTCATTCTTTCTCACCTCTTCCTTCTTCTCGGAAGCGTGGGATCCTTTGTTCTTTGGGACGAAGCACTGCACTCTTCATAAACTCATACGTTGCAGGCTTTATACAGTTAGAAGTCACCACTAACAACAAGTGTGACTTTGTTTTTTTATCTGTCTTGGTTTAGAAACGCGGTACACCTTCCTAAAGCCTTTGTTTCGTAGCCGTGACTTTCGAGATTGTAGGTGGTGCGCACATAATGGCGATAATTTCATTAGGAGTACCTCAGAGATTTCTGTGGTGCGTGCTGATAGAAAACTTGCATCGGTGTACCTAGGAAAGGCGTTCTACGCACACACTCATTTTCGTTACTTTTTCTAAACACACCTGTGGACATACTGGGCCTGTCCACGGACGAATTGATGCACGAACATCCATTAGAGTCAGTTCCACTTTTTTCCCCTACGATAATTTTATCTGGCTACACATGTGTTGCCTTGGCGTCTAGTGAGACTTTTTCAGGAATAACAAATATATTTATTGAATCAATGCTGATTTGTTGGTCTGGTGAGGGTTCACTTCAATGAGCGCGACATACCTTAAAAAGCACGTTCTGAAAGAAAGCAAATGTGGCTTACACGACTGAACGATGTTCACGCCGTATAGAAACAGGTGCCTTGAGTTCATGGGGAACTCACGGCACCTGTGTTTTTTACGGCGTCATTAACGTTCACAGCTAGATGAATAGCCTATACAACTTCTTTGAAGTAAATACCACGGTAAGTCAAACGCGTTTGCATAGGCCCGTAGTCCTCAAAAAGCACAAGAGGGCTGTGACTGCGTTGTGCGCCGAAGAAAGACAAGGATGGTGCTCCAGCTGCATTCTACACAGAGATGACACAATCGTTTCATAGTCGCAATGAGTTTCTCTTTCCTTTCTCATATTTATACACCCCGTTCCAATTTCCATAGCGTTGCGTATTAAACATGGCATGTGCCTGGTTAACCTGTCTGCCTTCTCTCTTCTTGTTCTTCCTTCCTTGTAGTAAATAAATTAAGAAACAAATAGGAAGCATTAGAAAGTAGAAACACATATCTGAATACAAAACTACGTGGCTGGCAGAAGTAAGGCTGGCTGTGATAAATGTATTATGTTATTTTGTATACAGACACTGTTTACATAAGCACATGTACACATAACGCTGTACACTGTTTTTCACTATAAAGAACTAAACCTACCAATGGAATCCATGTGCATTCGTTGAGAAATTGTGAAATTTTGTACTTGCAACAGAATCACAGATATAGGAAACAAGATGCAGCGAAGTCGATAAAAAAAGTTGGCGCCGTATCTGCATGTTACACAGCAAATATCGTCGAAACAATATGCTCTTCCATCTGGACAGAGTGGACAAAACGTTTATTTGGTGGTCTGCGCAAGAAAATTGGTGAACAGTATTCTGGAGGCGCAGCGTTAGAGTGCCTCGAGCGTGCAGCGGAGGCGAACGAGCTCATCAAGTCATGTCACACGTGAGACATGAACGCTATCTGGCAGTTATCCTTGAAAACGAGGCGTGAACCGTGCACGCCCGTCTCTGAGGTGATAAGGGGTAGAACGCAATGCGACGGGTAGGTGCCACTACCGTGTCGTCTTAGCAAAGCGTTGGAAACACCTGCCGTTTCATGCAAGCGTTGCATGGCCAGCGCAGCGTTATGAAATCTACTATCCTTAATATTACGTGTGTATGCCTTTTATAGTAAAAATACACATACATAATATTGTGGGCTTTTTTTAGGGTCTTTCTTATGAAATCTACTCTGACATCTTATGACTTATACGTGTTGTTATGGTGCCTCAGATATGCGCAATAATTGCTCTTTGATTGATAATCGCACAAGTATGAACGCTGAACCTTGAGCAATATTGGTGGGCGCTGCGGATGGGGTCGGCCATTTGGAGTATTGTTTGGTCACTTTTGGGCCTTTTAGGGTACAGTTAAGGGTGGACAAACTGACAAATGTACAGGCAGACAGACCACAATTTTTGTGGCGAAGGCCCCCAAGAAAGACTATCCCGTTTAAAAACATGAAAAAGCTGGCTTCATGTTACACCTATGAGACGTACAACACAATGACCGCCACAGCAGCCACGCCATGGTGGTCTAGTGGCTAAGAGACTCGGCCGCTGACACGCAGGTCGTGGGATTAAATCATGGCTGTGTCGGCGGCATCGTCAATGAAGGCGAAATTGCTTTCATGGCCGTGTCCTCAGATTTGGGTGCACGTTGAAGAATCCCAGGTGGCCGAAATTTCCGGTGCCCTTCCCTATACAGTGTCACTCATATTCAAGTGGTGGTTTTGGGACGTTAAACCCCACATCTCAATCATCAACCGCCGCTGTAACAAAGTTGGTAGGTAGAGCATTGGACGTGTTATGACAATGTCGCAAGTTCCATCCTTTCCAGTGTAATGTTATCTTTTTGTTCAATTTGCATTTTTAACATATACATCATAACTGCGACAAATACCATCCCCGTACTTTCGTGCTTTTTGTTAATTATTCCTAATTATTGCTCTGCCTAATAGTCAAAACAGAAATATCATGTTGCAAAAATGAATTGCGGTAAGTGGTGTCCCTACATGGATTGGTAGTGTTAAGCACGCAATTATCTGCCAAACGAGGGACGGCCGCCGTCAATCCGCGAGAATTATTGATCCTGTAAGCTCGCGTTTTCGGCCACTTGATGTGCACATGCTGCCCTATGCGGTTTACTTAAAATGTTCACGTCGCACGAGAATTAGTTTCAGACAGTACCGAATACTCTTACACGACAGTGGCTTATTTGACAGTTTCTAATTCTCCCATTCCTCACTTCCTTCTAATGATATATGAAAGAGACTACGCCTTTCTCGTTTGTACCACGTGTTTATGTTTTCCTCAGGCAATTTTTTACTAAGTATTTAGTTTTTCATTCCTGATCTTCCCTTTTTAACAGTTTTGAGCGGTAAACAAGCAGGTCCTTTTCTGTCGAACTCTCTGCCTCTATCTCTCGCTATACAACATAGACGTTTTGATGTCATGGCATAAGTTTGTAATAATGGGATTCGGGCCGCCTTTTTATGGTTGCATGCGCAAGCATATTCCCCCCCACACTGGTGTGCATGTTTACAATAGAGCTGTTTGACGTGGCTCCAATTGGTGAAATAAAGTGTCCACACTCACGCTTCCAGAAGCGCATTTAATGTGCATTAGTTTATTTACATGTGTGTGTGTGCGTGGGCATGTGTGTGTGTGTGTGTGTGTGTGTGCGTGTGTGTGTGTGTGTGTGTGTGTGTGTGTGTAGGTGCGGACATGATAAGGTTGCTTCGTGAGACCAAACTGTGTCAATTCCACGTTAAAGTATACGGAAGTCTCAGCGCATTGCTTAACTGCCACGTCCTAGTTGTATAATGTCATGAACTTAAGCAATTCGACAGTGAACTTCAGTTCTCTCGCAACTTTTTATTGTTTATTATCCAAATTGATGTAATGACGCCCTAATATTGTTTGATTTTCTATTTTTGGGTCTGTTTGCAAGGCTTTCTTTCACAGTAAATTTTTACAAATCAGCTGAGTTTTCGGTCGTGCCTAAGTATTTAGGTGAAAATAAATGAATACACGAAAAAAAGCTAGGACAAGGGCTTGGTTTTTGTTACTCTATGTAAATTTTACCCAAATTCGCTATCTAATGTGCCCAGAGGAAAAAAAAACTCTGTCATGAACAGTCGCTGTCGACTTAAAAATGAATATTTGGTATTTGCTTGGAAGAAAATGCACGTGTTCAGTGTACCACAGGCACTGTTCTATGAGTTGTTACACGTCAATAAACAGTTAGCCGGGTTGTTAATTTTTACAGGCTTGACTGTAATGTGTACTAAACTACAACAAGCTTTATGGGTAACAGTAGCTTCAAGAAATTTAGTGGTAGACCATGCAACGTTGAATATTGGTGTTATTTTTTTCAATGCAAAGAAATTATCTTTTTTTACATGGATGAATAACTTCTCAATAAAGTTGAGTTTGTTCTCTTTCTCATGAATAACCTTGGCTGCTTAACCGTATGAAGCGGTGTTATTACGACTGTGCCTTAACTGCCACCGGTACACTTCTGGTGACGTGTCAAGGTTAATAATATCGGGAAGTGCGCCATTGATCAAGGAACACAGCAGGAGAGCCCTAGAATATCCACATTTCTGCAGATGTGACCACGACAGCGCACCGCAAAATAGAGTAAATTACCACACACAAGCACGCACATTGCACCTCCAGTGAGAAACCAATAAGTTTGAATGAAAATACGCTGCATATGTGTCTTCACACACTAGACTGAATGAGAGCAATACGTATAGGATCCTGTTAACACGTACAAAATTATAGAAAAGTGGACAAATGGGTAGTACACGAGCTTTCGCGCTGTTCACTTCTTCCTGTGTCTGTTGTGTGTTGCTGCTCTTCCAGTTCGCTTCATATACTAGCTTTCTTGCAGCCCGATCACATAGGGATGCAACCACTGTGTGAAGAACTCGTGCTTTCAATTGGCGCTCAGCAACACAGCGACATTAAGACAGCGCCGCTTAGGTGATATTTATTTGAAGAGCTGCCCCGTTAAGAAGTACTGCCCTTACCAATTCGTATACCCCCCCACTGAGAGAAAATGCCAACCGAAAAAGTAGAAAGCACTTTGTTCAATCTCTGCTTAGTGTGAATCGGTGGGGTGGCAAGGTGAACGAACGAAAAAGTACCTCAACTTATTCGGTTAGAACCAAAAAAGGGCAGCATCTCACTCGGAAGCGCGTATTATGTCGCGGGAAGCAAGAAGTGCAGTCGAACTGAAAGATTCGTGAGCGTTTAAACCTTTTTTACACTGTGCGCCTTTATTGCGCTTTTTGCAATTTCTTGTGATGCCCTCTAGCATTTTGGTAGTGCTTTAGTAGGGGCCGGGGAAACTGGCATTGCTAGAATGAAGGCCTGCGAGACCACGAAGTATGTCGTAACTTTTCCGCTAGAGAAGAGCGAATACCCCGAGACATCGTGGAAAGGTGGATTGCCTTCACTTTCCTTGCTCTGAAATACCTTTTATTTCCCGAGCTCTGACAGTCTCCTCGTTTTTGTCTGGCACGTTCATTACTTGATTCGCCGGACCTTTTACTTTTCTATGAACCGAGCTTAAGTAGGACTTACTTTTTTGCTCCACATTCTTCTGGGAGCTCAATTTGATATTCAGGGTCCACGTCGATAGTTGGCGGTCGTTTAGAAGGATCGATGGGGGTAAAGTTCAGTTACTTTCTCTCCAGT
Source organism: Rhipicephalus microplus (assembly GCF_013339725.1). NCBI lineage: Eukaryota > Metazoa > Arthropoda > Arachnida > Ixodida > Ixodidae > Rhipicephalus > Rhipicephalus microplus. The sequence continues at coordinate 89,421,038 of NC_051170.1, forward strand.
CGTTCTGACTACCACGAATAAAAAGTTATCTGCTTTTTTTCTTGTCACTTGTGGGTGTCTATGGACTTTTCCTCTTCCGCGCTGACATTTGGAACGTTTCTTTTATTCGCGTGGAAACCTAAAAGCTTGTCTAGTGCCTCGGAAAAAGCACTTTCGGTGTAAGAATATTACCAGCTATACTGTATAATATATTGCAAGCAGTAATCGAAGTATGGTGGAGTCACTTGATGGATTGCACGGCTGATGGTAGTCCCACCCGCGATGTCCTCTCTTCGATGACGCTTACTGATCAGGACCCTGTCTACGAATTTCTTTTACCCTTGTCCTAATTTTTACTTTTCTATCTCTTTTATTCTCTACTTGTAGCTCCTCTTGTGAACCACTGCTGATGTGTCGCACTTTGCTGCACATTGTGGTGGGGTTCACTTTTTTAATACAAAGGCGTTTTTTGTAGGTGTCCACTTACGCTCCACTGACGTGTTTTCGTCACGGATATGGCGTTGTTAATTATATATATAACAGACTGCAAACAAAAAAAAACAAGAAGAAAAAATTCCGCAGCGGGTGTCAAATCTACGACCACTCACTCCTCAGCCCGTGGCGCAAACAACTAGGCCATGGAACGTAAATTGTCAAGCTTACTAACGACGAGCCATTTATATACACCACAAATTGTTGGTGCTCCTCAAAGCTCAGCAACGTCCCCGTATTTCCGTCATCGGTAGTTAGATGGCGTGAAGGACGCGCTAAGCGTGCTCCAAAGGTCGTCGCCCTGCACGTTGCATTGCGCTTGCTTGAAGAGGGCGTTCTATGCACGCGCGCTTATCCAATGGGTCGGCGCTGTGTACTTCTTCTGTTTCCACCACAAGTTTGCTTTGAAGTTACAGTGGTTAAAATGGGCACGAAGGTCGCTTCAATTGCTACCAGGGCCGTGTTTACAAAAAAGCGCGCTCTTCACAGAGGTAGAAGCAAGATTTGTGACAGGTGTCGACACTCGTCCTGGAAATACCTTTGCGTTCGTTGTGCGTTTCTGTCTTTCCGCTTGACGAGCTGTGAGAGCTTTTATTGTGCGCTTGCCCTCTTCGAGAGTGCTTTCTGCTTCAAGTGTGCGCTGCAAGTTTCCTGCGGGTGGCCATCTTTCCCGTGACAGCAATTCTCGCAGTAGCATTCATTTTTTCACCCTTGTAATGAAACAGGGAAATATAAACGCTTAACTAACTCTGTGAAGACATTGCGCTTTCACGCTTTACCAATTCCGAAACAGTGAGATCAGCCACCTTTGCTCTTCATTTTTACCTTTAGGAAGAACACCCGCCAAATAGCTTAGGTATGTTTCAAACATTTGAGAATGAAATAACAAAAAATAAGCACCAACTTTATGCATATCAGCTTTATCTCTCTTCGTTCCTTTTTTGTCTGTACTACAATTGGGAGAACATTCGACAGTTCCTTGAATTTTCGCGAGAAACCAATGAAATAACCACTTCGCTTGTGGCCAGTTGGGCACCAACAGTGCCGCTGATAACGCGTTGTCGTGATTCACGGTGCGCCATGACAACGCTATGCGGCTGAGACGGGGCTCTTTCATGCCCACAGCACAATTTAAGTTTCCACGCAAAAACGAGGCTGCTACTGTTAGCATAGATTACTCCTTTCCAACAGCAACAACTAACAATACTTTTTCACACATACCACCGTCTTGTGACGCTTTGCCGCTTTGTACTCCATCTTCCTTAATACTTACTTATTCATTTATTCATTTTTGTTATCATTTTATTAGTACTATGCTGTCTGCAAGGCATTCGCCTAGCATGAGACGACAGGATACAGTGCGTACGGAAAGGCAAGTTGCTCTCCCTTTTAAAACTTTCTTTTGTTAAACATTCTGAGGCGCAAATGAAATAAAATATTAGCTCAATAATTTGTCACAAGTTCATTCCGAAAAACGGACAATTTCATTATGTTCCTTTTTGTCCTGGCCAGCGTATGCATTTTTATTGGCATCATATTCTCGTTACTTTTGTCATATTCGACAGCAACTCGGTTAATTTAAACGTCACTCAGATAGCAACGAGCGTCAAGCGCCACAAATGTGTGGCACAAACGTACGAGTGCAAAGGGACACGGCCATTTAAAAAGCTCTGGTCACCATTCCAAGTAGTGTTGGTAATAAGCATGAGGCTCAGAGCACGTTTCGTATTATTACACAGGGCGCTTGAGCCGCTTTTGCATTGCGAAGAAAGTTGCAAATGACAAAAACTGCAGTTTTCGCGCTGCTCTTGTTGTAAATTATTCCTTTATTTACATATTTCTCAAGAATATAAAAGAGCATTGAGAACATAAACATATTGCCACCATTGATGAACGAGACACTGTGGCTCATACGCGTTTTTGGGGGCGAAGAGGAAGAGAACATCTTCGTACTCAAAGCAGCGACAACTCACTATCACACCATCACAGAGGTCCGGCAGTTTGGCAAGGGAGGCATTGTCTGCTTTTCTCCTGACCAGCTCTGTGTCAAAGACTTACTTAAATGCTCGATGTTCGCTACCAATCCGGTGAGCGCCTTCATTCCTCCTCACCTAGCATGCGTCAGAGGTATTGTCCGAGGCGTAGACATCAACATGACTCCAGCTGAGGTCCTAGAGATGTTCTCTGAGGCAGGTGCTATTGCAGTTTATAGATGCTCACGAGTTGTAGAACAGACAAAGATCCCTACTGAGTCTGTAATTGTCACATTTGCCGGGTCGATTCGCCCCACTGAAATCAAGGCGTGGCCTTTAATATTCAGAGTCGAACAACTGTCACCTCGTCCCCTCCAGTGTCAGAAATGTTGGCGCTATGGACACACTTTAAAAGGATGTAGGTCAGCTACCAGATGCCGAAAATGTGGTGAGGCACATACTGCAAATGAATGCAATTGTACTGAAGAAAAGTGTTGTCTTTGTCATGAGCAGCACTGCGCAGATAACGCTAATTGCTCAGCCAAAGCGCGGGAGACTCAAATTATGGAAATTGTTGATCGCAGACGCTGTTCACGAAATGACGCCATCGCTGAAATTCAGGCAAGAACCCAGGGATATGCTGGTGTTGCAGCCCGACATAATGCAACTTTAGAAGCTTCTCTTTCAGTGTCCATTGCAGACATGATTGAAAAAGCGATGGAGAAAGCTATAGATCGCCTGGCCACCACCCTTTGTGACTCCTTATCTCATATTGTAGCCACTCAGTTGACGCAAATATATGGGACACCAAGAGATATGAAGGATACTTCCCAAGACAACGTAACTCTCCCACCAAGTGAAGCAGACGCAGAGTCATCTCCTTCAGGGGTACAGGCTGCAGGGCCCTCTTGTACAGACAACCAGAGGATAGGTGAAGACATACTAGAGGATGATCAGGATTATGATGATATGGACATGGACATCAAATCCCTAAAGCGCACTCGATCCCCTGTCTCCAAAAATACTGGCTCTTCAAAACATTCAAAAAACAAAAAATACCAGAAGGAGAACCTATCGAAGAGCGATTTTCTTAAAGACAGCATTTTAGATAAGGTAGTTGCCGAAACAATTCTGTCAAAATGATAGGTTCTATCAAAATTCTTCATTGGAACTGCCGATCTATTCATTCAGCTAGTACAGATTTATTGTATTTATCTTGTAAATTCAATCCAGACATTATTGCACTGCAAGAAACGTGGCTGTCAGCACATAATTCGTTTTACCTACCTAATTTCCGGTCTTTTCGCCTGGATCGCCCATCCAAAGGTGGAGGTTTAGCGTTCTTTGTCAATAATAAAATTAGTTCAAAGATCAAAACTTCGTACAAAAGTATATCCCCCGAATGTGAAATTTTCGCTTTAGACATCACCTTGCCTGGATGCTCTCCCTTCTCTCTGGTAAATCTTTACTTTCCTCTGGGTGTACAAGACACGCGATGTTTAGACATGGCTGTTAGTTCGTGGTGCACAGAAAAAATTATGGTTGGAGATTTTAATTCTCACCACACTAGTTGGGGTTTTAGGACTGATCAATGTGGACAACGCTTGTGGGACTGGTCTATAGACCATAATTTATCATGCCTCAACGCTAGAACTCCCACATTTATCCGAGACCGATCCCGCTCTGCCTTAGATTTGAGTTTTATAAGCTCGGGTATTTCTAGCGTATCTTGGACTACTCTAGACTGCGCCACCAACAGTGACCACTTACCAGTACTGTTTGAAATTTCTTGCCCCATTATTCCATCTTACTCCCAAGCTCGAACCTTTATCAATTATTCCAAATTTAAAAATGACCTAGAAGTTGCTTTGACTACCCCCACTGAAGACAACGATGAAAATAAAGCCATGAAATTAAGTGCGGTAATTAAAAGAACGTTCAAAAAAGCAGAATTTTCTATTGAGTCTGATACGAGAAAGCCTTGTAGCCAGTGGTGGAATTCTGAGTGCTCTCGTGATCATAGACGACGACAAGCGGCTTGGAAGCAGCTAATTCATAATCAGTCCCCCAAAAATTGGGCAGATTACAAGTTTATTGCTGCTACATTTAAGCGCACCGTGGCTAAAGCTAAAGAAGACTATGACAAAAAACATTTCGACTTTCTTTCCAAACCTAGAAATAAGAAAGCGTTATTCCGATATATGAGATCGCGCAAAAATTTTGCCGTCTCTAGCTAACTCTGATTATGACAGGTTATCGACGGAAGAAATGACTAATTCGTTAGAGGCAATCGGAAGAGGTTTAGCTAACAGATTTTCGTCGACTTTGACAATCAACTGGCAAAAGTCCTCTATAAAGACTGACTACGAAAAAGTGACATTGTCCGAAATGTCAAGCGTAATTAGAAACTTACCCTCTTCGGCTCCTGGTCCTGACGGTATAACAGTTCCTATGATTAAAATTTTATTCCAGATATCACCCGGCGACGTCCTCAACCTTATAAACTATTCCTTAAGCAATGCCTGGATACCACATGACTGGAAAATAGCTAGAGTGATTCCCATATTAAAAAAACAAGGGTCAGGTTTTAACATTGACAACATCAGACCAATCTCTCTAACATCTCACCTGATCAAAATTATAGAGAGAGTTCTCAATAATAGAATAAAAGTTTGGATGGCTGACAAGCTAATATTGAAACCATTTCAAATAGGTTTTCGTAGCGAATGCTCAATTTGGTGTGCTCATGCCGACTTAGAGAGCCGAATACAGCTTGCCCGAAAAAGACGACAATACGCGGTACTAGTAACACTAGACATAGCTAAAGCTTATGATAGCGTTGAGCACTCAATTTTATTGAATTCTTTACACGAATGTGACTTTCCGCGATATATTGTTGATTGGGTAGCAGAGTTTCTAAAATCGAGAGAATTTTATTGTGCAAAGGATGGATGTCACTCATCTAAATTCAAACAGCAACGTGGAGTACCTCAAGGGGCGGTCCTATCTCCGCTGTTATTCAATGTGTTGATGAGCTCAATTCCCATTGAACGAGATATCACTGTCTACATTTATGCAGACGACATTGCATTTTTCGTTGCAGACAGTGACATTTATTCTTTGCATCAAAAATTGCAAAAGTACATGTATTCTCTTGAAATTTGGCTGCATTCAATTTCATTGTCTCTAAACATCAGTAAAAGTGCGCTCCTGGTGTTCCCTATAGCAGATTCTATTCAAATTTCAGTACTTTATAATCAGGAACCGATTCCACAAGTAGAGTCTATCAAATATTTGGGCATTATTTATAACGAGAAACTTAACTGGAGCCCTCACATAGACTATAACGTGGCAAAGGCACAACGAGCTTCAGGCTTATTGCGAAGGTTGAGCAACAGAAAATATGGGTTACGTAGACACACCTTATTAATGATATATAAAATGTACATGCGCCCAATACTCGAATTTGGTTGTATATTATTTTCGGGTGGCCCTACGTACAAAATTAAACCGTTAGTTCTATTAGAGCGAGAAGCGTTACGGTTGTGTTTGCGACTCCCCAGGTATGTCGCTATTAATGTACTATATCAGGAAGCTCGCATACCAACTATTCTTTGCCGATTCCGTATCTTAACAGTACAAACATACTTGAAATTTTACGGCTTATCAGCGAGACGGTCTGCATATGCCTTTATTAGTGACCCCGACGCCTTCTTCCTCGCTCACTGGCCACGCTTTCGTACTCCCCAGATTATTTTTGTACAAAAGAAACTTGAAAGCATAAAGGTGGATATCAGATCGGTAATTGGAACCAAAGCATTAAATCACAATATTACGATAGAATGTGATGAAATTTTTCCCCCACTATCTAAGTTTCAATCTTCGAGTTACTTAAATGACAGGTTAGAAGACTACATAGCTCATGCGGAAATAAAGAACATAATAGCCACAGACGCTTCTGTGAATAAAGAAAAGGCAGCAGTAGGAATCGTCTCAGATTACCTCGGTTGGTCATTCTCGGTAAGACTACCAGACTTCACTCCGGTTTTCGAAGCTGAGCTCCTGGCTATTATTTTAGCGCTACGAAAACTTCCTTCAAACGAAGAGAGTGCAATGATAATTACTGATTCTCTTTCGCTGTGTACTACTCTCACAGCTTCAGAACAATCAAGAGCTCTAGCGACATTACAAACATTAGTTCCACCTCATGTGAAGTTCCTGAAGTTAGTCTGGGTCCCGGGACACTGTGGCATACGGTTGAATGAAATAGCCGATTCACTATCTCGAGCCACACTTGATGGCCCTGTGATCTCGGTACTACCAGAATCGGAACACATAGTGTCGATCAGATATAGAAAATGGGCTATTTATACGGATATTATGGAAAATATTACTAAATATACGGACTATCAGCACCTAACATACCCCTGGAAACCTCAGTGGAGTCAATCTAAAAAGTTAGAAGTTATTTTAACCAAATTTCGATGTCGTGTCCCTCCATTAAACTTTTACTTGCACAGAGCTGGTCTGGCGATATCCCCCCTGTGTCCATTCTGTGAAGAAACGGAAACAATAGAGCATTACTTTATAACATGTAAAAACTATTCATTAATTAGGAAAAGACTTTTAATTGTTCCGTTTCAAGCAGTAGGTTTAAATTTAACTGCAGATAATGTTCTAAGTTTCGGTGCCTTTAGCTTGGGACATTGCCACAGGAGCGTATTCGATGCTGTATGCAATTTCATTCGAGAATCAAAGCGCATGTCATAATAATGCCTGCTTAAATATATTTCTGAAGACACTTGTCTAATTTTGAATGAAATTTGCATATTCATTTGATTGTGACCGGGTGAGATAAGCTCGATTGTCTGGTCTACTCAAAATTTCTGTCTTCCACTGTAGTATTACCTCACCTTTTCTCTTCTTGATTCAATCTTCAATTATTTGTTTAGTTTAATATTCCTTTTTAGTTAATTATTATTTTCTATTACATCATTAGTTTTTTCATTAAGGATAAACCTTTTAATATATCTCATATAGGATACTTCTAGATTTCATGGCCAATCCCCCATAGTGGGTATGTGCCAGTGCGAAGGGGCAACAACAACAACAACAACGTTGCTCTGGTTCAAGTGAACTCCTGGCTGCAGGTCTTGTTTTGTTCGTGACATTACTGGTGGAGGTGCTGGGTACGTGAACTTCGGTTGTGTCGGTCATCGTGGAAACAGCTACATCTCCCAGAGCAAAAATCAGCCGCCGCCTGCGTGGGTTACCCCCTGAATTTGGTCCCTTGGCATCGACACCCAGAAAGATGGCAACTGCGATGACAAGCCAGGTGGTCCAAACCAGCGATGCCCATGATTCTCTTCTCGCCCATGTTTTTCACGTGCCACAGACACCAAAGCCGTTTAATGGAGACATCTTCGAGGATGTTGATGACTGGCTAGACCACTTTCATCGGGTTGCCTGTATCAACGAATGGGACGATGTTCGCAAGCTGCGCCGAGTTTACTTCTACTTGAAGGATTCTGCGAAGATGTGGTACGAGAACCACGAAGGCTCCTTTGCAACATGGCAAGAGGTTAGCCGACAGCTCCGTGACGCCTATCGCAACACCGAGAGGAAGGAGAGGGCTGAACAAGCCATATCCTGCGGAAACCAAGGGCCGAACGAACGTGTATCCATGTTTGTCGAGGACATGCTTCGGCTCTTCAAGCGCGCGGACCCTGCCATGCCTGAGGAAAAGAATGTGCGGCATTTGATGCGTGGAGTAAAAGAACAGCTTTTCACTGGGCTCGTGCGCAATCCACCGACAACAGTCACCCAGTTCATCAGTGACGCAGCTACGATGGAACGTACGCTGCAGCAGCGGTCGTCGCAATACGAACGCCAGATCCCGGCCACCACATGCTCTATCGGCTCTGACAGCGAGAGACAGACCCTCGCAGACTTCATTCGAAGTATCGTTCGGGACGAATTGCGACAGCTTCAGGCAGTGGGATCCCATCCACCTGTGTCAGCCCTCGCGGATGTAATCAGACAAGAAGTCCGGCAGGCCGTCACACCCCTGGCCCCAATCGCACCGCCGATTCCCGAGGCCCCAGTCCTGACATACGCAGCGGCATTGCGATCCCTTACACCACCGGCTACAGATACTGCTATGCGGCCAAGGTACCAGGCTATGCAGCCATTCCACGACACTGCTTCGAGCCCACATCTCGGCTCAAGGTTTTCGAGCCCGACCACCTGTCCGCCGTCTATCTCAAGACAAAGTGGTAGCAAGGCAAGCACGTGGCGTATCTCGGATAATCGTCCGCTCTGCTATCACTGTGGCGAAGCGGGTCACGTATACCGGAACTGTCAATACCAGCAACTAGGTCTCCGCGGCTTCCACCCTGATGCTCGATGCCCGCGCTACGGTGAGCGCCCCCGCGAAATTGAAGCCTACCTCACGGGCCAACGTGCTCCTTCGACTATTCGGCACCACCAGTCGAGATCACCATCGCCTCGCCGGTCTACGTCACCCAGTTTGCCCTCATCGTCTTTCGCTCTTTTCAGGAGCCGGTCACCAAGTCCCCGCAGGGGAAACTAGGAACGGTGACTTCTGGGGGTGAAGTCGCGGCCCGGCGAACTGTAAAAGACCCTCCTTCGACGCAACGACTGGACGAGGGCGATTCCGGTTTTGCAGTGTTCTCCGACAGCAAAAAGATTGTTTCTGCCAAAATTGCCGTCTTCGTCGACAATCATGCTGTTAACGCCCTCGTCGACACCGGTGCCGACTATTCCGTAATGAGCGCCACACTGGCATCTGAACTGAGGGAGGTTACCACGCCATGGCAAGGACCTCAGTTGCGCACGGCAGGTGGCCATCTGGTGACGCCTACTGGTATGTGCACGGCACGTATTCGAATACGTACGTCGACATTTGCGGGCTCTTTCCTCGTATTACGCGTGTGCTCTCGGCCAGTCATTCTAGGAATGGACTTCCTTCGTGAATACGGCGCCGTCATCGACCTACGTGAATTACTTGTGTCGTTCGAGGATCCTTTTTGCGCTGCAACTGACAGTACGCATTTCCGGAAAAGAGCGCTCCGTGTTACCGACGATTCTCTGACTCTCCCACCTCGAAGCAGCCTCTTTGTCAAAGTAGAATTGGGACAGGACTTGTCTGACGCGGTAATTGCAGAGGCAAATTTGTCTCTCCTTATTTCACGACAAATCTGTGTTGCCCGAAGAATCATTAAGCCTAGCAATAGGCATGCTCACCTGCTGGTCACGAACTTCAGCGACGAATATCGCCACCTAACGAGACACACTGCCATTGCATATTGTGAAGAACTTGCCGATGCCGATGGTCCGTCTACGTTAGCTTCATTTTCATCGAATGGCCACCCTGACGTGCGTGTCATGATTAGTCATCATCCGGACACCTCGGCTATACGCGCACGCTGCAACGGATTCAACGCTCCTACTACTGGCCACGTCTCGCGAAGACTGTGAAGCGCTACGTTCGCACATGTCGCGACTGTCAGCGACGTAAGATTCCACCTTTACGACCAGCGGGACTACTGCACCCAATCGGCCCACCAAAGGCGCCCTTTCATCAGATTGGCATGGACTTGCTGGGGTCATTCCCCACGTCTTCATCTGGAAACCGGTGGATTGTCGTCGCTACAGACTACTTAACACGCTACTGTGAAACCAAGGCACTTCCAAAAGCCACCGCAGCAGATGTCGCCCAATTTTTTGTTAACAGCATCGTCTTACGTCTCGGTGCTCCAGCCGTCGTCATAACTGATCGTGAAACAGCTTTCACCGCAGAGATTCTGCAGGAAGTCTTGCGATTAAGTGGCACGGAACATCGTAAAACAACGGCTTACCAGCCGCAAGCAAATGGGCTGACTGAACGACTCAATTAGACAATTGCAGACATGCTGTCAATGTATGTGGACATCGACCACAAGAACTGGGACGCCATACTTCCTTACGTAACTTTTGCGTATAACACTGCTGTTCAAGGAATTACTGGTTTCACACCTTTCCGCTTAGTCCACGGTCGCGACGTCACGACGATGCTCGACGCCATGCTCCTGCCCGACAACTTAGGAATATACCACACGGATGCCGCCGAATTCGCGCAGTGCGCAGAAGAGGCCCGTCAACTTGCTCGTCACCGTATTCAACGTCACCAAACCGCAGACGCGCGCCGCTACAATATTCGCCACCGTGAAGTTATTTTTAAGCCAGGTGATGAAGTCTGGGTGTGGACCCCTATCCGACAGCGTGGACGTACAGAAAAGCTTCTTCGCCGCTACTTCGGCCCTTACAAGGTTGTGCGACGTCTCAGCGACGTCACTTACGAGGTTCTCCCACAAGGCAATTCGAGACGTTCCCGTTTCACCCCGCAAACTGAAGTCATTCACGTTTCACGTCTCAAACCATACTTTTCGCGCTGTGAATCGCCAGTGAGTGACTGGTTTTATTGCTAACTTCGCGCCTTTCTTTTTTTTCGTCTTTTCCTTACATTTTTCATATTTTTTTATTTCTCATTTAACTTTTGTCCCCACAACCAACTACGTTATTCCGCCTTACGCCATTAATTTTGCTCGCATGCTAATTTTCATCTAATTTCTTTTCTTTTTTTGCCTTAATGTACAGCATCAAGACGATGCTTCTTGGGAGAGGGGGTAATGCCACCATTGATGAACGAGACACTGTGGCTCATACGCGTTTTGGGGGGACGAAGAAGAAGAGAACATCTTCGTTGCTCTGGTTCAAGTGAACTCTTGGCTGCAGGTCTTGTTTTGTTCGTGACAATATATTCCTTTGTATTAGGCACTTTCAGTTATATGTCATTTCGTTAATTTTGTCGGTTTTTCCGGACCTTTGAAATCCGAAATAAAGAGCTTTAACTGAAATTGAAATGCGAGTGCGCGTCTTTCGATGAACGTAGCTAAACGAATAACTGAGGTGTTGATTAACACGAATGAATATACTGCTACTAGAGAATGATTCCCGTTTCGTAGCACACATTTCTCACTAAAAAACAAGGCACCATGTAAAACACCTTTCAGATCAACTTGATAGTTCCCGTACACAGCTGACAAAAAATTATTTGCGTAGTAAATGTGTATCTATCTGTTCGGTAACGCAAGCTTTCGCTCGCTGCTTGCGCCAACATATTTTAACAATGCTTTTAGCGGACAATAAGTTAACACAACCCTCAGAAAACATTGCCCACACAAAAGCTGTAAGCTTGATTTAGGCTATGATAAAACGTAAACATAGTTCTTACGACACGCGCTTATAGTGTCCCAACTAATAAATGTTTTGCGAACCAAAAACTTTCGCAACAGTGTCCTAACATAATTATCAGAAGATGAACACATGCCCCAACAGCAATAACTACATTTTGCTATAGTCTCAGATACCAACAGTTGATGCTTCGTCGCAGTCTTTGGTTAATCACAGTTAATTAGTCAAGCTCGTGGTTCGGCAGCAGAGGCCGCACGACACACAAAATGTAGCACACTTTCTACGCACATGTACATCGCGCACGGAGATTAGAATAGGTTAAGCAGGCATGTTGAATGTCGCGAACACATACCTAGAACCACATTATTGTCGTAGGACGAGTGGTTGAGCACCTAAATTATTAAGCTTAACTTGGCGCGCGAATTTCAGACCATACGTGCGCACTTGGGGACATCCTGAAGAATAACTAGGTGCAGAACTTCCTGGGCTGATGTTCAGTGATATAGAACATGAAAGGTTAAGGCTGCCATAGTGTTTCATCACGCCAATAATGGAAGATTTGTATCAACGTCGTTTTAGAAACGACCGTACTCTTTTTTATTGCAGTCGAAGGAATATATTTGTGCACTCACTTCTAGGAGACACATGAAGTCGCATTTGGATATACATTATTATGTACGCGAACTTTATTCACTGATATTTTTCTGGAAAACTTTTTTCAATTTTATTCGTTGTACTTTTATTTTTCGAAACCTAGCTAACTTATCATGAATGCCTTACTGCAGTTCAATAAAAATTACCAATTATTTCGAGGCATCTTTTCTGTCCAATTCATTAGGTTGTCCCTAACAAATGAAAAACGAGCAGGTGGCAGGATCCGAACCTGGTTCCGGTGGTTGCATTTTAGATGGAGGCGGGAACGCTGTAGGCCCATGTAAAAGATTTGGGTGCACATTAAAGAATCCCAGGCAGTCGATATTTCCGGAGTCCTCCACTACGGCGTCTCTCACAATCATATGCTGGGTTTGGGACGTTAAAACCCACGTATCAATCAATCCATCAAGCAATCATTCACCTTAACGAAGAAACACGTCCCCTTCAATCTGTTCACCTTATTTCATGCATTACTGAAACGCTTGAGCTTAGAATCCACTCAACATAATTTCTCTGTGAGCTCGCGTTGTGAATAGAGGCTTTGTGGTGACACAGCACCTAGCTTCCTTAACGACACATTTATGTGCTCTTTCCCATCGTCAGAATTGTAACAGGTGAATAAGCTTCTGCGAAAAGAAGCAAGGCAGAAATGTGACATTTTGGTTGATTACATGCAGTCAGCGCAGATGATAATATTAGTGAGCTGAAGCTCCTGAGTGGGAACACAAATATATTTGTTCATCTTATAACGCAAAAGCTATGTGCTATTGCGTTTTTAAATTATCTTTCGAATCACCTGTTCGTTTCTTATATGACGTTCACTTACAAATTATGTCTGCGTTGCGTAATTGTAACGAATACAACTTTAGCTTTGCCCTTTATCATCGAGTCCATAATCTTAGAGACTTACCAAGAATTATGCAAGTGAGCCATCAAGCAATAAACAAAAAGTAGACAAAAATTCTTTTGTGTTTCCCTAGTCATCACTGCACTCTGGAATTTGACCTTTCAGACAAAGCTGCGAAAATAGTCTATAATGACGCCAGCAGTGTCCTCGTTTCTTCCGTGTTATTGAATAGTATTTTTGCGAGATTCGACTACATATATGCACCCGTGTCTTCGTACAGTGTTCCCAGATCTACAACTAGGCCATATAATCTCTCCCGAAGTGAACATTCTTTCTTCATCTATGACTGGTATATAGCTAAATTCTGAAATGTTTTTTTTTTCTTATCAATGAAACTATTTACAACCAACCATGTTTCTTCAGCGAGAGCAGCAAAAGAAACCGCAGATCACTTGCCTGCCACATCACTGGAGCACTATATGCTTCTTGAATAGGTGCTAAGGCAACGTACGATTATTTTGGCTCCGCTAGCTCTCACTAAAACTAGTTGCTTGACGCAACGCGAGTTTATCATATATCTCCGCTGAGCTTACGAACATCACTCTCTTGCAGCGGACGCCAGTTGTTGTGCAGTGATCTCGCCAGTATAGTCACGTACAGAGATTCCAATTCCCAAAACAGCAGCTGCGCCACACGCACGAATGGAATCCCAGAGGATCGGAACTGCAGTGAGCGAGGCCGATTCCCGCAGGCCCACTCAAAGATGATTACCTCAGCATGTGGGACCATTTGCGGATGATTGCCTTCAAGATGGCAATAACGTAAGTGTGTTGCCGGGGCAGACGCTTCCTTAGACTGTGGGTATTGAGAAAAGCTGTGCGTGAAAAGCTGCGAGGTTTTGTGCCGTATGCGAAGAGAGTGCCCAAATTAACTGGAATGTGAAGCAGTTATGTGGTATAATCTTGGGCGGTGTTTAGGCACCAAAAGTAGGATTTCCTTAGCAGGTATCTTGCTTAATACTCTGCGCGAGTATTTGAGTTATCTTAAATGATGCACTTTCATTTTTGAATATTTGACGAATCTCGTCATTACCTTTGATTATCTAGAATAAGCTCGTATTGTGTGTGTTTATTTTTCATATTGCTCAATATGCCCCTATCTTTTTTTTTCTTCTACCTCTAGATTTTCGCTGGTGTACCGGGCACGTGTTCTTGTTTTGCTCCCACGGTTTTCTTTTTTCTGTTAGTTCCGGTTACTTTGGTCTCAGAATGCGGTCTCAGAATGCTCTCAGAATTATGTATGATAATCTCGCATGACTTCAAAGTTTATTCTTAACATACTCGTTTGAAACGTGAGCTTCAAGACACTATTTATTTTATTTTCTGTGAAAATAACTGGAATCACAAAAGCGTACTTGTAAACCAGAAATTCTTTTCTCATAAAAATACATGAATAAAGTAAGCAGTTTAAAGAAGCGTAGCTCAAGGTTTTGCACGCGGAGAAGTATCGGCTTGCATTAAAACTAGGGACACGTCAAGCCATCGTGAACTTAAGCGGCGGAGGCGTGAGATATTCTGAAACAAAACTGCAATCAGCTAACTGCGTACACGTTTCGCGTTTTCAGGGGCTGTCGTGCAAAGGCACGTCGACAGCTTGCCGTGGACGTCATCTCGTTTCAGCTTGCTTTCTTGTCTGCATTGCGTTCCATTTGAGCCGCGACAGGCATTCCTGTTACGATGATAGCGTTCAAACTGTCACCCACCGTTAATGCAAATAAGCCATCTTCGATTCGCCATTATATTTTAGAAGCGTTTTATTTCGGGCGTTGCTCTGTCGTTTTACCACCATGTACCTTGTGCCCGTGAAACCAACATTTTACGCCAAGGCAAATCTGGCAGCTTAATTGCGTTTCTATCGAGTTTGAGTACGCCTCGGGCTGACGTCGAAAAAATAAATTGACAGAGCTTTTTTCTAAATTATTATCGACTGCGCGGGCACCCTTCTCAAGACTGGGGCATCGCGTGTACGTGCGCCATCAATACGCAGATATGCTACTCTGTGTTTGTAGCCATTTTCACTTGAGACTCACATAGGCACAGCTCAGGAAGTTGGTTCGTATGATACTTTAACGCATGGGCGCATGGATTTCAGGCAGAAAGAAGTTTGGTGGTTAGCGATAATTGAAATCGCAACTGCTAGTGAGAAGTAATGACTCGCATATAATTTCGAACATGGTTTCATCCCGTGACGGAAGAGTCTAGACCCTTGGTTTGATTAATTCTTTACTGCTAAGGACGACGACGTGCCTGGCGGTACGCTGTTCGAGTATCCCTTGCCCGTCTTGTAGAATAAGTTCAGCACCTCGTGAAGTCTGCTCGTGGGTTCATCACCGATGTACAATGACCAGTTCAGACATCTGCCACATCCTGCAGCATCCGTGGCGGTCACGTCTAGGAAGCGGACGGGACCTTACTGCGAGAACGAGGACACCGATGTCTACTCCCTGACAGGTGAAGGGTGATCTGACGACGACATCGAACTCGCAATGAGCCGAAAGACAAATAGACGCAGCGCAAGGGCCTCTTCGTCCCCGAACACACCTACTGAACGAGCGCCATGAGGGCCAGAGGTCAACACCATGATTTTCTTTCCTACTGAAGCCAACTGCAACATGAAGTGACTCAACAGGCAATCTTTTACGGCGCGGCTCCAGGGACTGGGGCTAGGTGAATTCGCAGACACCAGAATGAACCCGCGTAAGAATGTTATGACAATTGATGTTGCGCACGCTGCCACATTGAACGCATTACGGATATTCAAAGAGGTAGGTGGCATCAACGTCCGTTCCTACATACTGATGGGCTCCAACGTCACCCCTGGTGTCATTACGACATTGACGCTTCCATTCTCAGCTCCAACTTGAATGGCTTGGTGTCATCGTCAAGGTTGCTTGAATGGCTTGCACCATCTGGTGGTAGTTTTCACGTCGTAGACTTCCCACGCATTGAAGGGCTGCCTTGGATTTTCAAATTGTTCTTGCAAATTATCAACTTCTAAGTGAAGACGAGGGTATTTATGCCCGAAATTCAATCACCGTAAAACGTGTGTTATAATTTGTTTAATAAAATGGGGAACATGTGGCCGTTCCCATGCAATGCGTAAACTGATTTCATGCAAAGCATTTAGCACTTAGCTGCCGAGACCACAGTTTTGCTTTGTGTCAAGTGTTATCATGTGGACACACTTGTGAACAAACAGAATAGTTGTGTGCAAGGAAGTGTGGAGAAAACTAGAGAGTGAAAAATGGCTCATGGTGCCTGTAGCATTGATACTTGCGTTACAACATAAACGTCTCTTACGTCGCAACATATATACACGTCACTATGTGGTAATCTTGAGAGTATTAAGTAACGTTTGTCGGCCCATTCGAGGAACGCTCAGTTATATATTGCCAGGCCATAGCAGTGGGTACATATTACCTATCACGTTGCTATAAAAGCAAATATCCAACACTGTAACAACATTAGGTGTGGCCGGGTATTTACAATTCCATCGAGTGTATTTTTTTTTGCAAAGCTTCTTGAGGCACTGGTGCTAATCCGTGGTATATTACTTAACAGCTATACAGAATGCCTGGATCCCATTCCTTCTTAAGCTGTGACTTTTATTCTTTGCTTCCATCAAGATTTCACTCATTGTCAACCTTGCACAGGCAAATAAAAGATCCTGGGTTGCACGGGCTTCTTAACACTCTCACGTTATGGTTTCGACATAGCGCTCTGATTTCCGTGCACGAACGTTAAAAAAACGCGTCCACTACTTTCGTCCACTTTTCTTTCTTCCATTTAGTTTACACTTACTACAATGAACAACCCCTACACCTTTTTGGCATTACTATCTGTCAGTTCTCAATATTATTGCGTGTAAAAAAACAAGCCCTTATTTATTCACCTATTTCATAGCGAGGTCCCGATTTGCAGACTTGATACATTCAGGTAGCATGCAAACGATTACTGGTCAGCTGTCAGCTCTTAATAGTATCACGTGCTACATGATGCCAACATGCAGAAAAAAAGTATGTCACACTCTCCATGATGGCTACCAGTGGCGCTGACTTACTCTTCTAAGTTTAAATGCACATATACCTCATAGAGTACACGGGGCAGGAAGGGAATCAACCACCAAAACCAAAACGCCACACTTTTCATACCTTGGTTTGAAATTAATATATTCTTTGTACATCCATGGCAATCGCTAACTAAAGAAAACGCTATAAAAAACGCTGTTTTTGAGGGCAAGGAGAATGGCTTTGTTAATGTCAGCAATCGCATAGTTTTCTCTAGCATTTCTACTTTTGCCCCGCCGTCGTGGTCTAGTAAAACGCGGCTGCTGACCCACAGGTCGCGGGATAGAATCGCGGCGGCGGAGGATGCATTTTCGGTGGAGGCGAAAAGGGTGTAGGCCTGAGGGATCAAATCTGGGTGCACGGTAAAGAACCTCATGTGGTCAAAATTTGCGAAGCCTTCTCCTAAAGCATTTCCCATATTCGTATGGTGGTTTCGGGAAGTTAAATCCCACATATAAAACAATAAATCATTTCTATTTTTCTCTTCCCCGCCCCTCATTTAAGAAGTCGATATGAGACCACATTTTATCACCTCTTTTGATAACGTAGAATCTGCCTTGGACGCAATCGAAACTACCTCTTTCTATTACGATCTCTTGAAATTTCTCAGCAGAATTCGTGTTCGTGATCTCAGCTCTCCAACATACCAGTGAATTTTTTGTCCGATTCCTAATCTATAGTCGACTATTCCTGAGAAATTGGAATAAACGTAATTTCGTAACTTACGTTTGCTGCTTCCCTGTTGAATTTGTTATGTTTTCAAAGTCGGTCAAGTTGTTTGTCTAAGTAAAATGACAAAAAATGTACGCTTCACATTGGGGAACGATTTGTGCTGACCAAGCAAAGAGAAAAAACGTCACCGTGCCACCCACCCTCTGCACCTGCTTCTACGAGACAAAGAACCAAGCCACTAAGAAACGGTCACAGTTTACTCCGCTGTTGATTATTCTAAAATATATTTGGTCTTCTCCGGGTATAATGGTGTCCTGGTGCCCTAACTTGCTTGTTTAAAACGGCAAAGAGCAGTCCTCTATTCAATTACTTATCTTTTCCAACACCGAACAACAAAAATAACAATTACAAGAGAACGTTACATGGAAGCACACGCGTTCTAATTTCGTAGGAGTCAAGGTTTTCACTACGATCGGAAAGAGATCCCTATTTACACCCATCTGCTTTAGAGCATTGCCATAGGACGGTGTAGTAGTTGTTAGACTGACAGGCAATCTATCTAGGTCTAGAACCTGGTCTTCTGAGATGTCAGGAAAGTTGCAATGAATTTATCGTGCAAACTTCTATGCTTGGTTCACATTTTCCTTATTCTAGCTTTATTTTGTCCTGCAAAACTTCTCTGTATTCTCCGGAAGTGCCAGTCACGGCAAACTCAAGTTATTCTTTCTAACTCCATCACTGTTGTTCTCGTGGGCTCCTTTCATAGGTAGCAGCGTTCTTGTGAAGCTCTTGCCCCATAAGTCTTCGCATTCGCAGCATAAACTTTTTATTTCCACAGGAGGGGCTGCTGCTTTCTTAGTACTGTGAGGGAGATGTGTAGTGCCTGCTTTGACAAAAACTGCATCTTAAACACACAGATCTATCTATCTATCTATCTATCTATCTATCTATCTATCTATCTATCTATCTATCTATCTATCTATCTATATATATCTATCTATCTATCTATCTATCTATCTATCTATCTATCTATCTATCTATCTATCTATCTATCTATCTATCTATCTATCTGTCTGTCTGTCTGTCTGTCTGTCTGTCTGTCTGTCTGTCTGTCTGTTTGTCTGTCTGTCCGCGTACATTTGAGCGCTGTCGTGGTCGCTTCAGTGATTTGACGCACATCAAAGATTGCATGCAAAGGCATTAGCGCAAGACAAACACGATGAACAGGTTATTAGGTGAATAGCATGATATACTAGTCGTGAATCCCATAGAATCCACTTCTTTACTCACGTGTAGCACGTACCCGCACACTAAAGGAACGTGGTTTAAGGCACAGGTGATTCACAGTTTCTATCTAATGAAAACGGCCATGAGAGACTTTGAAAAACCTTTATATGATCGCGTTATGAAGATTCTGTGCAGGCGGGACACGCGTCATGAGCGTTGTCGGCAAGAGAAAAAGTGATAGCTTTTCCTCAAAGGCAAACCAATGAACGCGACAGCAGCAAATTTGAAGGTCGCGACAAGAATGGCAAGCAGATCAAAACGGTCCCCAGTGTTTTCACGCACAAATTACGCGCGGAACGTACTCACACGTACAGATGAACGCGAATTGGCGTCTCAATCGTTACTTCGCCGTGTCTGAAAACCGTGCCCTTTTCGCAAACGCAGGCTGTGCAGGGAGTGCAGTGACCTTTGTGCACCCGGTAACTACAACAGAATCGTTCCGGTGGGAGCCTAAGGCGTGTGATATTCCGCAGCGTGATAGAAAGGCATGCGCGTGAGCATCCACCTCGCTCTTTCCCGCGGGGCAAAATACGCGTGGAAGATGAGAGCGCGCACCGCCACGCCATGACGATCAGGCGATACGCGATCATTGCGCCATTTCGCACGCAGTGCTGAAAACACTTGGATTCTCCCGCGATGGTCATCGGCAGCGATAAGTGGTAGATATAAATAGCTTGCCTTTTGAACGTTGAAGCAGGTGCTTCTTCGTGGCTCATTGGCTGACTTGAACTCACGATTCAGAGGTCAGACGTTTGATTCTGTGCACCGGAGACTCTAGAATATATATATTTTTTCGCGTTTCAATATGTACAAATACGCATCCATGTAATTGTGAATGGCACCAACGCCTACGTCTGGGACAAATTCCAGTGGAGAGTGTCCATATAATTGCAATGAATTTGGGTGAACGGAAAATATAACATCGCGATGAGAAACTGGATAAAACTCTCGCATTAAGTGTGGTATTCTAGTAGTTTCGCATTCCTAATATTTCTCATCCTAATTTTTAATGTTTGGGATCTGAGGTCTGCGACATACAAGTGAACTCTCTATGAGTCCTTCTTCATAGTCGAGTGTAGAAATCACTTTTTTTTTTTGAGAAATTGAAATCAAGCTGGTCAACTGAAATCATAGTAACCTATAGCAGTGCTATGCCATTGCGTAAACCTGTTGACTAAAATACACCATATTTGCCTCATTTTCTGGCAACGTTATATGTGGTTAGAATGTTCGCTACTGCCGTTTGCAACAATCTAAGGAACATTACATACGAACTCATGTGATTCAATTCCCCATTTTATGCACATCAAGAGGTGCTAATGTTCAGTTCATTGCGATAAGACTGGCATCTTTATTCGAACGTGAGTACCGAAATTCCTTAAGAGGAAGGTATATAACAGCTGTATCTTGCCGGTACTTAGCTACGGAGCAGAAACCTGGAGACTCACAAAGAGGGTTCAGCTTAAATTGAGGACGACGCAGCGAGCAATGGAAAGAAAAATGGTAGGTGTAACCTTAAGAGACAAGAAGGGAGCAGAGTGGTTTAGGGGACAAACGGGGGTTAGGGATATCATAGTTGAAATAAAGAAGAGGAAATGGACATGGGCCGGGCATGTAGCGCGTAGACAGGATAACCACTGGTCATTAAGGGTAACTAACTGGATTCCCAGAGAAGGAAAGCGGGTTAGGGGGAGACAGAAGGTTAGGTGGGCAGATGAGATTAAGAAGTTTGTGCGGGTATAAATTGGCAGCAGCAAGCACAGGACCGGGTTAACTGGCGGAACATGGGAGAGGCCTTTGTCCTGCAGTGGACGTAGTCAGGCTGATGATGATGATGAGTACCGAAATTACGTCGTATCATCAGGTATTTTTGAGCGTCGCTGAGGTCGACAGGAGTAGTGTGCTCACGAACAAACCCGTAGCAGGGGCTGAGGGGGGGGGGCAGAAAAAGACCTGTCAGCTTCTTTCTCAAATTAGCAATTTCACCAATGGTTAAGTAAGTGGTTCCTTCAGCAAGTGGTTTCTCCTTCTTCTAAAAAATTTCACATACGGGCCTGCCGGTGACGTGCACATAAATGTCTATTTAAAATGCACAACGTTCGTCGAACTCGCAACGCTTGACGCCGAACAATAAATAATGATCTATAGGCCGCTACTTCAGGAGTGCTTTGCAAGACATCGACTCCCAGGTTCAGTGGGATCTGTCCTAATATTTACCGATGGTGTATAGTCTTTATTTCCGCCTCATTTAAAATTTTTATTTTTTCCAGTGATATTGAAAAAGTTGGCATTTGCCTGCTAGATGTATGCAATGTGATTGATGCGCTCAGTGATTCAATTCTCTCATGAAAACAGTGCACAAAGGCGTAAGGTAAATATGAAAAAAACACGTGGTTCTTCTTCTCTTTTACTTTTTTTCAGTTTTATGTCTTGTTTTTTCGCCATAATTTTTTTGTCCAGTGTCTTTGCGCACTGTTCTCTTTATTGTATGTACAGACAAGCCCAAATATTAAAATTAGAGAAAGATTTGTTAGCTCATACAGATGCTCGATGAAATAAAAGAGGTGTGCAGGCGCAGCCATTGTCCTGACCCTGTCTTGATCTCTGATGTCGGTGTTTGCATGTAGCCCAATTTCTAACTGTTACTTTCGACTTTTTGGTTTCTTCATGGATACTTATGCAAATAAAGTGGGATCAACCATTCTGACCGTCCGAGTCAGTCAGTAGCAGAAGTAGCAACGTAGCGTAGTAGCAGAAGTAGCGTAGAAAATTGACATTTCAGCTATTTTGTATTACAGGCCAGCGTTGTTCAAAGTTTCTTACCATAAAATTGCACAACTATGTATTTGAACCATATCCTCTGTGGTTTTGCATTGAGTGACACTTACGCCAAGAACAAGGAACAGTGGGCGAAAGGGTTCAGAGAACTAACCGTTACACCATGAGACCACACTCCGGGCGAAAGGGTTAAGAAGTTATTCACAAACAGACCAACTTTGGGCAGTCTAGGAGGCCCGCGAGGCGGCGGAGAGCTTCGGGCCCCCTGTCCCGACGTGGAAGATGCTCTCTACACATGGCGTGTAGCCAAGATCCTTCAGGGCCCTTTTTTGAGTAATAAAGTTTCACCACCACCACCACCATTGCACTCATTCCAGCTTGTCATGTGTTACGCTTCACAGTACGCCTGCGTGTGGACTTAAAGTTCTTAACGCATTCAGATAAATATTAGCGTGACAGTAGCGAATAACACACAGAAAGAAGCTTGCGGTTAACTAAACTGTAGCTCCAAACAAAGACGCAAAGATAGAAAAAGCACTGCATGCGAAAACTTGCAACAATGTCATTGTTTTAGGAAAATGCATACAAATAACACAACAGATCAAAAGCCTGCTTGTGGCTCGTAGAAACTTGGTACAAAGACTGCTAACACTCTGTATACAAAACACCACAAATGAGCTAGAAATATGTACCTGCTTAGGAAGGCGTTGAATTCTTAACCCGTGTATCAAAAAGGAGTCTGCTCACGTAGTGTATTTCTTTACATTTCTGCTTCTTCTAGCAACTTTATTTGCGGATGTAAATCTAATACAATCTCAGTCAGCAGACTGTGTTTTTGTCACAGTAAATGATATAGGCGCCAAAAAGGGAACCAGGGAAAAAATATACAGATTTTGATTCTCATACGAAAAGAAAGTACTACGCGCGAAGACCATTTAGACTTACTAATGCCCTTGGAGCAGCCTTTAAAAAATGAATTCATTGGTAGCTCCTGGGTGACTTCTGGTGTCATAACGCATAAACCAGAATACTAGAATTGTCTCCTTAAAAGTGCCCCGTCTCGAATAATAGAAATGTTTTAAATTTTGGCTCCTCTTTTACTTCGAATTATAACTTTTTATACTTCTAATAAACAAGCTCCTGCATGCGCGAAAGGGCAAAGCAAATCTGTAAATTACACTAATTCTCAATAAATGCGGCTTTGCAGTTCTTTTCAGTAATGCATGGTATTGACAATGCCCTGAACCATTGTTTAATGAACAAGCAGTTTAGGCAATTCCTTGAAAACCTTTTCACTAAAGTAGTTTCTCCAGCAACTCTTCGTAACTGAAATAGTCTAGAATGTTACGTAAGGCAGAGTTGCACTTCTGTTAGCTCAAAAGAGGGAAGAAAGAACCCATAGCATTGTTTTGCGTTTACGAAATGTGTCTAAGACTCAAATGGCACAAGTAACCTAACAGTGTACACTGCTACGTTATTAAGCAGAGTGATGGAGAGACCATTCCCAAGGGAAAATCTGTGCCCAAATGATGGGCTAGACAATAATTTTCAATGAATCACGGCAGAGTTGTGCTTCAAATAAAGGGCTCTGCGAAATCCCTCGAATGCAGGGTGAACAAAACTTTTTGTGCTTTCAATTTCTTCTACCCTTCATTTCGCTCTTTTCACAACCTTTTCCTTTCCAGTTCGTTTTTGTTCATTATTTCCCCTTCTGTGATGTTTTTCTTTGGACTGAATGAAGCAAGTACTTTTTTCAAGTTGAAATCAACTGTTTTTTTTATGAAATATAGCGTGATTGCCGGGGTCAAGTGAGCAATCGCATGCTTTTCAGTAAAATATTGTTTTATTGTATAGTGGGTTGTATTCTAAATCTTACTTTTCAAAAAAACTCTAGCCGATTGTTGTGGCACAGGTTCTCTATTTTTCTCAGCTGTGTAAATGTTTACCTTCGTTTAAGGTCTCTTGCTCTTTTCATAACAACTTCAATTTAAGAAAAATACCAAACTTGTCTCTATGGCTCCATTATGATTGTGTGTACATACTAACAGCGGTACTTACAGACTGTTTGGAAGCCTGGTTAGCACTCTAAAATCAGCGTACGTGCTACACGCAGTACCAATGAAGGTCTGCCATGCATGAGGACAGGACACTACATGCAGTGTGGTAGCTTTTCGTCGTTAGTTTTTTTTTTCCGAAAATTCACAGTGATGCTTGTAAACTAACTGGACCGCACAATGGCCACTGCTTAAGTAGGGTGACTGCGAGCAGTATCAATGTAGCGGTAGTATTCTTCCTTTACCGGTGCACACGGCTGCTGATTGATTTTAGTTCGAGATTCTTCTTTCTAGGCGGTCAGAAAGTAAAATGGAAGCAGGAGTGTTAGCTCCTATCCGAGCGAACCATCTTTACGGTTCAGCAAGCATATAGCCGTGTTAGGGACGCTAGATTTCATCCCATATAGGAGGTCCACTATCGACATCTGTTGGCGATGTGCCGCGACCCGGAAATGGAGAATGATCCGAGCACCTATCGCAGTAAGCTTGGGTCACTACGGGCACCAGCGGTAGTTGAGTGGAAAAGCCCAGTTTGCTTACCACTGACCATAGATTCTACGCGAAAATTGATTGACTTGGGGAAGATATCGTGCCACACTTTTTTATAGTCAACCTAGTTTTGTTGAACTTATGTTACCAGAAAAATATAAAAAATGTGTAGCTCTTGGCATTCAAAAGCTTCTCTTCCGCTTTCATGGCTGTTCCTGTGCACTCATAGCAGCAGTCTGGGAGTGCTACATCTCTAACCAATGGCGGTGAATACAATTAATCTCGAATACCGCTAGTATCACGTAGCACGTAAACATTTCTAATGAAGGTAGCTGACCAATAAACGTTCGCTTACCTGAAGGTATGAGGTAGACGCATGCTACCTGCAGGCAAAGAAATCTGTGCTGCCTTTAAATATTTCAGGTTGTCACGAGGCTACTTAATCAAGATGCTGTCATGCAGGTTCGTGTAAAAATTCAATGACGTAAAAGTCATCGATAACTGAGCCTACGAGAACGTTTGTACCAAACAGCTAGTACATATAAAGAAAAACGCAAGATGGCATGTGGCAGAAAAAGAACAGAGAATTCAAAACTGGAACGATGTTAACATGAATAACAAATGCCTACAAGACGCGAACAGGTGTGTACAATAGCATAAGAAAAAATTAGCCCCGCATCTGAATGTTTCACCACGAATGTCGTCGAAAGACGATAGTCTTCAGTGTAGAGAGAGCGAACAAAACCTTAATTTGATGTTCTGCGTGAGAGAATTGGTTAATTGCATTCTTGAAGCGCTGTGTCAGAGAGTCTCCATCCGTGTAGCAAAAGCGAACGAGCGCATCGAGGCACGTTAGACATGAGCGCCATCTGTCAGTTATTTTCGAAAAAGAAGGAAGGCGTGCGTGCCCGTGGGGAATGATGCATACTTGTATCGGAGGCGATAAGGTGTAGAACGCAAAGCGACAGGCAGGTGCCACCACCGTGTCGTCTTGTCAAAGCGTGCGAAACATCTGCCTTTTTGAGCACCACGTTGCACTGTCAGCGCAGCGTTATAAACGCTAAGGTCCTTAGAATTACTTACGTTTGCCTTCTCTAGTCTTCCCCAGTGCAGGGTAGCAAACCGGATGTGCGTCTGGTTAACCTTCCTGCCTTTTCTTGCATCTTTATCTCTCTCTCTCTCTCTCTCTCTCTCTCTCTCTCTCTCTGCCTTCTCTAGTAAAAAGGCACACATATAAAACATCGACGTTCTGTTTTGTTCTGTTTTAACTGTTTTTTGTGGAAAGGTTGAGGTGCCTATTGCCTCGGCTACTCCATATCACAAAGTTCTGCAGCGAAAAATAAAATAATAATACAGAACGGTACCCAAAAATTAACAATACGGAAAACAAAAAAAAGAAAAAAAACATAATAGGACACTGAAACCAGTTCAAATATCATGCCAATACACAGTTTTCTTCACGCAGTTCACACAGTCATAAACTACTTACACGCACACCTTACTACTCTAATGTCAGTATATACATGACCACACTTTACATAATACCCATCTCTGGCTGTCAGTCATAGGCGCTTGTCCAGTCCGGTCTCCACTAAAAAGTCTGTCATGAAGATTATTGCCTTTTTCTGGAGATGCATCTCAGGCCATGGTCCAAGTAGTTTCTTTATTGTGAGGGGCCGTCTGTCCAAACTTGCTAATTTGTTCTTTAATTTTTCTCTTTCATTCGCGTATTTAACGCACTCCAAAAGAATATGGTGAACATTTTCTTCTGCATAACCACAATGGCATTCCGGTGAGTTGGATCGATGTATCTTGTGCAGGAAGCTGTTTGTGTTTGCTACTTCCAATCTAAGTTGGTGGATCAATGTCTCTAGGTGTCGTGGGAGGTCTGTCGCTATGGAAAATTTTCTGTGTGGATCAACTTCATAAAGTACCGTTTCCTTTGATTTAGGGTTCTCAAACCACTTCTCCATCAAACAATGGTTAGCGCCTTGCGATATAAAATGCCGAATTCCGCCCCAGTCATAGGGATTGCGCAATCCCGTTCATCCTTCAATGCTTTTTTCGCAAGACTATCACCATCTTCATTTCCCTTTATTCCAATGTGGCTGGGTATCCATTGTAATACTATTTTGTGACCCTACGATGAGGCATATTCCACAGTTTCTGCGATACATTGTGCTATTTAACCATTTTTGTAAGGTGATCTCACATTTCTGATTAGCTGAAGAGCAGGTTTGCTATCAGTGCATATCACCTATTTTCGTGGCTCAGGATTCTAGCAGATAAGCTCAACTGCTTCGAAGATAGCCACCAATTCTGCTGTCGTCGATGAAGATTTGTGCGATAATTTGTACATCTTCTTTTTCTGAATTTCGGGTATAAAGACCGCACAGGCTGACGCTTCTTCTGTGCATGATCCGTCTGTATATATCTTCGTTTTTTCATTATGCATTACATGAAGCTGATGAAGTACCGACTGTGCCGCTACTAGAGGGGCCATGTCTGCTTTCTTATCTATGCCATCTATTTCACGGATAACGTTGAGAAGTGGC
This sequence comes from Rhipicephalus microplus, assembly GCF_013339725.1. Taxonomy (NCBI): domain Eukaryota; kingdom Metazoa; phylum Arthropoda; class Arachnida; order Ixodida; family Ixodidae; genus Rhipicephalus; species Rhipicephalus microplus. Next base: position 89,448,199 of record NC_051170.1, read on the forward strand.
AGCATCCAAGGTGGTTTTGAAGGTTTCCATTGTTTAAATTCTGGCACTACTGCTTGAAATGATAATATAGTATCCTGTAGTCTCGTTTCCGTCCTTTGTGTTAGTGCACCAGATAAAAAATGACTTTCGTGTTGCGTGAAAATTCTAAATAAATTTCGAGATGTTTCTTCAGTTCGGAGTACTGCCAAAGGTGGCTATCGAGCCTCCGCATACACTAAAGCACTGGAAGTTGACCGTGGTAAACCTAGACATACCCTCAAGCTCCTTGCCAATAACAAGTGAAGTGTCCTTTCGGTGGAGGCTGGGAGTCCGTGCAGCAGAGGCAGTGAGTAAGTTACGATGGGGCGTATCCAGGCAACATGCAGGGCTAATAACGGCTCTGTAGTACCACCCCATTTGGCCCCGCAGAGATGCCGGAGGATTTGAATGGCCTGATTCACTTTTTGTTCCAGGGACTGGACATGAGGCGACCATGTTAGTCTCCAGTCTAAAATTACTCCCAAGAATTTATGAGTTTTAAGCATTTGAATAGGCTGATCTTGCAGAATAATCTGCAAATTTTCAGGCCTTTTTAATGTAAACGGAAGTGTGGCTGTTTTAGCCAGACTCGGTGTCATACCTCTTTTTTTAAAAAAAGCGGTCTACATAATCCAATCCTTCTTGTAGAGTTTGTTGTACATCCAAAAACGATGGACCAGACGTCCATATACTTATATCATCAGCATATACTGAACATCTGATGTTAGGTGGAAGATTATACGGGAGCTGCGCCATGACTGCATTGAAGAGAGTGTTGTTACATCGACGTGTTGTTATGGTGCCTCAGATATGCGTAATAATTGCTTTTTATTTGACAATTGAACAAGTATGAAGTCAAAAACTTGAGAAATATTGGTGGGCGCTGCGGATAGAGTTAGCCGTTTGAGGTATCTTTAAGTGCCGTTGAGGGGGATCGTTATCACCTGCAAACGGGCAAATGTACAGACAGACAAAATTTTGGCGTCGAAGGTCCCCAATAAAGATAAAAAATTTCTTACATCGTGGTGTATGCAAATAAAGGCTTAGAGGAGAAAAAACATTTCACCATATTGCCGGACGCAGTTCTCGCATTGGTGCAATAGCTTGAGGGGCATCGACACACTCACGCAGACGACGACGGCTCAGATGCAGAAGAGACGCTTACTCATGAAGAAGGAAGAAAGCGTAAGGCGAGTTGAGGTCAGCGACCTTTCGGTAGCCCCAGCATAGGGACCACGGTGTAAGCAAAAAATGACAGGATATCCACGGAGTGAGTTATGCAGTATATTTAACAGCAAATAAGCTTGAACTAAACACCAAAAAAAATACGCTATTCTTCAGCAAAAAGAAAACAACAAATCTAAACCCCAGGTCATTGAAGTAAAATTTCCAGAGAATTTGATTGAATGGGTCACATTCCAAAAGTTTATTGGTACTATTTTTCATGAAACACTCTACTGGACATATTATATAAACGAAACTCCCACTAGTCGTTTGCGTTAAATTCGGGTAATCGGAAAAATCAGCTGTTATTTTTTACATATTTGAATAACGAAGCAAATATATTACTCTTTAGTAAAAAACATCTCCTGTATTGTTTATTTATAGTGCGTAAGACTACTAAGACAAACAACTAATGCATTCATATACTACAGAAAAGAATAGTAAGAATAATCGAAGGGGTTCATTCTAGAAAGCATTCTACCCCACTCTTTCCCTAAACAACATATTAGCGCTTTAGAACGCCCTAACCAAAAAAAATATCGATGATCATGTGTGATGAATTGAAATCTATTGCGGTCGCATTCCACGATGCTTATTGTTGAAGACAGAATCAATACAGCTCAAGACGCATAACACACCGCAGCGAATGAATACAAACAAACTACTGTACACGAAGGTTACAGAATATTATGCTTGAATTGTTTAATGCACACCCCGCAATACCATCATAGAGAAAGAAAGCCACTCAGTTATTGCGTTCAAAAGGGAAGTACACTCGTATCTAGTAATGCTTAAAACATAATTTTCCTTTTCCTATGAGTTCACACAGGCTTTTTTTGTTAAAACTTGGCGTGTATAAATATATGTCGCATTTTAATTTAATGTGTTGTAAATACATGGTTGTTATTTAGGAAGTCGAGGCATTTCTACACATCCCTTGTTTCTGTGTGAAAAAAAAATGTTACACTACACCATTACTGTAAATTAAGTCTTGCAGACATGTCTCGAACCACCTGTGTTTCTCTAACGAAGATTTATGAGCAGTTATGAAAACTGTGATGTTGGCACTACTTCCTTGTTTAATAATATGATCACGTATGTAAATTGCTGCTCCTTGTGTGCCTTATTGACTGAGATGGGTGATGGCACCTTGTCACGCATTAGTATGTCTTTTACCATACTCTGTCTTTACATGTCAATGTGTACGCTGCCACTCAGTTATGATATATATATTGATTGATTGATTGATTCATTGATTGATTGATTGATCGAATTATTGATTGATTAAGTGAGTGGGGTGAAGCGTCTGTCCATCCATCCATCCGTTTGTTCATCTGTGTGCTCGTCTGTGCATCCGTCCATGCATCTGTCTGTGCGTCCATTCATCCATCCGTCCGTCCGTCCGTCCGTCCCGTGCGTGCGTGCGTGCGTGCATGCGTGCGTGCGTGCGTGCAATCATTCGTTCGTTTGTTCGTCCGTCGGACCATTCATGTGTTCGTCCATGCGTCCGTCCATGCGTCCGTCCATTCCATTGCATACACTTCTATTGGACCAGCGCCATCTATTATGCTGTTTGGGAGATCCTGCTCGTTACGCCTCATGCAATACAAAGCGAGACTAAGAAGAGCTTCATTCTTAAATGTAATGGAGATTCACTGGAGACGCAGCTGGACACACGGCTAGAAGCGCTTGGCTTGTCTGGTCATCGCCAGACGACGAGAAGAAACTATCTATTCAGGTGGGAGCCCGCAGTTACATCGACGTGGGATTTCCGCTGGCCGCCACTCTGACATCCTTGAATGCTGCACTCGTGGCTTTTTCCTTCAATCTTCGTGGAGGATTTTCATTGGACAAACTGTTCATGCTCACATGTCCTATGATCACGAGTCATCTTCCGTCGTCGTTTTCGGTTTGCGTTTTTCGTTTGGCGTTTTTTCGGACGCCAAATGCTCACTCATTCATCACACAGGGTGTACCATTGGTGTTTTTCTAATAGTGCGGTTCATCTCTCACTCCACCGACGTCACACTCATTTTTCGAAAAGTACGTGTGCTTACATAGATAGGTATTTACTTTCTTCTAAGAACAGCTTCATTTGTTTTTCCCACTGTTGAAACTATACTAGATGCACAAAAAAAATTCAGGGACGATTCCTCGAGGAGAGACTGCAATTCCTAAGCCATTTTGAGCTCCCTCCCAGAAGGTACGCTTATGGCGGTCGTTTCTCTGAGGAAAGCCGGTGGAAATGCAATTCACCTGAAGCAGACATTTGTAGCTAGATTGTCTCTCCTTTCATCTTTATTTGCTTCCTAAATCGCAGTGTCTTGAAGATATCAGAAAGAAGTGGGTTGTTCACCGTGCCATCCCGCGCCACTTCTTTTTTTTAGTCCTCTCGTTTCGTGACAAGGATACTAAGATGAAGATGGGCTTCTACGGGAAAAGAAAAGTGAGGTCACGTTTACGAGGCGCTAGACCCGCCGCGCTTCCTAGTTTCATCAGCTTCATAGTAAGAAAAACCCTTAACAGTGAACTTAAGCTGCAAGATTTACTGAAAACAAAGACAGCTGCTGTTTGTAAGTGCACTGTCATGCAAGCTGAACATTATTCGTGAAAGAAAACGTGGTTCTCTTTTAATTTTTCTTCTTTATTGATGTGAGAAATTTCTATTCGGTAACAAGAGAAACTGTGCTAAAAGTCATCGGCCCCTACGTGAAAGATGTCTTGAGAGTAGGTCACCCCGCGTGCTACTCAGCAGCTAATTCGTGGTGCGCCTTTCGTTTGCTTGGCACTCAAACCCTAAATACAGGATGACAGAACACTGAAGCCAAACACGAGGAAAAAACAAGTTTGCCCTTATAATGTGTGGTAACACAATGCACTTATAAAATTTTTAATCTAATCCCCTTGGCCTGAATGGCAGTAAAACTGTTACACTTTCACTCTCTACATCAACATGCGTCTTCCCTCGAAATGCTTTTTTTTAACGTGATAGCGTTAAAATCTCGTTTTACACAAACTGCGCAGTCAACTGTTTACAAACGTTTATTCACACTATGTACAGAAAACAAAGGTTTCATAACATTCCAGTAATAAGGGCACACACTCTTCGGCACATCCATGTACCACGACAACCATCACTGCGTTGTAGGGAAAGACATATACATGACAATGTTGGCTTACATGTACACGACAACTCAATGTGATATCATTATTATTACAATGCTATAACGATACAATACATGCATTAAAAAGAATTAGTTACAAGTGAAATCACGAACATTGACAAAACGGGGACTGCTTAGCACCACGTCGGTCAAAAAATGAGTTGTACTCACGTGTTAAGAAAAAACTACTTTAACGATTTCGAGTAGCCTGTACTCTACTAAGCGAGGGCACAAAGCCGTTCCGTGAATGCAGCACCACAGCGCTGTCACTGGATCCGTATCACCTGTGTTTAGAGAACTTTATTCTCTCGAACAGTGAACACAAAATACAATTCAACAGAACATTGCTACGGAACGCAACATCCACAAACAAGCCAAAAAGTATTACAAAAAGATATGTTTACATATGTACGCGGAACACAACACACACAGACACACAAAACATTGTTACAAAAAGATGTGTACTTATGTACAATGCATAGTAAACGAAGACTACACAAATGAAATGTAAAGATCTATAATAAATGCGAAGTATTTCTTAGCGAACTTCGACAACTTTGAGCGTATCTATCTATCTATCTATCTATCTATCTATCTATCTATCTATCTATCTATCTATCTATCTATCTATCTATCTATCTATCTATCTATCTATCTATCTATCTGTCTATCTATCTGTCTGTCTATCTATCTATCTATCTATCTATCTATCTATCTATCTATCTATCTATCTATCTATCTATCTATCTATCTATCTATCCGCTTACGTTTGGGTGCTCTCGTTGTCACCCCTTAACTAGGCGTGAACCAAAATTAGCATGGGAGGGTAAGATGGCTCGACGAACATGACACGCTGGTCAAGACATGAATAATCTCACAATCCAGTCGCGTACGTCTTCAAACACGTCCGGTCACACAGCGGCACATCAATCAATCAATCAACAAGCTTGTGTTTAGAAAAAGTGAAATAACGATTTAGAGTACTACTTACTCTACTATGGGAAAGCTTAAAGCCGTCCCGTGGCTATCGTCAACCTCGACGCCAACTGCATAAAACAGTGGTGACACCGACAAACAAAACCTTCACACTACATCTGCCTACCCTACACAGTTTGCAGAGCTGAGTGGATTTAGAAGTGCTTATAATTTGGCTTCTTAAATGGCCTTCACGTTTCGTCTGCGTAAAAAAGAAATTTATTCTGAGGCCATACAATGACATTTTGTGAATATTAGAAATTAATGCTAGTGTACACCTTTGTTGTGGACTCTACTGCTTACACGTATAATATTTATTGGAAGGTGGGAACGTTGGTATTTTCTTTTTAGGTATTAGAGACGCTAATGCAGTCGTGAACTAAATATATAATTATTTATTATATTATTTAATAATATAATATTATTTATTTATTTATATTATTAATTATATAATATTTATTATTAATATTTATTATATTAAATATATAATAAATTAACCGCAAATTATAGAACTAGTGCTAGGGAAAAGGTGGATCCTTATTATTAGGTGATGGATATGTGGGGTTGAACGTGCCAAAACCACCATATGATTATGAGAGACGCCGTTGTGGAGGTCTCCGGACATTTAGACCACCAGGGGTTCTTTAACGTGCGCCCAAATCTGAGCACACGGGCCTACAACATTTCCGCCTCCATCGGAAATGCAGCCGCCATAGCAGGGATTCGAACCCGTGACCTGCGGGTCAGCAGCTGAATACTTTAGCCACTATACCACTGCGGCCGAGCTGGATCCTTACTCTTGGACTCTCTTGTATTGAGCTGCAACGCGTGACTGATCCACAAGACTCCGCTGCTCCTCGCGTGCTGGACAAGACAAAGACTTCTCCCACCGCTCCAAGGACATTTTGCATCGTTATACCATAGTATCTTGCATTGAGTTCTTGTGTACATGTATGCCAACAGTGGCATGTATATCACAGCAATGAAGTCTTCATTGCAACGTAGTGATGTTTGTCGTGGTACATATAGATGTGTCAAAGTGTATGTGCCCTATTTCTGGAATTTTATCATACCCCTGTTCAATGGGCCGTCCGGCAGGCCCACGAAGCGGCCGCCAGGTACTCCTTGTCGGTCCCTACGTCAAAGACGCCCGATACGCGCTAAGCGCGTCCTGCAGGGCCGAAATAAAATTTTTTCATTCCATTCTATTACTTTCTGTACATAGTGTAAATAAACTTTTTTCTAAACAGGTGAGCGCCACTGCCACAGAATTTACACAGTGTGATGAATTCTGGGTCTCTTGTAGCCATTATGGCCGATCTGCTGCGGGACACTGTTTGGAGCGTGCGCTGACTTATCTAATTGGATTTAGTAGGTACATTAGAGGGATGAGGAGAAGTTGATAATTTTAGGTGGTTTGTCAAAAGTATATCTGCATGTGGTGTAGAAGGTGTTAATCGTTGAGTGCCAGTGTTCGCGGCGTTGGTAGACAGACACCGGGGAAGCAATTCTCGGGTGAAGTTGTGAGCTAACGCTGTTCACTGTACCCCCATATAAGGCTGCATAAAGATGAGCTCTAATAAAGACGATAGCCTTTTTGGAGACTCGCTTGGTGAATTACGAGCTGAAGGGTTCTGTCAACCGCGATCTCCTAAGGCCGTGTGCTCTCGCCGATCAGCAGCTTGAGTCCTTGGACTCCTTCTATAATGAATGAACAACTTCATCAACAAGGCGATACTTGAATTTAAGAAAAAAATTGGGGGAACCTTAAGCTTCGTCATTAAGAGCTGAACGCGATAGTGAAATCCGGCCCTTAGTGCGCCCTTCAACCGGAAAGTGCATACTTATTAATATGTTTTGTCACACACACACACAAACACACACACACACACACACAGGCAGACACACACACACACAGTATATTGTACGAGCGCGCGCGCACGCGAATGGTATATACAGGTTTTTGATCTAAAGGAAGAGTCGCATGAACTCCAAGCTACACGCCACGCGCTCGCCATCTCGGAGGCCTCAAAAATGGCAGCACATTAGCGTTTGTTGTTTGCTTGATTAACGGCTCTGGAAAAGCATGATATGTTTTCCACTAGATGGACATAGTTGTCTATTTTGAAAGCTGTTTGAAAATTTCTCCGTGTTTTAGCGGCGATGGCTGCACTATCCCGGACTTTTCAAAGTTGTTTGAGGCCTCCTAAATGCGCTTACAAATCGCCGAATGGGCTCGTTTTTGTCGTGACACCTGTCGTATCAAATGCATTAAAAGTGCCCTGAAATACTTTTTCAAGTAACCATAGAATGAATTCACTAGAGAAGCTTATTGCCTCATGAATTAAGCAACGCAAAAATTTTAAGAAACCATCCAGTGCGAGTGAAGTTACAAAGGTTTGTCGCAAGCTGCAACTGCATTCTCTTTCTCTCGTCCCAACAAAGGTACTGGAAGCTAAGCAGAGAGCGGCGGCAGGGGAAAAGAAACTACGTCACCCGCGCCTCGTGACATTAAGCAATGGTTTTTTTTTTCTTCGAATGTGCAGCTTTTTCAATGCGATCACGTGTGCACGCATAGACAAGCAGCGGCCTCCCACGGTGATCTCTGTTACGAGCTTTTTCGCTCACGGACGATTATTCGCTCACAACCAACGGGCCCGACACTGGCGGCGGAATTCCTGCGACACGAGCTCTCTAACGCTATCGCGTTAAAATGCCTTCATCCCGTACTCCATGTAGCCAACGATGGTCCCTTAAAACCTCGGGCTGGATTCCACTTGGCTATTCAAAGATGAAAACAAGAAATTATACCCTTGTAAGTTATAATGTTTCTTTCCCTTGAGTTTTCAATTATCACTGCCAGTCCTTCAAAAAACACCCAGTCTTTATAATTACCGGATGGAGTATTACGCTATTAGATTCGTTAATAAACATTTTTGAATATGTGAACACGCCTACCTATAACGGTCTTGGTTTGACAACGAATGTGCCGAAGAGTATGCGTGAACTAGCACAGGAACCCAATTGATTTAACAAAATACATTGCCCCAGTGATCGGGCTAAAGTTTGTCATGACAAAGGCTGCAAAGACGTTGCATCGACTATAGTGGGCAAGATAATGCAACACTGAAGTGAATATGACGAGTGACCACAATCTTATAGTAAGTGGCTCTACCGCTATCAGCTAGGTTTCTTCACGCTGAGTGTTTTGATGATGATAATATGTGGGGTGTAACGTTCCAAAACTACCATATGATTATCAGAGACGCCGTAGTGTAGGGCTCCGAAAATTTATACCACCTGGGTTCTTTAACGTGCGCCCAAATCTGACCACATGGGCCTTCAGCATTTCCGTTTCCATCGAAAATGCAGGCGCCGCAGCCGGAATTCAATCCCGCGACATGCGGGTCAGCAACCAAGTAGCTTAGTCACTATACCCCTGCGGCGGGGCATGCTAAGCGTTTTCGTGAATGCCTAAAATTGAATGGCATGACACATTACTAATACTTGCCGTCCTACAAGGCTCGTTTACACGTTCCGCTTTTCAGGTGCGGAGCTCTTTTGGTACCCGGGTTGTAGTATGCAGTTGTCTCGAGTTATGTATCGTAGCATATCACTTCGCGTCACGCATGTAAAACTATGCACAACATGAGCCATGTGTAGCAGAGCACGACAAGATCTGATAAAGGAGAGGAAGAATGATGGAGGGTAGTCTGAGGGTGAAGAGCTGGAAAATGAGGAGGCAAGAGTGTAAAACAAAGCATAGCCATGTATGGCGCACGAAGACGAAGCCGATTATAGCTAAACCATTGCCATCCAATGTATGATAATGCAAGGGGCGGGGTGGCGAACGAAAAGGAGGTTGCGTAGTAGTGCTTGAAAAGCATCAGACACGTTATTTGGAGGTACTGTAAAAAGCCAGTTTCACTACTAGACTATGCCTGGTGTTATGCTAATTAATACGGGGGCGTTTTTTAACAGCAAAAGCTGTTATGAGATCAGAACACGAGTCACTTGCGGAGCCGTAGTTGTCCGTCACCGCCACCGCTGCCACCACCAATGTTTGTAACCAGTATCGCAGGAAATAAGAGAGACACTCTGTATATAAAAACACCATAGACACAATGGGATTCGAACTCGGGTCCGCAGCGTGCCAGCTCAGTATTCTACGACTCAGTGACGCCGGTGCTTTTTATTTATTGCAAGAAAATATTGCAATAAAATGTCAGATATACGTATACAATTAATCGTTTCAAAAGTATGCTCGCACACACACATGCACAAGACATGATTTCATACAGCCCGATGAACCTTCGAAGATCCGCTAAACACACGTCCAGAAGTCTACGTCAATCTGGAAAAGCGCCGAAAGTATCTACAACACTGCACACGTTGGCTGCTCCTTCTTTGAAAACGGCCTTTGTCGAGCGAGGTGGGTCAGCTTGTTGATCAATCATGCGGCTCCTCCTAGGAAAACGTTTCTAAAATGGCCTGAGGCAGGTTTTATGTCAGGAAAGGAATCACGATACTATGAGTAACAACGCGGTTTAGAATTTCAAAAGAACAACTATGCGTCACATAATGCGAACTGCATACCAAGTGGGTCATTCAATGCTCTAACCCAATAGAAAACTTGTTCTTAATTACCTATTCATTGTGGCGCATACCGACTTCAGACATAATTCTTCATTGTCGTCAGCCACTGCATAAATTAACTGCACAAAATTTCCAACAAGTGTGCAGAGGACATCAAGCTTCTCCGAAGAATGACGAAAAATAGCATATTGAATGCTAGTGTACTACACCAACCTTATAAATATTTAAGTTGTAGTGGGTACCCAGCAAGCGTGCTTGTAGCATTTATCCGAGGAGTGTTTAGAAAAAGCTTTGAAAGGCCGCTCTTCTAGCTTTCGCTGTGACTGTGCTGCATGTTTCACACAGACTTGGAGTTAATTACTTATTCCTTAAGGCAACACATACATTAGATAAATCCTCTGGAAACTCTGATTGGTTGGACACCGTTTGCTGTGGTAATGACGCACCTCGGTATGAGACAGCACACCCACGTTTATTTCATGCTTCCATTAGGGTTGGCACATCTAGTTACATGCACGATATACAGACCCTTGTCACTGTTTACTTGTTCAATCAGAGATTGCTATGAAATATTTGTTTTCGGGTGATGTTGAAGCAGGCCGTTTTTGTTTTGTAAATGTGTTTTAAGGATTCAAAACACTCGCTTCACTCATTTTTATACTCTTGCTGGCAGGTAAGCATGTTGACCGCTTTGCGAACGCCTTAAGTGCAAACTCTACCGGTGAGTGACACCAAATGTGTTCGTCATTTCCCAAAATGTTGTTGCTACTTTGCATTTGACATGCAACTTATCGAATTCCTATAAACGCTGATGCTTAGAAAAGTTCCACATGCTCATAACGACACACGGTAGAGAACAATTTCAGTTATGGAAGTAATATAGCATACACAGCAAAAGAAAAGCGCTCACCAGCGTGGTGTATTAATGCTTGTGCTGCGTTGTGCGTTTGGTACTATGTCCGATACCAAATTCGTGCTCTGCAGTATAGCATAACAAATCAACAAGGTCAGCAACTATTTCTGCTAAGTTTCACTAAAGGAGCGACTGCTATCAAATGATTGTTATGTAGTTTTGAAAAAGCCAAAGCGTATGACAGTTTTATTGGGTTAATTAGGAGCCTTTCTTTATAGGATTCATCCGATATTGTTAGTTTAGCAGGGTGAAATTTCTAACTATCTGCTTTTCCAGTCAACTCGGTGTTTTTATTTGAGGGGGAGGAAGGGGGATAGGAAGGGGGTTACATAGATTGCAATACTTGTTAAATATATGTGCGAAAACTAATTAAGCGAATTTTTTTTTTTGGAATTGTAACATGCTTTTGTGGTATGACGTTCATTGACAACAAAAAGCTTGCTGTACGCTTCATACGAACACGACCTTCACCCATACGCCTTCCATAACTTAAACGGCAATAGTGACCGTCACTGTAGTGCTTATTCTCTGTGTGTTTTTGTTCAATACAGCAGAGGCAAACGAACTGGGCAAGCTACAAATTACTAAGCAACGCTGTAAATGACCCAGGATATAGGCCAAACGACGGATTGGCGAAATGTCGTGATGTGTGTAACGAACAATGCGCTTGCTGCCAGGTGGATGATGAGATACATTAACTTTTCTCAAAGCGCTTCTTACATAACACCCAAATGGAACAGTTATCACACATTCTTTTGAAACTGAATCGCAGGCCTACCAATCACAGGAAGTTCTTAGGCTTGTGGCCAACGCACAGGTTGCAAAGGCATGCATCATCACTGTTCAGTTGCTCTCTTAAAAAAAAAAAAACGTAGATATATATAGTGATCAGTGACTCTTACTACAGTTTTTGACGGTATTTCTTTTTCTTTACAATGTGTAAACTTATTTGGTGCACATTCATGTTAGTTACTTTATAATTTAATTATTTGCTTTTTGCTGTAACCCCTTTTCCTCTCACTATTTTCTTCTCTGGGGTCTGTTAAGTAACATGTATAAGTTAATCAACAAATAAATAAGTAAACATGAATGAAGTAGTCTCTTGGGCCCATATTATTCGCCACTTCGAGCTTCTTATGTAAAAAATATTCAGAGCCACATCAGAGCTACTATTTATATATGTTCTGTGCAGTACCATGTAAACCAAAATGGCGGGTTTTGACATATCAATAACAACGGGTACATGGAACAGAAGAAGGTGCGTTTCGCAAGCGTCTCTTTCGCAAACATAACTGAAGCAAACAAAAATGAAAAGTCCCACCGATGCAACAGGGGCATGTTACGTCATTCAGCTATCAGCATACTTCTCTTGTTTCTTGTCCTTCTGCTGCCGAAAATAGCTCTGAGTGCAAAAAGAGAGGTATACATCGATATCTTCGTAGTAGGCTACCTTTCACATTCTCGCTCAATTGTTCTTTCTCAGAATATTTATTTTCGCTGCGCTGAGAAATGACAGTAGGGTCCACTCCCCGTCAGAATCAATAATGCATCTTCGTGCTCTTACAGCATGTCTGGACATTTCGGATGCAATATAATATGTGACGTGTATATAATGGTGTATATAATGGTGCAAGATGTGCTGGTATTTTTTATGCTCCTTGAAGAAAACTCTGAGCAAGGTCTGGCTAGGGGAACGCGATTTCTTGCTCGTGGAGGTGATGTTGTAGTATTTTGTCACAAACGAAGAATATAAGAACAGGCTATTTCTTCATGATTCATGGTTTTACGTTCCCAAGACAACAGCAGCGTCTCTGGAGCAGTGCCCATTATAATTTCGGGCAGGGGGGGGGGGGGAGCAGCACAAGTATCTACATCCCTGGAATAGAACAGGTTTTTCGTATGGTTACTGCATGAGGGGAGGGGCTAGCAGGAATACCTACATTCCTTGAATAGAATAAGTTTCTCGATTATTGCTGCATGAGGCGGGGGGCAATCACGAATACCTACAGCCTTAGGATAGCTAAAGTTTTTCAAGTGGTCACTGCGTGGGGGAGAGGGGAGGGCTAGCCCGAATGCCTGCATCTCTAGGATAGAAGTTTCTCGTATGGTCACTACTTCAAAGAAGCCGTAGGTGGCATATGAATATCTGTGCTTCTTGTACACTGTGTGGTTGTACGGCACAAAAGAAACATTGCTCGCATCAATCGTGGGTTCAATTTTCGCAGTTGGCCGACTCTTTTTCTTCGAGTTGGATTTCTGAATTCGCGTTTCTAAACCCTTCTTTTTCCGGTAATGTACACAAAAGAGCGTAGGCATCCATCTTAGAGTACTTCTAAGCAAACAAAAATAAACATACACAAAGTCGAAAGTAGAAGCCATAAGTAAAGAAAGGTAAAAAAAAAACAAAAAATTGCTTCCAGCATTCCAGCTGGTGCCCGAAAACTCGCCTCGAAAAACCAGCGAAACTGCCGAGTCTAAGAATCTCTGCAAGACAACAGGTCGACTGACAACAATTGAAGGCAGAGCCACGCGAGAAACGAACTCTCACTACGACTCTTCATGGTTCGTTCTGCTCTCTCACCCTCAGTGTGTCTGGTGTGTGTGTGTTTGTGTGTGTGTTTGTGTGTGTGTGTTTGTGTGTGTGTCTGGTGTGTGTGTGTGTGCGCGCGTGGGGGTTTGTGTGTGTGTGTGTGTGTGTTTGTGTGTGTGTGTGTGCCTGGTGTGTGTGTGGGTTTGTGTGTGTGTGTGTGTGTGTGTTGCCTAAATGTCTGGTTGTCTGGATTTTTTTGCATAAGAATCAAATTCAAGCATGAACACAAGCCTACATTTGTTGTACGACATTGCTGCGTGACGAACAACAATGCTCAGGTTATGTTGTTTTGCTAACACTCGCATTCTTCTAATGCCTCTGTGAAAATTGTCACCATTTTTATGGGATACTGTGCTTTCCAGAAAAATATATCAACGTCCGCTCAGTGTGTACGCACTTTTATCGTGTTTCCTAACGCAGAACTCCGGCTTTCGTACCTGTGTCAGTAGTGTTTCAGCGGAATACGTTTCACCTACTCCATCTATCAATTGCTCTTCATTGAATACATGTGCAAGTCTCTTGAAGTTTGTCGAAGTGACTGAGCTTAATGCATAGCTCCGCGCGTCTACATCACTCAGATTGTATTATGCCTTCTGTAGCCCAAATATTACTTTTAAATGCAAAACATTTCCTAGCGAACTTCGGCGACTTTGAGCGTATCTATCTATCTATCTATCTATCTATCTATCTATCTATCTATCTATCTATCTATCTATCTATCTATCTATCTATCTAGCCGCCTACTACTTCCTGATCTCCTGGCCGTTTCGATAATGGTATCAGTACTAAACTTGGAAGGACATAGCATGACTGCATAAAGAACATATTTCATTAGTTCTAGCATAAAAAACATGAAATGAATGTCATGAATGTCATCATTTACATTTCATGGTCCTGCTGCTCTTGCTGTGGTTTCGTTCACATGGCATGTTGCAAAACTAGTATGATAAGGCATGATTGCAAGGCAAACACAAGCGACCAACCCTAACACAAAAATAATGACATGCGTGTCATGTAACAACTTGACTACATGACACGCTTATGATGCGCTCACGGTCATTTCGCTAGCGACACATATACAAAATTATGTATTACGGTGCGTAAATAGATGACGAAGGTATGATAGTGGTGCAAACATGATAAACGTGAGATGCGTGTCATGTCACAGCATGACTACATGCCACGCTCAGTATGCGCTCGCGGCTGTTTCACTAGCTTCACATGTACAAAACTCAGTATTACGCAACGAGAATGAACGACATAGGTAAATCACACATCCAAACATGATAATCAGTACATGCGTGTGTCACACCAGTACCGTTAATTAGGGAGGTGATCGCCGGGCTAATTCCAAGGGCTGAAGTATTGGCCCCCCGAACAGCCCCACGAAAGCGTGGACAATTGAGAAGTGGTCCTTTTTGGCGTGCCAGCAGACGCCGGCTGTGGCCCAAAGAACAAGTCAGAGCCGAGAGTTGATAAACAAAACAAATATTATATTCTCAAAAATGGCAGATTGGAAACAACACACAAGAATGCACACTCCACAATAGTTACATACAATACGTCACCAATCAAACAACGTACTACACAGTACAATCAGCCACACTCAAAACAACGGACACAGACAACGATACGCACTACAATGCAGTCGCATGCATTGAACAACCAAGACACTTAAAGACTAAAGAGATATAAAACCTATTCAGTCCTTAGTCCTTGGAACAAAAGTCTGAATGATACTCTTCCGAGAATCACTCACTCAAAGTCCAGCGTTGTTGTCGTTCCGTGCCCTCGAAGTTCTCTTCCAGGAAACCTCGCGTCTTCAATTGGCCACTCTCTAAGCTCCCAACTTCTTCGCCCGAACACGTCGGCTTCACTCACGCAGCTGCCGCCACGCGTCCTCGCTCGATAGCGGTAAACACACACTCTTGCCTGTAGCTCGAGCCTTCACCCCTCAGGTGGAAATCCTCTTCTTCTCCTGCTTTGTCCCTACGGACCAAACCTTCGCCGACCACACGGCGGTATACCCTACGCGCTTTGGCGTTAACTTCCGTCTTCTCCTGATCTCTCATCTCGGCTGCTCGGTTAAATACCTTGCGCGCGACATTCCAGACGGTTCTCGTCATTTCGTCGGCGCGATACGCAGCGAAGGCTGTGAAGAGGGCGAGACGGTGAGAATGCCCTCCGCGGCCGATGACTCAACTCGGTGTGACCACGCCCCTTTCGTTCTAGAACTTTCGCGGGCTATCTCGGCCGCCGATGTGGGGCGAGGAGGTTCGTCGGCGAAGCCACGCTTCCGAGTGGAGAGCGCGCGCCCCGGGGAGCCTTTAGATCTTTGTTTTCTTTTTCTTTTGACCTCACGGCGCCACTCCGGCGTTTCGTCGCGACAATTTGGCGGCGCGCCCATTTTTAGCGCTCGTTCTGTGACACTGCTTCCCACTTTAAGAATATTATCTCATAATATTCAGAACCACACGAACGAGCGCGAACAGTTCCCACACACTCAAAGACTGTAACATAGTCCGTCGCTCATGACACGTCCCATTCGCAATAGTTCACTCAATACAATTGTACATTGTAATTCAATTCCACAACACACGAAATATAGCCACAGGTACATGACTACAACGCTTCATCACACATTCCAACCAATACAAACGTACAAATTTCACTCATTACTACAATTATACAACACTATACATCACATCACAGCACAGACACTTCGACACTTGTGACACAGGATAACACAACATTAACACAACATATGGCACACAGCACTGCCAAACACAATCGGATTCGACTTCAGCACTTATCCTGTGTACTTTGAGCGGCGCTTGCGCCCTTTCTTGCGGTGCTCGCTTGATCTCTTCTTGTGTTTCCACGTTCTTTTTCGGCGAGCCTTTTCCAACGACGATATCTGAGGCGGCGTCTCAGCCATCGTTGTCACTTCCGACCCTGCTAACGGGTCATGACGTTCGACGAGTCCTGTCTGTTTATTTACCAGCTTGTTCATGTCTCTACATTTGGCTCGGCTGGCCGACTCCGTCACCTTTACTCTGTCGGTCGGTTGGGGTCGTGCCGACGTACGTCCAGTAGCCCGGCCCGTGAACTCGTTCAACACGATCATCTTATCATTCATAGTCCCTTGCACCGCGGCTTCACCTTGGACTCGAGTGGGATCCGGCACGGGTTGCTCCTCCACTGTATCTCGCGGTCGTTGGGTTGGCGAGGGCTCTATCTTAAGGTCTTCTCCCAAACATTCCGGATTATTCGGTCCTCGCGCCCCGTCGATGTTTCCGATGACAAGGTCGTAAAGGGGGGTCGTCATGCATAAAGCAGTAACCTTCCCGCTGAAGTACGGGGTTTCAACCTCAATCTCTGCTTCGGGAAGCATCCGAACCGTACGGTCAATTAGGCAGACCGGTTTCGTTCTGCCTGTCAACTCACTTTCCCGTACCAAATTTCTCCACACGATAACCGCGGAGCTACCGGTGTCTCTTAGAACCGTAATCTTCTTGCCTGCAACCTTACCAGGCAGCGTTGGCATTCCCTTCGTAACACCGGTTGGCTGTTTTGACATTACCGCACCCACAATAGGAATTTTCTCCCCATTCTTTAACTCTACGAATCCATCGGTGACGGCATTATTATCAGATTTCGGTGCCGCTTGCACACAGGATACCTGGTGAGTTTGACTCGCTCCGTTTCGACATGCGTCTGCTTTGTGCCCAGTCTGACCACACTTAAAACATTTTACGACCGTAGGGCTCGTAAAGATCGTTCAACAGTTTTTCGCGCGATGACCCCCTCGGCTGCACAGAAAACATCGCGGAATGCTATCTGGTGCACGCTTCTTTTCTTCGGGAGCCAATTTCTTCGAATCATCGGGACAATCCTTCTTGACCTTGGCCAAATTTGTTCCACCTTGCGCTTCCAAGAATTGATCAGCCAATTCAAGCATTGCTTCAAGTCACTCAGTCTTCCTCTCTTTCAAATACACCGACAGGCTTGGGTGGCAACTAGTAAGAAATTGTTCTCTAATTAGGAGCTCTCTAAGTTCATCGTACTCCTGCGCTGTCCCTGAAAGTTCAATCCATCTGTCGAAATAATGGCTAAGTCGGGCGGCGTACTGTGTAGCCGTCTCACCATCAGCTGGCTTTCCTGTCCGAAATCTGTCCCGGAATCCTTCTACAGTAAATCTAAATCGCTTCAGCAAAGCAGCTTTCACCTTTGCATAGTTGGCTGCATCGGTCGGCGTCAGCCTACCGTACACACTGAGCGCTTCACCACTCAAGCAAGTACTCAAAGCAGTTGCCCATTGATGTTCCGGCCAATTTTGGCTCTTCGAAATCGTCTCAAATCGGTGAAGGTACGTGTCAATGTCGTCCTTCCTTTCATCAAACGCCACGAGCAGCTTGCTTGTGTTCAAGCGGAAGCCATGATCTTCCCGTTCGCTGCTTTCAACTATAGCTTGGACGGGAGTTTCACTTCGCTGCTGCAAACGGAGCCGCTCGAGTTCCATCTCGTGCTGCCGCTGCCGTTCCCTTTCCTCTTTTTCTTCTTTCAGCTGTCGCTCCCTCGCTTCTCTTTCTTCTCTCGCCCTTTCGGCTGCCAACTTCTCTCGTTCCAACTCAGCTGCTTTTTCTTCCTTGGCCCTCTCTTTTTTTTCTTTTTCCTTCTGTGTGACCCAATTCCGTAGTTCGGCGCCAGAAAGACCCATCTTCTCATCAAGAGCGACTAACTTTTCGAGATCCATGGTGTCTCGCAACTCGCAGATAAAACCTTGCCGCGTGCAAAAAGTATCTGCCTAAATCAGTCTATCGGAACACTCCGCTGCACTCGTTAACGAGAACACTGAACAACACACAAAATCGTTCCGATAGCGCTATCAACAACTCGAGGCTCTTTCTCAATACTTTGGACACACTGTGCACCAAAAGGTCCTGTCGCGGACGCCAGATTAATTGTCACACCAGTCCCGTTAATTAGGGAGGTGATCGCCAGGCTAATTCCAAGGGCTGAAGTATTGGCCCCCCGAACAGCCCCACGAAAGCGTGGACAATTGAGAAGTGGTCCTTTTTGGCGTGCCAGCAGACGCCGGCTGTGGCCCAAAGAACAAGTCAGAGCCGAGAGTTAACAAAACAAATATTATATTCTCAAAAATGACAGATCAAAAACAACACACAAGAATGCACACTCCACAATAGTTACATACAATACGTCACCAATCAAACAACGTACTACACAGTACAATCAGCCTCACTCGAAACAACGGACACAGACAACGATACGCACTACAATGCAGTCGCATGCATTGAACAACCAAGACACTTAAAGACTAAAGAGATATAAAACCTATTCAGTCCAAAGTCCTTGGAACAAAAGTCTGAATGATACTCTTCCGAGAATCACTCACTCAAAGTCCAGCTTTGTTGTCGTTCTGCGCCCTCGAAGTTCTCTTCCAGGAAACCTCGCGTCTTCAATTGGCCACTCTCCAAGCTCCCAACTTCTTCGCCCGAACACGCCGGCTTCACTCACGCAGCTGTCGCCACGCGTCCTCGCTCGATAGCGGTAAACACACACTGTTGCCTGTAGCTCGAGCCTTCACCCCTCTGGTGGAAATCCTCTTCTTCTCCTGCTTTGTCCCTACGGACCAAACCTTCGCCGACCACACGGCGGAATCCCTACGCGCTCTGGCGTTAACTTCCGTCTTCTCCTGATCTCTCATCTCGGCTGCTCGGTTAAATACCTTGCGCGCGACATTCCAGACGGTTCTCGTCATTTCGTCGGCGCGATACGCAGCGAAGGCTGTGAAGAGGGCGAGACGGTTGTAATGCCCTCCGCGGCAGATGACTCAACTCGGTATGACCACGCCCCTTTCGTTCTAGAACTTTCGCGGGCTATCTCGGCCGCCGATGTGGGGCGAGGAGGTTCGTCGGCGAAGCCACGCTTCCGAGTGGAGAGCGCGCGCCCCGGGGAGCCTTTAGTTGTTTGTTTTCTTTTTCTTTTGACCTCACGGCGCCACTCCGGCGTTTCGTCGCGACAATTTGGCGGCGCTCCCATTTTTAGCGCTCGTTCTGTGACAGCGTGCCATGTAACAACATGACTACATGCCACACTCATGATGCGATCGCGGCCATTTCACAAGCTACAGATATACCAAATTTAGTATTACGTGACGTCAATGGATGGCGAAGGTATGTGCCTGGTGCAAACATGATAATCATCAGATTCGTGTCTTGTGAGAAGATGACTACCTGCCACAGTTAAGGCGCCAATACATCTCGAGTTGACGCGGTGCGCGTGCTCGTCTGCAATCATTTCGTCCCGTAACAGCGGTGTGGCCATGCCAGGCATAGAGTTTCCCAATATACACTAGAGGGAACTTTGATGCCAGTGTATATGGGAGCTGCAACGCACGGCGCTTCAGCGAGCATGGGAATGATGGGTAGAACACACATTTGTCTAAACTTTGTACTTCTGACCTGCTTTTGGCTCCGTGTGTGTTCGTGTGACTCGAAGCTGTTTTCTCACGAAACAAAAATCAGCAAATGTTCAGCGATTGCGCTGCACCGCCTTATTTTTTTTTTCAAATTACCTTTCCAAATTGGGTCACAAAGTTCAAAAGGGTTCAATCTTTCTTTCAAAACAAAAACGAAACCCAGCAATAAACGAAGCCGCAAGTACGGTTCGCTGCCCGCAAGTACGAAGACTAGGCAAATGTGTGTGCCACCCGTCATTCCCATGGTCGCTGAACGATCGCAGCGCCAGAGTGCCCTCTAGTTAATATTGAGAAACTCTATGACGCCAGGCGCCGGTCCTGCCATATACTCTCAGGCGCGCCCCGCGCTTCGTTGCTTTGACGCATGCGCGAACGCGCCCGGCGTCCCTCCGTCACGAAAAGAGAGAGACGCAGTGTTGTCTGGGTAACGCATCGGTACGGAATGCAGCATGTCGTATTTCGCGCCGGTTGCCGTCGGGCCGCGCCGACGGCCGATGGTCGCACCAGTCGCGCCTGGCGTCAGACTATAGAGTGCTCGCGTTTTGCTAACGTGGCGTCGCTGTTCCCAGCGTGCGCGCGCGTCAAATGCTGCAATGGAGT
Source organism: Rhipicephalus microplus (assembly GCF_013339725.1). Classification (NCBI taxonomy): domain Eukaryota; kingdom Metazoa; phylum Arthropoda; class Arachnida; order Ixodida; family Ixodidae; genus Rhipicephalus; species Rhipicephalus microplus. Next base: position 89,468,781 of record NC_051170.1, read on the forward strand.
ATATTGGGCCCTTCATGATGTGCTCGCGGCTGTTTCGCTAGCTCAAGATATACCAAATTTGGTGTTACGGGATGTCAATAGATCACGAAATATATGAGTGGCGCAAATTGATATTCCTGACACGCGTGTCATGTGAGAACATGACAACATGCCACGCTCATAGAGTGCTAGCAACCGTTGCGCTAGCTACACGTATACTAAATTTGGTATCACGTGACTGAATTGATGACGAAGGTATACGACAAATCTAAACATGATAAATCATGACACGGAAGTGATTTACGGCATCGTTTACTTCCACTTCGTAACGTTGTGTTGATTTTAAAGTGACATATCAACCTTTCTCATTCGTGCTTCGCATATCATCGATTCCTACTGTACGTGGGATCTGCCAATTTTTTCATCTGAAGATTCGGTGCAATAAAAATAAAGTTATTCACGTATCTTTTATTTTACTCTGCTCTTTGTATCCGAATTCATTTCCTCAGGCTTCAGCTTCATGATAGCTGATGTCTTGTTGGCGTTCTTGCTCATAGTCAGAAAAGGATAGTGTGTATTCGCTGCTGGAAACGGACAGACATAGAGCCAGAATTAAGTTTTTACAAAATGACACAATGTCGAATTAAGCTGTAGGCACAACAGTTTTCATAGAGTTGTTGTGAGACGTTATTTTTCTCTGAATTTCGTGCCATGCTTAGAAGAACCTCGTGCACACCTGACCTGTTTATAGTGCTCAGCCACATGGTATTCTCTCAGCTCTTATGTGTGACACCCCTGAACAAGAATTTTTATGTTGCGAAAACTGCGCTTTGTCTCCTCTACATCTGTTCGTCCCGGCGTCTTCTTCTTTGGTACTGTTTTTTAATTGCTGCATAGTCAAGAGTAAGACAAGACTGCGAAGACTATCGTTCTAACATTCCTATACTGACCCAATATTCATTGGAACAGCCCTCCACAACTTCATCAGCCATTGCAATTTGGTGTGCTTAGATACAAAATAATTTTGTCACAAGGCTGTGCCCATGCCGCATTCCTGACGAGTTCTCTGCAGCACACAACGCTCGTGAATGTTGACAATCATTATGTTCAAAAATGTACCAATTACACCAAGAGCTCTTCAGAACATTCTGTCTTGGAGCCAAACAGCTTCTATAGGACAACAAGGAAAATGTGCCTGCGTTTTCCGAGTGTTAAAGGTTTACGAGATGGTAAACCACGTTCTGATTGCGCAAAAACTCACCAAACCATCCTTCCGTGATACGAAAATATACTTATCGCCAACGGTCAGTACATGAATGTGCAGAAAAGAATAGCATAAGCGGAAGCTCGTCAGCCGAGACTCGGAGCTTTTTTCCTTCTTTTTTATCCCGGTGATCACTCCGAAACAATTTTTTCCTTACATACACAATTGCAGAATGTTGATTCACACTGGCTGCGAAAACACTGATGCTTTATTATTTTAGTGTTTCGCTGTTCTTTTGAAAGTGATGCACTGAACATCAGTTTCAGGGCGTGGAAATGGCCGTGTGGCATTCCAAAGGGTGCGTGGTCGAGTAAATGAGTTCTTTCGAGAGGAAGAGCATTTTGCGAGGTTATGATGATTGTGCGAAATTGGGCTACCAGGCTAATGTTTACATGGAGGCTTTGCCACAGCTTCAAAAGGAAAGTGATACACGGCAAGCTATTACGTTTTGATAAAGGTAAATCTTAGAACATGTATAGACAGTCTAAAAGTTTAAAACAGGCGGCATGATTCTAGAAAGTAGTGCAACATTACAAATGGTCGCGCAGCTTGAGCTCGTAATATTCTCTTAACCAGAAAAAAAACCTTTCATGAGTCACTCTTATAATTTAAATGCTGTTACTTTATGCATTATATTCGCGACAAATCACTTTTATCATCACTTTCTTTTTGTACATGCACCTATGACTATAGCTGCAGCCTCTCAGTAAAAAATCATTTTCTACATATACGGTTCGCGTTTTTGCAGCCACACAGATCTGTGTGGAACATGTTACACTGTGCCTCTGTAAAAGTCCGCATTATGTTAACGGTGCGTATTATGGCACTTCTATGAAATAAGTACTAGGTTTCACCATGTAGTTGCACTCCCTGTAGTATAGTATATGATGAGCCTCATTATATGAAATTGCCGAGTCTCTTTCTGTCGTCGTTTAAGGAAGTTTTTTTAGGAACTTTTTTTCGCCCAAGCAAGTTCTTTTTTTCTTTCTTTCTTTTTTTCTTTCTTTCTCTCTCTCTCTTTCTTTTTTTTGTGCCTTTCCTTCTTTTCTTTTTATTTTTCTTTCTTTCTTTTCTTCTTTTCTTTTTTATTTCTTTGTTGCTTTTTTTCTTTCATTCATTCGTTTTTTTGCATCGTGAGACATAGAGTGAATTACGTATTGTGGATCCAGAGCTTCGATCTGTCTCTTATGATTCGCGGCGTAATCATGCATATCAAGAGCAAAATGATGGGTTCCTTCTCCCGCATGAAGCTGCGCAGTGAAATGGTGAACGCTGCGTAGGCCATATCTTTTAAGGGCGAAACTCCTTAAAGCGGCCCCCCTTCGTCTCTCGTCGCAGTCGTAGTGCGTAACCAGTTTTACGTTATGACTTGCAAGGTGGTGCCGGTGGGAGATTTTCTCTGTGCGTTGTTGAACAATTAAAAATTGCAGCATGCGCGTTCGCTGAAAGCCGAGTTCTCCTGTCTCTCATTCCTCATTAGCAGCCATTGGCAATGTACATTGAGCACTTATCTGACAAGAAAGGGTTGCTACGTTATACTCACCGAGCGTAACCTCCTTGGTTTTAGAAAGGCTTAGCGAGCTTTGGGCCGAAGTGCCTAAATGCCGTGAACTAGTATATACCATGAACATGAGGTGGTTGAAGGTGGGAAGTAGACACGAAGCGCAAGCCGTAAGGAAGTGTGCGTGTGCCACCTCTCGTTTAGTATTTGGAATGTCCGCTGGATGGCGGTGTTTCTATATGCGGAATATACGATCAAAAGATGCGAGATGGTGGTACTTGGAGTGATGACTAGATAGACGAAGCGGACACACAAACAGATGCATGGACTGACGCAGGAATGGCTGCACGGATGGATGGATGCATGAACGGACGCAGGGGCGGATGCATGAACGAACGCAGGGACGGACGCACGGATGTGCGGACGCACGAACAGACGCATGCACGGCCGGGCGGATGGATGGTCACACAGACGGATGCATGGACGGACGGAAGCAAGAACGAATGGACGGACGGATGCTTCGCTCCTCTCTCTATCTTTCACCCCATGGATATGCTGCCATTTTTTTCGCTGTGACATTTGTTGCGCTGTTTTGAAGCAACTAAATGTGGACATCTATTCGATATCGCACATTTATAAAGCGTCCTGGTAACGAACACGCATGCACATGATTCTTCTATGCTCACTGCATGAGGCACGTGTAACCCCTGTAGTCTTTTGTTGATTCATTGCAAAGGCATCGCTTTTAGTGCCGTATTTTACGTTGTGATGTGAATGAACGTCAAAGAGCATCAGATGGTCGGAATTTCCGGAACCGGCCACAACGGCGCTCTATCTTTTCTTATTCACGGCGTCATTATACATCTCACAATGTTATGCTGGTTTTGGAACGTAAAGCCCCAGATAATATGGTCGTTTAGGAAACTAAGGAAGTACGGTACGCAAATAAGATAAGGGAGTGTGTATAGTGCCCCTTTCCAGTGAAAGTGCGTCCCCCGCACGACGTCAGGCCCCAACAAGGCGTGAGAACGCCGGAGTAAGTTATGAAAAAGCTTTTGCGATTTAGGGGTGCCTTCACTTGTAAAAGGTCCACGACCAGATCGGGAAAAGAGGAGTTACGTTTCGTATGTCCCAAACTTGCTAAAATTCCTAATTATAATGATTCCGTAGCTTTCTTGAATTTTTGCGCTTAAACTTTGACCAGTAACGTCATAATGCGAAAAACAAAATCAGGTGAACGGCCAGTGCTCTGAGATCGTTATTTCTTTAGTGCTCCCTTCCTGTACTCTTTAGCCGTCAACACACACACACACACACACGCACACACACACACACACACACACACACACACGCACGCACGCACGCACGCACACGCACACGCACACACACACACAAAGCCTTGCTGGAAGAACAGCACTCCGCATTCACGTGTTGTGATTTCTTCACGAAGCCTTTTTAATGGGTTTGTTTCGCGGGGCTTCTCTGGAGGTGCCGTATCTTTAATCATTTATCAAGCGTTTTCTGCCAGCTATACGAAGAGCTTGCTGCCGCGGTCTTTCAGAAATTTTTTTCAGTCCACAAACTTTATCACGGCCTTTATAGCGGAGCACCCCTTTCACCGGAAGCTGGCTCCAAAAAGTGAGCGCAGATTCTCTCTACAGGCGTCAGCATGCTGTTTCGTGCTACTACTCTGCCCAGTGAAGCGGTGTGAAATGTGCCGTCTAGAGCAAAGGATAAGCGGTGATCAAAATAGCAGCTGACGTTGCCGGTGGCGGAGGCATTGCAAAAGACACCATGTGCGAAAGCAGCAGGCATATAGCTTGGCGCTCAAAACATTTCGCGTTGAATATTTGAGGCTGTCCGGTGCCCGGATTATTCCACGACAGCATAAAAGACCCAGCTGTAGCCGTACTACGACGTCCTCAACAAATATTAAAGAATAACATTTACAAAACTAAAGTGTAAAAGAAATCACTGCTGCGAAAAATGTGTTAATTCATTTGGAGGGAGAATGAACAAATTCATTTATTATGACTGTCTTTGTCAATATTGATCATGCGACCAGCTTCAATCCTAGCAATTCTTCGCGTACTGTTGCGGTGTGGTAAAATCAATCATTTAGGCATAGCGTAGGGCTATTTTTATTCTTTCATATTTCGAAACGTCTAGGCCTTACCTTTTGCCTGTCTCCAAACGATTATTGATTCTTCGCCTGAGTGCTTGCAAAGAAAGTTAGAGAGATTACTGTAAACGGCGTCTGATCAACCTTTGTACGCAATGCGTGCCTTTGAAATCTTAAATAATGGTATTTGCTCAGCACTTCTAAATGCAAAAAAAAAAGAGAGAGAGAAACATTGTATTTGCGAAACTTTCAGTTCACGTGAGTGCGTTATTTGCTCATATAATTTGTCCTACGCGTGCTGTGCTAGTGAGCAACATGATAAACTCAAAGTGCGATTGATTTATTTAGAATGTTTTCCATAATTTTATTTTGTACTATGAAAAATTCCTCTCTATTCCTCTCTACACGGATTCCTCTCTATTTATTACGTATTTCAATATTTTAGGCGTAAAGCTTTTAACAGGATAGTCTCGCGTATACGTGGCCATTTTCTACTTTTTGCAATGGACCAAAAATTCTCTCAGGTATGTGTCCCTCAGATTTTAAAATATTGAGAAAGTTGGTAGAAATAGGTGCAAAGATAATGTGAGTGCCTAAAAGGTTTTGGCTATTTGTGTCTTGTAAAAAAAGCATCCTGCAGTGCACACAATTCCTAGTGTGTGTCCATTATGTTCGCGTGTTTGTACAGAAGTTATAGTCCGTTACATGAAAGCCTCTTCACTGCCATGAAAAAGTGATGTGCAAGCTAACGCTTAGTATGGAAATCAAGACTACATGGGGCATTCCTTTGTCATTATCCAAACATTATCGGTCATGCACACAGCCGAAAATAAAAGTATGTGGTACTCCCAAGGCCACTGAAGAGTCCTCGTGTGTCAGCCTGACATACATCATAGAAATAACACCGATGGCCACCCTCCTTCTAAAAGTTATGAAGCAACAAGTACAAAAAATGTTTTATTAAATAGTCTGCTTCGTCATCAACGCAATATTCTAAAAGAACTAGGTAAATCTTGGTGCGAGGCAGAACTATATAAGCTACTATAAATAGTTTTCAAACACTTAAGGTTTTTTTTTTCGTCGTCAACTTTCTTATTACCCTCAATGGCTTTTGTTTTCCTGTCCTCCACTATAGCCCACTTCCTATTGCTTTGCAACACGTCAATATATTGATTAAGACCGACCACTTACGTTTCTGCCACAATTACCTTATCTGTTGGTCTCTGTCCTGTATTTACTGCTCAAACGTTTTGCAAAAAGTCCACTGTCAAAAGTAAATACAATATATTCTTGTCATGTTTATCGTTCTTTATTCTCATATTAAAAGTGCATGGTTAGAACGCACAACTTAGTGGTATATCGTGCCAGTCGGTAATGTGAAGTTCTTTTTTCGAAATCTCGCAACATATTAGTTTTAAAGTAGAAAAGAGAGACACTCTATTTTTGTTTTCTTGTACATCACAACACTATGCCCTTATTATTAATTTGCTCAACAACGGAAAAAAAATTGGAGTGACTCATGTGTGCACAAGTGAAAATGAAGAGATCGTTTGCCTCTCCGCATCTCACTTGGGGCAAAATTGCAACACGTGCCTCAAATTTATCACGATGTTCTCTCCCTTTTTTTCTTATATCTAAAACAGTTGCATACGTGGAACACATTTCGTGCACAATATGAGCCAAGGTTGCGATTGTAAACACTATAATGCATGACCGAGTATTGGAAAGAAGTGTAGGAAATAAGTCGTTTTATTTGTTAGAAATATTAAAATGAGTACTAATAGACAATGATGCCAAAAGAAGTGTAGAGGGCGTTATAATAAGTAGCGTAAACGTGACCAACTAACAGCGGACGAAAATCTTACTTGCCGCTGGCAGGATCGCAACCTGCGACCTTCCATTAACGCGTCCGATGCACTACCACCGAGGCAGTGATCCCTCCCTCCACTTTACAGAGTATATTTATGCATTCATACAAAGGAGTCTTAGTCAGCGCCATTTGTATATAAATTACAGCGACGCCGAGTACGGTAGAGAGACAGAGAAATAAATTTTATTTGCATTCTACTCGATTTTTCGGTCACGCGTGGGATGATAATTTTTCGCTCACAATCAATGACGCCGACGCCGACACCGAAATTTCTGCAAAATGATCTCTTTAGCGCAATCGCGTTAAAATGTTTTACTTAGCCCATTCCCACTGTGGTAATGACCGGCAATGGCCAGGAAGGCAAGTTCCGTTCCTGTACTTCGCCAACGTAGGAAAGGCATCATGATAGTTTTATTGAATACGTAATGATCTTCCCTTAAACATGATGTGATGTTATACATTAGGCACTTCAAAAGTATGCAAATTATCTTACCAAGGTCAAGGAAAATAGCGTGGTGGCATACATCGTGCAGTGCGACCACCTTAGCCATTTTTCATATGAGAGTTGTCTCGCTATTTAAAGTATTTGCAGGTTCAAGATATGTTACAAGAGTGGTGATGAACTAATATTGCTCAAGCTTCAAAGTTTCAACACCAGCCCTTTAATTGTAATATTACCAGTCATTTTTGTCATTGTGCGTCTCTCGTCTATATTTTCTTTTTAGGTGCGCGCAAGTTGTTAGCTTTCTTTGTGAGTGATTTCAAGAAAAAGTTAGCAGAGATCCCACGTACAGTGGGAATCGATGATATGCGAAGTACGAATGAGAAAGGTTGATATGTCATTTTAAAATCAGCACAACATTACGAGGTAGAGATAAATGATGCCGTACATGAATTCAGTGACATGATTATTATGTCTGAATGTGTCGTTTACCTTCGTCATCTATTCACGTCACGTGATGTCAAATTTAGTATATGTGGAGCTAGCGAAATGGTCGCGAGCACGATATTAGCGTAGTATGTTGTCATGTTCTTACAAGACACGCGTGTCAGGATTATTATGTTTACACCAGTCATGTATTCCGTCATCTATTGACGTCACGTAACACGAAATTCGGTACATGTGGAGCTAGCGAAACGGCCACGAGCGCATCATGAATGGCCCAATATACTCCAATGTAACGTTGACGCGCGCGCACGCTGGGCACAGCTACGCTACGTTAGCAAAACGCGAGAACTCTATAGTCTGACGCCAGGCGCGACCGACGTGACCAGCGTCCGTAGGCGTGGCCCGACGGCAACCGGCACAAAATTCTCCCCGATTCGTTACCCAGACAACACAGCGTCTCCCTCTTTTCGTGACGGAGCTACGTCAGATCAGCTGAAGCGCGTATGCGTCAAAACAACGCAGTGCGGTGTCGCCTATATGACAAAACTGGCGCCTGGCTTCGCAGCAAAGGCACCAAGGTGCCTATACAGTGTGGACAGTATTCCAATAAAAAAGGGGGGGGGGGGGTGAGGTGACATGGCGTGCCAGCTGGTATACCAAAGTTTGCAGTGAACATAAGTATCGCTCCAGCGTCAATACACATCACAACTTGCAGAAGAGCAATTTCGAATATGCGTCATAGGCAATAGAAGCAAAAGTAAAGAATAGTAGGGTAGGTGGGTGGTAGGTGGTGGTGGTGGTGGTAAAAAAACATTTATTTCAGAAAAAGTCTACTAGAGAGTGCCGACGTGGCCCATCGGCGTGCTAGAGTGGCAAGACCCTATTCCGGGACGCCAGTGGAGCTGGAAGCTGCCCGTGCGCGCTCCACCAAGGAGCGTTGTGCAGCCAAGGTAGAGCAGCGGAGCAGGTGCTCCTCCCATGCCTCTCTAGTTGGGATAGGAAAAGGGGATGAGAAAGGGACGGGATTAGCTGGGCACGATGCTACGACGTGATATGTGTCGGCGAGGACATGACAGGTCGAGCAGGTGCCATTGATTTCCGGCAAAAAGTGCCTGGCGACCGCCGGACTGATAAAGGTGTTCGTCTGCAGGCGGCGTAGCAGTCGTTCATCCGCTTTCTCCAAACCGCGTGCGGGGTCCGGGTAGAGGCGGCGCGAAGCCCGGTAATAAGCCAAAATTTCGCGAAAGCGCGTCAGGTTGGTATTGCCAGATTCCGTCTCGGGACATGGAGGGGCAACGGCCCGCACAGGAGAAGCGCGGGCAGCGGCATTTGCCGCCTCGTTGCCGGGCAGGCCCGAGTGGCCTGGGGTCCAGACTATACGAATGGGATAAGGGTTAAAGCGCCAAGAGGCTGCCTGTAGTAGGCTTGCCGCCAGCGGGGCAATGGAACCCTGAAGGTACTGAGAACAGGCCGAGCGCAAGTCCGTCAGGATGGTGCGTGAGGCAGGGTGAGAGGCGGCCAAAGCTATGGCAATCTCTTCAGCGTACGTTACTGTGTCTGCTCGAAAGGAGAGGCCATCTACGTGTTTGCCCTCTGTAATCACGGCAGCCGTGAAGTGACCCGAGGGGGAGGGACCCGAGACGTCCACGTAGAAAACACCAGGACGATCGGAGTGTCGCGTATGAAGGGCCGCGGCGCGTGCTAGTCTACGGCCAGGATGGAGGTCGGGGTTCATATTACGGGGTAGAGGTTCCACCCATAGCTTTTGACGCCAGAGCTCTGGTACCGGCTGCAGAGGGTCTTGGTCAGATATCGGGTTAAGGCCAAGTCTGTGTAGAAGACGGCGCCCTGAAGGCGTCTGCGACAGTCGATTGATTTGGTTCACGCCATGAGCTTCGCGCATCTCTGCAAAGGTGTTGTGTACCCCCAGAGCCATGAATCGGCTGTTGGAGGTTGCAATAGGTAGGTCCAGAGCGCGTTTGTATACTGAACGAAGAAGGACGTCCAGCTGGTGCTCGTGTCGACGACGCAGGCGAAGGTAAGGCAAGGCGTAGAGGACACGACTGGTCACAAATGCGTGGGCCAATCGGAGGGACTGAGACCCGCGGAGGCCGCCGCGCTTGGTAGAAACTCGCCGTATCATGCGGCTCACCTGCTCGCTGATGCGTCTGAGGCCTGCTATTGTGCCCTTTGGATCCAAGGACGACGTGAGGTGAAGGCCAAGAACCCGAATATTTTGCACTGACGGGACGGGCCCGGACGGAAGAAAAATTCGAGGCGGCGGTAGCGGAGAGACTGAAAGAAGAGCCGATTTAGCTGGAGAGCACTCCAGGCCGCATGAACCTGCGTAGCTGTCCACCAGAAGGGCAGCCTTTTGCAGGCGTTCTTCGATTTGCGCTAAGGAGCCGGTGTTGGTCCAGATTGTGATATCGTCCGTATATAGTGCGTGTTGTATTCCCTCGACCTCGCTTAGAAGAGAGGGGAGGTTCATCATCGCCAGGTTAAAAAGCAGAGAAGACAGAACTGCCCCTTGAGGTGTACCCAGCGTGCCTAATAAGTACGGGCCGTGTTCGGTAGAATTAAGGCGAATGAAGGCGGTGCGATGTGATAGAAAGGCGCGAATGTAGTTGAAAGCCTTCTGCCCGCAGTTTGTGGTAGACAGGTTAGTGAGTATAGTGCTGTGTTTGACGTTGTCGAACGCCCCACGGGGATCGAGAGCGAGCACGGCTTTATCGTTATGGCGCATAGTAGTCGGCTCTATCATATCGTGTTGAAACTGGAGCAGGACGTCTTGCGCCGACAGATGCGGGCGAAATCCAAACATCGTGTCGGCAAAGCTCCTCCTGGCCTCCAAGTAGGCGGAAAGGCGTTCGCGAACCATGGTCTCCATGAGTTTGCCTGCGCAAGACGTAAGTGAGATGGGTCTCAGTGCCTCAATACTAACGCACTTTGCCGATTTGGGAATGAATGTCACAACCAATGTGGTCCATTCCGTTGGAAGCGGAGAACCGTCCCATATCGAATTTATAAGGTGGAGTAGCGAGAGGTGTGCTTGGTCGGGAAGATTTGCCAGGAGCGATACTGGGATTCCGTTGCGTCCAGAGGCCGTGCCCCGTCGCATTTTCGTAAGTGCAAATCGTAAATCACAAAGCGTGTATGGGGCGTCGAGGTCGGTGTTAGGGGCGCCGGAATACGTATATGCTGGGCCTGCGGGATCAATTGTGCGGCAGATGTAGCGGTCACAAAGTTCTCGCGCGAGTTCATCCGTAGTGCCCTGAAAGGCATGCATAACACGGTGGAGATGGCGTTGCGTTTCTCCCCTGGTGGTGGAGGGATCGAGAAGGCGTCTAAAGAGTCGCCACGCACTCTTAAAGCTCATCTGGTTTGCAGCCTTCGAACAGGTGTCTGCCCAGTTAGCATCGGAAAGTTGTGCGGAGTATGCGGCCGCCTCTGCAGTGAGCGCCTCAATGCGAGCGCGAAGTTTCCGATTAAGTTTGTTGCGTTTCCAGCGCCTTATGAGCCCGCGGTGAGCGTGCCAAAGATTTAGGAGGTGTGGATCGATTGCAAGAGTCAAATTAGAGGTTGCAAGGGTGCGAGTGTTCGCTTGTTTCATATGAAGAGTGTATGATGCCCACGCTGCATATTCGGTCGAGGAGAGGCCGGCGGGGAATGGTTGCATTCTGAACTGAGTCCAATCGGTGAGACGGGCTTGGCCCCAGTGTTAGCGCATTTTCTGCCGCGGTGTGAACGAAATGCTGAGTAAAAAGTGATCTCTGCCTAGGGTTTCGCCTAAATTTTCTCTTGTAGCATCGCGGAAGTGACGGGTGAGGGAGAGGTTGGGGCATGTGTCTCGCGTGACCGAGTTGCCGGAACGTGTGGGTTGTGCCGGATCGGTAAGAAGCGTAAGGCTCAGCGAGGAAATGAGCTCCTTGAACTCTCTGCTTCGGGCCTTCTCGTAGTGGTAACCCCAGTGAGGGCTGGGGGCATTAAAGTCCCCGACAATCACCAGCGGTTGTCGGGCCGCTATACACAGCGCCCGATGAAAGAGATGCGCAAACGAAGCCCTCGCAAGGCGAGGGGGACAGTACACATTTAGGATATGTATTGATGGTTGGCCCCTCCGCTGAGACAGCACTGATATCATGCAGTAGTCGTAAGGAAGATTCAGATCGAGGTCAATCTGTATCGCCGTGTAAGCTTTATGCACGAGGAGGCATGTGGTGGTGCCGCCTACATAGGAGCAGTATCCAGAAAGGGATGGAGCAGGGCCAGATTCTTGGAGCGCCAAGACGGCCGGCTGAGAGCCAAGTGAGCTGAGGAAAACGGAAAGATGTGAACGCTTTCGCCTGTTCCCGAAGCCTCCAGGGTTCCACTGTATGATCTCGAATTTAGACGCAATGTTTGAACGGGACGTACGATTGGTAGCCATCGTGACTGTCTTAGGTTTTATATTTGGTCCTCCATGTCCCACTCGGAATCCTCAGAGGCAGGAAGGGGCACGGAGGCAGGATTGTCCGATGGCGGGGTGGTGGTAGCCACCTTACGACGACGCCGTGGAGCTGTACCCTCACTGCCCACCGAGCAGAAGCGGGAACGCGATGCCTTGGGTTGAAACTGGGTGACTGCCCAGGCTTGAATAGCCTGGGTAACCTCTACTACTATGCGTTGGACCGAGAAGCTGGTGAGGAGGTGATTAATCGAAGCTTCGACGCGCGTGAGGCGTTCCTCTACGCGCGGGGTGCGCTCTTCGCTAGGGAGAGTTTGGTTAGCGGGCAAGAGAACCTGAGGTGCCCCAGGAGCCTCAAGAGCTTCTGGAGTAGATGTGGCACCGGTTCCGAGTGCTGGAATACACATGGCTGCTTGAACCGGCGGTTGAATGGGAGTGGACTTAGCGCGAAGACTAAGCTTGGACGTAGCTGGCGTAGCCGCCTGGACAGAGGAGGGAATACCGGATGGCCTTGCAGTACACTGTTGTTGGGGTTGAAGTCGCTTATTTAAGAGTTCGAGTTGTTTAGTTAAAAGAGGATTCTGCTTTTGAAGTGCCGCAACTTGCTGGCGAAGGCCCGCAAGTTCGGGAGAAGGAGGATCGACAGAAGGGGGTGAGAGAGGCTTAGAAGCAGCTTTCCCTGCCCAACTGCTCACCTGAGGTACCACCGCTGGTGCTTCGAGCGGTGGGAATGCTTGAGTGTCGGCGTGTAGTGGTGGAGCCGAATGATGCAGGTTGGTGCTGCTGTCTGGCTGTGACGAACATGAGGTGGTCCCTCGGGGAGATGTTGAGGGCTGCTTGCGTTTCCGATATTTTCGATATTTTGCCGTGCAGCCACTGGTCCCAGTCTCATGGGCGCCGTGGCAGAGGAGGCACTTGGGGTGGCAGTCGTGGGCATTGAGACCTGCAGGTGCGGGGGTTCCACATTTGGCACACTGGGTTGGAGCGGGGTGAGGACACTGAGGTGGTCGATGACCGATGGTACCGCACTTGGTGCAAACAGGGACCGTTTTCTTGTAGGCACGGATATACGTCGCTACGCAGTGGTAGAAGAGGAAGCGGGGTAACTTCGTGCCCTCGAAAGTCACCACCGCCGCCGCGGAATCTCCGAGTTTGCGGACCGCAAGGATATTACCTTGAGGCCAATACAGTTCAGACTTTATCTTCTCCGGGCTTTCAGCAGGGTTGACGTTTGTGACGCCCTTGCATGTATCCCCTGGTGCCTTGGCGTGGCCTCGAACGGGCAGCTGCTGATCCCCCACTTGCAGCTGGAAGTCCCCGAGGAGTCGCTGTGCCATAGGCAAAATTGTCGTGCTACAGACCAAGATGTTCTGTTCCCAGATTGGCCACACTTGAATTTGCGTGGTAGTCCGGTCGCCGAGGTAGCTGCGGATAGCGTCGCCCGCGCGATCGGCCGGGACAAATGTGCGTAGCTCGCAGGGAACGCGAGGTTTCAATACTACGATGTAGTCGTCGCGAGAGAGGCGAGGAGTTTGGCGCGGACGCCACTTGCGTTGTTTCGCTGGCTGCGAGGACGGAGCAGAGGTAGGCACACCACCGGAGGGATGGCGCGCCGGCGTTTCTTGCAAGGCTGGGGAATGGTGGCTCGCCGTGGCGTCTCGTTGTTGTTGAGACGCAGACTTCGATTTCGCTTGCTTGCGTTGCCACAATCTCACCATGTCGTCGAGGTATTCATCTTCTGATGGCATAGTGTTTACGGAGGGTGAAATCTCCATGGACAGTACTTGGCTTGAGGTAGGATCATAGCCCGTAACCACGTTAGGGGCCGCCATCGCCGGGCTGAGAGCCCTTAGCGAGGCGGCGTTGTAGCCGGGAGTGAAGGACGTCCCTCAAGTTGTCATAACTGGACCCACCTGGACGAAGGTGTTGTCTAGGCGAAGCGGAGAACTTGGCGGTGACGTGACGATAAATCCAAGTTTCAGGGGTACCAAGGTGGATGTCCGCAGAAATAGCGTAAAATCTACGGAGGCGATGTGGAGTGCGTCCGTCACCATCGAGCGCTCAATCAAGGGTAGGAGAAAGCAGGCGACTGCAGTGCCACCGAGAAGGGAACGATATCACAAGGCGTAGGGAGAAGGGGGGTGGAAGCTATGGCCACCGACGTAGTTCCGCACGGCGGATACCAACGCCATAGAACTGTCGTTACACTATGAATAGGGACAAACTTCGGGGTAACAAGGTCTATATGAAAACAAGATTGAAGTAGGCGCGTTTCGCATAAGTGTACCGTGCTTTTAATCAGCTAGGACATTTTAAAAATACTGCTTTATTTTTCAATTCAAGGCGTTGATTGACTGATGTTTGAAGCTTCAAAAACAGCGAGTTTACGAAAACATTAGCTCGGAGAACGACGTCATTCCATTCCTGTAGGAGTGGTCCCCATTCCATTCCGGATTTGATAAAACGCGGACTGATTCCGGACTTGCTCCAACACCGGTGTAGCATCTCCGATACACTGCTGGGGTAAGCTTTCAATTGTGATCGCAGGAACCACTTGCAATCTTGCTTGCAGTGCGTGCTCGATCTTTCTCTCGCACCAACCACTGAGCAACAATATTTAACCATAAATAGGCGTCATTCGCCATGAACGAACACGAGCCTTCATAAGCGCTCGCTTGTGGCGCTCTCTCTTTCTCTCCCTCACTTCGACCATGGATGCGTGTTACTCGCCATGAACGAACCCAAGCCTCGAAAGCAAGAGTTGAGGGCTCACAAAGCCGAAGCAGCACGAAGGCGTCGCCAAGTGAACCCAAAATGAGAGGTAGCGAAGCGGTGGCGAAACGACCAGGCGTCGATCAAACGAGCAAGCGGAACCAGACGCGGTGAGAGCGTGGGAAGCCGCAGCGCAACGCCAACGAAGGCAAGCGAAACCAGAGGTGGTGAGAGCTCGGCAAGCGGTGGCGCGACTCAAGGCAAGCGGACCGGGAGATGAGAGCTTTAGGGCTGGTGCGAAACGCAAGAGGCGTA
Source organism: Rhipicephalus microplus (assembly GCF_013339725.1). Classification (NCBI taxonomy): domain Eukaryota; kingdom Metazoa; phylum Arthropoda; class Arachnida; order Ixodida; family Ixodidae; genus Rhipicephalus; species Rhipicephalus microplus. The sequence goes on from NC_051170.1 coordinate 89,483,880, forward strand.
TGCAACCCGACGTGAATGGCACTGACGCCCGCTTTGACGCTTGTTTGACAGCAGCTTCGGAACAGGTGCAAAGTGTGCGATTGTCTGTGGTTTGAAAACAAAGCCACCAAGATCACAAACATCTTCACTCAGAGCGGGCAACGTATGGGCGTTCACGGTTTCCCCATGATCCCGAGTGCTTCGCCTACTATTTATCATTCACTCCGTGGATATGCATTGCTTAGGGCAGAGTTTTCATCCCCCTTTTCAACCAACTTGTTCTGAATTTTACTATGGGATATCAGTAAGCCGTCCCAGCTGTGTGCTTTCGAAGAAGGTGGGTAACATTTTTGAATACTTATTGCTCTACTATGGGAGAGCTGAAAACCGCCCCGCTGCTTGTTTAGAAAAAAGTGGTTCACGATTTCGAGTACTTAATACTCGACTATGGGAGAGCCTAAAGCCGTCCCGTGTGTGTGTTGGGGGGGGGGGGGGGGGTTAGAAAAAGAGGGTAACGATTTAGAGCACAGGGTACTCTACTAAGGGAGAGCTGAAAGCCGTCTCTTGTGCGTTATTGCACTCTCGTGTGTGTTTAGAAGTAGTGGGTGTAACGATTTAGAGTACTAAGTACTCGTTTCACGACGCTACCTAGTTTAAACTGACATAACTCAACCTAACCTAACCTTCGCATTTCTCTCGTGTGATTAGAAAAAGTAGTTAACCATTTAGAGTACTCGGTACTCTACTATTGGGGACCACAAAGCCGTCCCATGTACCTTACACTTCATGAGGTCCTAATTCGGTACGACACCGCCTGCGCGTGTGTGTTTAGAATGTTCGTCAGCGATTTAGAGTACTTGGTACTCTACTATGGGAGAGCGTAAAGCCGTCCCGTGGGCAAAATATCAGCTTTCTCTCGTGTGTACGCATAAGACACGACTACTGTTTAAATAAGTTTAGTTATGTTTAGCGCAACGCTACACGTCACCCTTGCACACCGTGACAGTCGCACTTGTAATGTTTGGTAGTTTACGAAATATTCTTCCTTTCTATTCTGATTTACCCTGTCAGCGATGCGGTAATATATAGGATAATTACAGATAACACAGAGTCTTTGTTAAAAATGAATCATTTAACAAAATGGCCGTGCTAAAAACAATAAAAATAGGCAGATCTCACTTACAGTGGCAATCGATGATATGCGAAGCATGAATGAGATATGTTGGTGTGTCACTATAAAGTCAGCACAACGCTACGAGGTGTAGGTAAATGATGCCACACATGACTTCCGTGTCATGATTATCATGTTTGGATGTGTTTGTTTACCTTCGTCATCTACTCCCGTCACGTGATTCCAAATTTAGTATATGGGGAGCTAGCGAAACTACCGCGAGCGTGCTATGAGCGTGGTATGTAGTCATGTTCTTACATGACATGCGTGTGAGGATTATCATGTTTGCACCAGTCATATATTTCGTCACCCGTTGACGTCATGTAACACCAAATTTTGTGTATGTGGAGCTAGCAAAACGGCCGCGAGCGCATCATGAAGGGCCCAATATCTCCCATGTAACGTTGAGGCGCGCGCACGCTAGGCACAGCGACGGTATACGTTAGCAAAACGCGAGCACTTTAATGTCTGACACCAGGCGCTACCAGCGTCCGTCGGCGCAACCCGACGGCAACCAGCGTGATATTCAGAGTAACCCAGGCAACATTGCGTATCCATCTTTTCTTGGCGGAGGGACGCCGGACGCACTGAAACGCGCATGCGTCAAAGCAACGCAGCGCGCGCCTGCGAGTATATGGCAGGACCGGCGCCTGGCTTGGCAACACCGGCGTGGCACCACAAAATGAACGCTAGCGAGCACGCGCAATGCGTCATGCCGAAATGTATTGGCGCTTTGACTGTGGCATGTGTTCATGCTCCCACATGACACGCATCTCATGATTATTATGTTTGCACAAGTCACATACCTTCGTCATTCATTGGCGTCACGTAATACCAAATTTGGCATATGTGAAACAAGCAAAACAGCCACGAGCGCATCATAAGGTTGATATGTAGTCATGTTGCGACATGACACGCATGTCGTGATTATCATGTTAGGATGCGTCATTTACCTATGTTGTCCGTTCGCGTCACGTAATACCGAGTTTGGCCCATGTGAAGCTAGCGAATCGGCCGCTAGCGCATCACGAGCGTGGCATGTAGTCAAGTTGTTACATGACACGCATCTCATGATTATCATGTTTGCACCAGTCGCATACCTTCGTCATCCATTCACGTACTGTATTACCAAATTTGGTACATGTGAAGCTAGGAAAACGGGCACGAGCGCATCATAAGCGTAGCATGTAGTCATGTTGTAACATAACACGCATCACATGTATATCACGTTTGCACCAGTCACATACCTTCGTCATCCATTCACGTACTGCAATACCAAATTTGATATATGTGACGCTAGCGAAGGGGCTGCGAGCGCATTCTGAGCGTTTGATGTAGTCATGTTGTTACATGATACGCATGTCATGATCTACGCAATCGAGGCCTGGAAATATCCTCCGGAAAGTGCGCTCTTCTGGCATTTACGCGCAAACCTATGTCGAATTACAGAGTGTCAATTAACGGTCAAAATATACCATATCGTCGATCTCACAAATTTCTGGGTGTCATAGTCGACAGAGACATATCATGGAGCCCTCATTTGTCGTATTTGAAAAAGCGATTGACAGGCATATGCCATCTTTTCAAGTTTCTCGCTGGAAAGACTTGGGGAATGCAGCCTAATGCTATGTTACGACTGTACAGGGTGCTTTTCTTTGGCTTTTTACGATACAGTCTGCCTGCATTATCAAACGCCAGCAAAACAAGTCGACGCATAATACAAAGCGTTCAGGCACAGGCGCTTCTAATATGTCTAGGTCTGCCTCAGGGTGCCTCAACAATGGCGACTATAGCTATGTGTTTAGAAAAAATTTATTGCCACAAACGTCAATAACACTCAACAGAACATTTCCGTCTTAGACATACTCTAACGATGATGACAAGACAGACGTCATTTACATGAACATGGATATGAGATGACGTTGAAAAAACATGTACATTCGATGGTTCACTCAAACACAACCACAAAATTCTTCAAGGTAAACAAGAGACAAATAAAACATAAATATGTACATTTTGCATATTTACATCTTGGCATGCCATTTCTGCCGGCACATCGACAGATCAGCCTACCAATACCAGGCCGGCCGAAAGACAAGTTTCACTCGTCCGTCATAGACCGACACAAAAGGGCAAGACCAGTGCCGAAGAAATTCCTCTTCACCGAGGAAGAAGAGCTCCTCCGACAAAACAGACAGCAGCTCCGAGTACAATCGTTCTAGGATCGGGTAGAGCGCGCGGCGGCGGCGGCCCGCTGCAACCGCCTCGCAGCGGTTGCGCCAGAGGCAGAAAGCGCCGGCAACAATGAGAAGACAAGCGAAGCGGCCTCGCGAACAACGCCCAGAAGAAACGAAGCGATTTACTCTGAGGCAGTGAAATCCAGCATGTACGGCTCTCCAAAAAACGCGAGCAATGATACAATGCCTCAGAAAATGCTGATTTGTTTCCCGAAGGGAGCAGTTCAGACATGTTGCTGACTGGACTATTCTCCACCTTTCGAGGCGGTCGAGAGTGGGAAGTACACCCCATCCCAGGCGCCACATGAAGTCCCGAAGGTGTCCAGGCAGAAAAGAAGCCGTTAAGGAGCTCCAAGACACCCGTCTAGAGCGAGCACGGCGGGCTGGCGGGACCAACGGAAGCAACAAAGCAGCAGTTGTCTCAACTATGTGGTTGTTCAAAACATCTATGCCAGGACAGCTCGACTTGACATGGCGAAAAAATGCAACAGTTGTTGCATAAAACGCAGGAAGTGTTATTGACTGTGGCCCCTTGTTAAGTTGCGCATTAGGCATCAAATGACGAAGGTGAGTACCCAGAAAGTAGTATGCAAGCGTTCGTGCGGGAGATTCCTCCCCTTCCACTAGGCGCAAAAGGAAACGCAGTGCCAGCAGCCGACAGCGTATGGACACTGAAGGGAAAGCAAAGCCTCCTTGAGCACGCTGCTGTCCCAGTGCCGCGCGAGAGACCAACTCAGTGCCGCCTGACCAAAAAAAGGAACACAAAGCAGACTGTAGTGATCGCACGATACGTAAAGATGGTTGCACGACGTGAGAAAGGTACCAAATGCGACCGCAAAATACAGTCTGCGCAAGGACCTCCGCTCAAGAAGCGGGAAGTCAAAATCCTGTGCATCCTGAATTTTCAGTCTTACTTCCTCGAGAGCATTTAACCAAACAGATTCGCAAATGCCGTAGTGGTTGTATGAAATACCTAAAATACGAAGGGACGCGGCCGGCTGAATGGGAACACCGGCGCTAAGCCTGGAGTTTGGAGAGCCAATGAAGAATTACCGGGATTTGGAGATGTTCAACGCTGCACCTGAAATGTCGCCATACTGGGAAAATACATGCAGGCTGCGTGAAAGGCTATCTTCATCTGAAAGGTACAAGGTTATATCATCAGCGAAAGCTGTGACTTTCACGACACCGCTACCAGGAAGCGCAAGACTTTGGACACGTGAATCCGCGTCAAGAGCACGCAAGTATGGCTCAAGGCTGAGGACAAATAGCACAGGAGACAATGGACAACCCTGACGGACCCCACGTGTTATGGAAAAGGCAGCACTTTCCCAACCATGCAGAACTAGTGTGCTTTTCAGACCAGTGTACGTATTTTTAATCATTTCCACAAACGAATGAGAAAAGCCGAAGGCTGTGAGCACATTAAAAATATACGCGTGCTCTAGTCGGTCAAACGCTTTTTCCTGGTCCAAAGACACAAGGATACCACGCGCAGATCGCGACAAAGTATAAGCTATGATATCCCGTGTCGTATATGACAAGCTGTGTATTTCTCGTAGCTATAGCCAAAGACCACCTCGTGCAGACCCATATTGAAATTGAAGCGTTGAGGACACACATAAGGCATGTGGGCCGGACCCCCCATCTCCACCTAGCCTCTCTACCAGTGGATAGGCCTCATACTTCCTTTTGTCGAATAATAACTACGCATGGTGACTCCCTACCAACTGGTTTTACGCCGCGGAGAGACCTTCAATTCCTCCATGGTGCCTTAAACAGCCAGTCATCAACCTGACAATACCAGGCATCCAGAAAAAACGAGATTTCTCAATACCAGCCCTCAAGCATCTCGCCTTACTTCTGCTGTACTAGAAGTACCAAGAATGCACCCAAGTCTACACCGACGGCTCCGTCCTGCCAAACAGCTCGACAGCGGCGGTCGTTATTCCAACGCACGCCACAACCATCAAATTCAGGACAGCTCATGCAACCACAACAATGGCAGCAGAGCTTGCAGCGCTTCGCGCTGCACTGCGTTTTATTAACGACCAAAGCACGCAACGGTGGACGATTTTCTGCGACTGCAAGGCGGCACTGCAGTCACTTCTGTCAAATCTACGCCGTGGTCCACATGAGCAGTTGGTATTTGAAACAGCAAAAACGCTACACCATATAACATAGAAAGGGCACCACGTTATATTTCAGTGATTGCCAAGCCACTGTGGAATTATTGGTAACGAACGAGCTGATCAAGCTGCCCGTTCAGCCCGTACAGAAGACAATGACCAGTCAATACCTCTCTCAAGGACGGACGCTGCTAGGAGGCTCCGCATTCTTGCTCGCCAACGCTCCATCGCTCTTTGGACTGAGCCTCTCTTTACGCATGCAAGATTACGATCCCTTGATCCAACATTAAGCATGCAGCTTCCAACAAAATTCGACGAGGCGACGCTACTGCTCTGTGCAGACTATGGTTGTGAGTCGCGTTTACCCGTGCGTACGCGTTCCGCATAGGTATGGCCGACACCGCCGACTGTGCACACTGCGGAGATGAAGAAACAAATCGACATATCCTGTATGACTGCCCGAAATACAACCTAGAAAGATAACACCTTTCTAGTAAACTAGACAGGATAGATGACCAGCCGCTGTCAGAAGAAAGTATACTGCGCCATCGTCATGCCTCATCGTCACAGAAGAAAGCCGTGCCAGCCGCTGTCAGAAGAAAGTATACTGCGCCATCGCCATGACTCATCATCACACAGGAAAGCCGTGCAAGCGCTACTGGGCTTTTTACGAACTACTGGCCTGTCGGAACGCCTCTGAGTGGACTGATTTTGTGTGTGCGTGTGTGTCGGTGTTTTTCTCTTATTTATTTTTTAACTCTCTCTTTCTCTTTCAACCCCTATTCTCCAACCCCAGTGTAGGGTAGCATAACGGATACTAGCATCTGGTTAATCTCCCTGCCTTCTTTATCTATCTATCTATCTATCTATCTATCTATCTATCTATCTATCTATCTATCTATCTATCTATCTATCTATCTATCTATCTATCTATCTAGCCGCCTGTGACTTTTAGCTCTCCTGGCCGTTTGAATAATGATATCGATACCAAACTTGGTATGGCAAACAATGACTGTACGACGAGGATATTTGACTAGACATAACAATAAAATCACGACATGTATGTTATGAATCTCATAATTTATATTTCATGGTCTTGCTGTTCTTGCTGTGGTTTTGTTCACATGACATGTTGCAAAACCGGTACGGAATGACATGATGCATCGCGAACACAAGAGACCGACCCTAACCTGAAAATCAAGGCATGCGTGTCATATAACAATATGTTTACATGCTACGATCATTGTGCGCTCGCGGCCATTTTTTAAGCGTCACCTATACCAAATCTGGTATTACGGTAAGTGAATGGATGACGGAGGTTTGTGACTGGTGCAAACACAATAATTATGAGATGCGTGTCATGCTAACACTTGACTACATGCCACGCTCATGATGCGCTCGTCGCCGTTTCTCCAGCTTCACATGTACCAAATCAAGTATTACGGGACGCGAACGGACGACATAGGTGAATGGCACGTTCAAATATGATAATCATGACATGCTTGTCGTATAACTACATGACTACAAGCCACACTCATGATTCTCTTGTGGCCGTTTCGCTAGCTTCACATACGCCAAAATTGATATTACGTGACGTCAATGGATGACGAAGCTATGTGACTGGGGCAAGCATGATAATAATAAGATGCGTGTCATGTGATGAACATGACTACATGCCACAGTCATAGCGCCAATACACTTCCACGTGACCCAGCGTGCGCGCGCAGCGGCGTTTGTTTCGTCGCGTCACGCTGGCGTCCCACGCCGGCACCGCTCGCAGGCACATGCAGCGCTGCGTTGCTTTGACGGATGCGCGTTTCAGCGCATCCAGCGTCCCACCGTCACGAAAAGAGGGAGACGCAGTGCAACGCATTGGCTCGAAATGCAGCATGTCGCATTTCTCGCCGGTTGCAGTCGGGCCGCGCCGATGGACGGTGGTCGCACCGGTGACGCCTAGCGTCAGACTATAGCGTGCTCACGTTTTGCTAACGTAGCGTCACTGTGATCAGCGTGCGCGCGCGTCAACGTTACGTTGGAGTATATTGGGCCCTTCACAATGAACTCGCGGCCGTTTCGCTAGCTCCACATATACCAAATTTGCTGTAACGTGGCGTCAATGAATGACGAAGGTATATGACTGGTTGAAACATGATAATCATGACGCGCGTGTCATGTAAGAACATGAACACATACCACGTTCACAGCGTGGTCACGGCCGTTTCGCTAGCTCCACATGTACTAAATTTGGCATCACGTGGCGTGAATAGATGAAGAAGGTGAAGCACACATTTAAACAGGATAATAATGACACGGAAGTCATGTACGGGATAATTCACCTTTACCTCGTAATGTTGTGGTGATTTCAAAGTGACATCAATATTTCTCATTCGCGTTTCGCATATCCTGGATTCCCAATGTACATGCGATTGGCCAATTTTTTATTTTGGGGTCTGTTGCTTGTGCTCGCCATTCCAGTTTTGAATATGCCTTGTGAGCGAAACCCCCGCAAGAGCTGCAGAACCATGAAATGTAAATCATGACATTTATAACATACCTGTCTTGATTTTCATGTTATGGCTAGTCAGATAATTATTTTAATACAGTCATGTTATGCCATACTAAGTTTGGTATTGATACCGTTATCGAAGCAGCCAGGAGAGCTAAACGTCGTAGGCGGCTAGATAGATAGATAGATACGCTCAAAGTCGTCGAAGTTTACTGAAAAATGCTTCGCATTTAAAAGCACGGCCCAAGCACCCCGTACAAATCCTTAACCAGCCAAAGCTGAAACGTACGGCTCTGGTGTTTAGCATAGGGTTTAACCTAAGGTTTAGCCCGACATGGCACTGAATCCTTTCACAATGCTTCTTAGTGAGGTTAGACACACGTTTGTTTGGGGTTTCCCACAGACTTCATTTTGCATGCCGCACATTGTGCCTCGCATGATCATGGTCATGAAAAAGTGTGATGAGGAATTAAATGCATTTCGAAATGCGATGATCACAGTGGTTATATTATGAACCACGTGTGGTCAGAGACATCGCCGCGAAGCAAGCCAATGAGCTATTGCAGAAGCTACCACCTAATGCGGACGTTCGCTCCGGCGAACGTGATCCCGCAATCATCACATTCACCCCGCAACGCCGCACAGTTGCAAGCATTTGTCATCGCGAGCTAACTCGACAGCGTGGTTTGTAAGATCCACCCGCCACCAGCGCATGCAGTCCCGTTTGCAATTCGGCGCTCTTTATAAGGCTGCCGGATCATCGGTACGCGGATGCCGCTGGCACTGGGCCTCCCGGGCCCATTTTCGTGCCAGGACTGCGCCATCGACCCGGCAAATGCGAGCTCTCTCACGTTCTCATTGTCGGTGATCTTTTATAGTTCTACGTGGCATACCCAAGTAGAAGGTTTCAGGAGAAACTCAAGCGCACGTGCTCAAGGCCATGGGTGGGATGCATGGGATGAAACACGTCACTCACAGCGCAGCCAATGGCGCGTGTGCTTGGGCAACAGGTTGCGAATGACGTAACTGATAACACAGCAACACAGCCAATAAAGACCACTTGTAACACCTCAGCCGGACGGTTTTCCGTTTCTCCTAGCCATATACAGCTTTCGCTATAGTAGCACTTCAGGCGCCGTGTTTTCGGTAAGGTCCAGAGGGGCTCTTTCTATGCTAAATGAATGTTCAATAAAAGTTGGTACATTTTGGGGTTAACATATTTATTCCTAGTCCTGCACAGCTTTCACCAACCGGGCCTAATCTATTCCACGTGGAGACCTTGACACTTTGCCTCAAGGTGACCTCGTAGGCCTGCTGGTCGTGGTCAGGCGTTTTTAGGTGTTTTCTGTTGTATGACGCTCGCTGGCGCATTTCGCGAGCTCACGGGCGTTGGCACGTGCCGTTTCGTTCAATTTGCAGTGTGACCCTGATACTTCTTCACTGTTAACCGGGAACCACAAAATTATGGTCTGATTTTGTATGATCCTCCAAAGCTGGTTAAGACTCCGGCTGCTCGGAGCGAGATCCATCCTTTGCCGAAATTTTTGACAGCTTGCCTTTGGTTGGGTGTTGCATTCACAAAGGAGTACTCCTTTCGCATTGGTATGGCAGACGCTCCTACATGCGACTACTGCGGAGATGAAGAGACCATCGAACATGTCCTGTGCAGCTGCGCTTGCTACGACACACAGTGATGCCAGCTACGGATGGTTTTGAATCGACTTGAACCGGACCATTTTATGTGCAGAAGATACTAGGACCTTGGGCATCTGCCTCAGTTGCGCAAAAAGCAACTAAAACACTGCTACTTTACCTTAAGTCAACAAACCTGAGCGACCGCCTGTAAACTGTGTGTGCTCCCCGAGTGTGCTCGTGATTGTGTGTACCTTCTCATCTTTCTGCAACCTCTTTTCTCCCCTTTATCCCTTCCCCAGTGCAGGGTAGCAAACCGGATATGCATCTGGTTAACCTCCCTGCCTTTCCTTGTATCTTTATCTCTCTCTCTCTCTCTTGACAGCTTGTCCCATGTAGCAGATTACCGTTGTGTACGTCCGGCTTCTGAGGGTTAGAGTGACCGCCACTTCTTCCCCATATTCGCGCTCACTCGGTATACTTAAAAGTGTGCTCGTTTTGCCTTTCGAATCGACGACCGCAACCGTGAATCGCGATTGTTTTGACATGGCCTGGTACTGCGTATTCCGTTGATTCAACAAACCACTTCTTCGTTTCTCGTTCTTAGGTTTAGAGGTGATCTCTGGAGCTGGCTACTCTTCAGCTGCGGTTGTATTCTGTGATTGTATTTCAATGATTTTTTTCCTCGCTCTTCTTGTTTCGATTCATAGTTCTATTATTGGGTATCCATTTAGGACTACTTCCTGTTTGAAAAAAAAAAACGACATGTGTCTGCTAGATCACACTGGGCTGGCCATGAAAATGTATAGAGTGTTTTGCCGAGTACTATATGGGGGCTCCGCGTTATTGCAGGAGAAAATCTGTACTGTAATGGTGCCGCTGCGAGTAGGCATACTATGCAAGGTATACGACGTAGTATAAACGATGGCTTAGATGGCTTATATTTGCTAATTGACTGATAATATCGAAGAGTGTCGATAATGTGAGGTACAGTGTTGCCATAGTCATTCACTGCGGGCCCTGTACGGTGACGAGACTCGTCTCTCTAACAACTATGCTGTAATGACGGTGCATAAGTTAATAAGCCAGTGACATCCGAGCCGTGCCTCGGTGCACGATTGGCCAGGCTGGAGTGGCCTGCCCACGTCACTTGTGTGTACATGACCAAGGGTCCAGTCAACGCACGCGTTCTCACGATATGTGTTTCAAAGCACAGCCCTTAAGCACCCGGTCCTGAGTTGTGCAGCGTCGGTGTAATCGGTAGAGCGAGCGAAGACGAAAACAGTAAAACAGAGCACAGCGGAGTATGAAAGACTGTGACACGGGGGTCAACGCGAGGAGAATGCAGGCTGCGCGGCGGCTACCAGCGGTCGAGAGTCGGCTGTTGTGGAACATGCCCGCTCGCTGCCTTTGGCAGTCGACCACTTAGCGAGGAAGTAATACTACAATCTGTATGCAGCGGTGGATAAGAATTGGGCTGCACAAAATTCCTCTGCCACGTCGTTCTCATGATGCAAAGTGTTTACTTGTATACAAAATAGTATCAACCATTTTATTCTAAACATTGAGCCACGCAACCAGTGGGAGTTCGTCGTCTACCACTGCTCGAAGACGAGCTGCCAGAACTGACGCTCCACTCCACCGACGTCAGAATCGAGAGGTGCGCGCTGCCGTATCAGAAGTGTTTGCCAAAACCTATTGTATAATCTAAACACCTATACGTGTGTGCTAAGAATTCGCATTAGCAGTATGCTAGTCTTCAGGGAAAAACTTTCATTCATTCGTTCATTCAATAATTCTATTATATAGTTATTAGGGCTTCTTGGGGTTGAACCCGTGAGTTGCTTGCTGAGTAACTCTTAGAGGACATTTAAACAACGTCATAACGTACATTTTATTTATTTTTTGGTCTTTCAAATAAAGAAACGAACGGAAACCTTACGTGTTTCGTTTGGGACTTTTTATTCTAAGGGTGCTGAGTAAAACTATTTATATAGACAGCAGAAATCTTTGTTATAACCAGTACGAGAGTGAAATATTTTCTCCGTGAAGTAAAGTATGTGCACTCTTGAACTTCGGCTTAATCCACCGTAAGTGAAAGTTACAGTCTCCTTGAAGAGAGTTAGTCCTTATATTTTACAGCTTGGCCCATGAGACGGCTTTTAGCACTCTCTTAGTAGGGTACGAAGTACTCTAAATGGTTAACTAGTTTTATAGGGGCGAAGCTCTTTATAGCGGCACCCGTTCATCCCTCGTAGCCGTTGTAGTATGACACGACTATAACATTTTGACCTCCAAGATGGTGCCGGTGAGAGATTTCTTCCATGCGTTGTTGAACAATAAGAAACAGTGCTCAATGCACATGCCCTTGACTGCTAATGGGGAATGAGAGACAGGAGCATTCGGCTTCTAGTTAACGCGCACGCTGCGATCCCCACTAGCAGACATTGGTATGTGCATTGAGCACTATCTGACAAGAAAGGGTCGCTACGTTATACTCGCTGGGTGTAACCTCTTTAGTTTTAGAAAGGTTTAGCGAGCGTTCAGCCGCAGTGCCATGAATACAATGAACTAGTATATACCATGAACTCGAGGTGGGTAAAGGTGGGAAGTAGATACAAAGCGCAAGCCGTAAAAAAGTAAAAGCCGAATTCTCCTGTCTCTCATGTCCCATTAGCACCAATTGGCATGTACATTGAGCACTATCTGACAGGAAAAGGTTGCTACGTTATACTCGCTGGGTGTAACCTCCTTGGATTTAGAAAGGTTTAGTGAGCGTTGGGCCGCAGTGCCATGAATACAGTGAACTAGTATATACCATGAACTCGAGGCGGTTAAAGGTGGGAAGTAGACACGAAGCGCAAGCCGTAAGAAAGTGTGCGTGTGCCACCTCTCGTTTAGTCCTTGGAATGTCCGCTGGATGGCGGTGCTTCTATATGGGGAATATAAGATAAAAACATGCGAGATGGTGGTACTTAAGGTGTTGAATAGATAGATGGACGAACGGACACACAGACAGATGCATGGATGGACGCATGAACGGATGCAGGGGCGTATGCATGGACGAGCGCAGGAACGGACGCACGAACAGACGCACGCACGGACGGTCGGATGGACGCATGCACGATCACAGAGAAATACGCATGCACGGACGGAAACAAGAATGAATAGACGGACGAATGCTTCGCCCCACTCTCCATCATTCACTCTGCGGATATGCTGCCAATTTTCTAAACACACAGCGGTGCGAATTTTTTTTCGCGATGGCTTTCTGCTCTTTGGGACGTGCACCCAAATCTGAGCACATGGGCCGACAGCATTTTTACCTCCAACGAAAATTCAACCGCTGAAGATAGGATTCCATCCCGCGACTTGCGGGTCAGCAACTTAGCCAATATATACCACCACGGCGGGGCCACATAGCCGATTTTCCGGACGCAACAGTTGACTTTGTGCCACAAGACACAGTAGTACTCCACTGAACAAGAAATTATTAACTATCTTCGAATGCTCTCGCATCACAGTCAAACCCGCTTATCACAAACCCAGGTGCACCCGTGAGCAAAGGTATGCGGGCCGTAGCCGTCCGTTCACTTTTGCCATCTGCGCCGTCCTGTGGTCAGCCGTCGGCTGCCCAGAGTATTTTTCTGACAAATGTTCTCTACAACTATGTCTTTAAGGGCCCCTAAATCACACCAAGTTCAAAAGTGAGACAGCAATTTCTGTTCTTGACTTTCTTTTTAGGAACTTTGTCGACGAACCTCTTATGGTCGTATGATGTCCCATGGCGTGTACGCTGGTTGTCAAAGTGAGCGCGAGTGCTTTCGGCGTGTTTTCTTTCTCCTAAGTGGGTGATTAGTGAGAGCACATCTCTGCACAGCTAATCATCATGAACACCTTGAAGGCAAAGGCAACGGTGTGGAGAGCTCGCGACGCGGCTGCAATGAATGCCCTCTCACTAAGACCTCGCGGTGAGAGCTTCCGAGACTGAAGAAAGACGGCAACGTCGGCAGCAATCGCATGCCAGCACCAACAATGATCCGGAGGCGGCAGCTTGCCTCGCAGAGCCGAAGCAAAGTGAGCTTCGGCTCGTCAACAAGCCGATCTTCAGTTAGGGCCCGTGAAGCAGAGGCGGCACGCAAGTGGTGGTAAAACAACTTCGAACCGTATACCGGGCGCGCGAAGCAGTGGTCAAGCGCCGAAAGTGGTCGCTGTCTGGGGTTGGTGGCACCAACTGCTAGTGGTTCGACAAACACCTCACCACCATCGCGGTTATCCGCAACGACCAGTCCCACACCAACGCCATCGCCGTGCTCCAGCGATAGTTTCCCCTCATGCAGAGCCTGTACCAGAATGAGCCTAACCTTCGACGTACAGTTTGAGCACCTGCTCCTTAACAAGACATCCTACAAGAATGGCCTTGTTAAAGTGATTCACGGCGGGTTCTTCTGATCCGTTCCGAGCAAGCTTCTCCATCATTTTTTTTCCCAGTGGTACCTCTTTCTTGCTACCTATTTTTTTTTTCATAAAACACGTGAAATGCCGGAACTAAGCTTTATACCAGTCAAGATTTTGCGCTTTTCGACTGCACGCGGCTATCTTCATTTGCGCAGTCGCAAACATGAAAAACTCGGGGAAACAAGTTTATCGCGCACGATATTCAAGCGAGACTAGGAAAAACCGCCACACCACTGCATGCCCGTTCTGCCTTGTATCGCATAAATATCGCGACATGGCAAAGCATGGACAGGCGACAATTCACCACAAATATATTTCGTGTGACAACTCATCGGGGGCTTATTTCAACATGACGTCACGTGAGAAAAGTGCTGACGTCATGAATTTTGTCGCAGAGACAGAATAGCCTAAAGGAGAACAATTTGCCTGTTTTTGGTGCATTTCGATGCCCTTTAAGCTAGACTGATACGCGAGGGCCGAATTCCGCTGATATTCGGACCAAATAGTCACATGATTAGTTTATTCCAGCGCAGCAGCGGAGACTTCTCATGCACACAGCCGGAGCTACGCTCGCGGAATCCTTGTGCATAATCTCGACTCCTATGCTTATGCAGCACGCTTATGCGACGCTTTCCGCCAATCCCCCACCAAAGCCACCGAACACCACTAGCCTCTTCCACTGTCACTCGAAACACAATCGGTCGTTGCCGCGAAACTAAAGCACATGTCTTTTAAGTCGGCATCCTGGTTCCTAGCCGTGCCAATCCAACCAGTGTTGACAGATTTGGCGCTGAATCCTCTTGATCGAGGGCCGACGACCGTCAAACGGACGGATCTATATAGCGGCGACGCATTTCCATTCGTGCGGCGAGCGGAGGAGAGCGGATGCAGCGAGAACGCCAAATTTTGATGACGCGCACGTCACGTGATGCGCCGTCCGCTGCGAAAATTCCTCCTCCGTTCCCTCGTGTGGTTGAGGTTTGTGTTTTGCGAGATGTCAGCCACACTAAACAGCACCAAATCTGCAAAAGTTTCGAAGCCCTCCACTACGGCATCTCCCGTAATCATATTGTGGTTTTAGGACATAAAACACAGATATTATAATCCTTTCTCTGTTTTGGTTTGTTGAACTCGTTGAGTGAGACACGTCTGCACTGAAAGGTACATAAGACAAAGGAAAGTAGGAAAAAGTGAGGTGTAATAAATTGATGTGCAAATTCGTGATGAGAAACGCAAAAAAAAAGTTCACAGTCTGGTTTTTCGAACTTCATGGCTTTTTTCAAAACCTAAATGAACTTCAACTGGCCTAGATTGTTGATTCATTGTGATGTCATTTGGCAATAGCACTATTGTCTCCGAGACAGTCAATCAGCCTGACTCCTAAGACAAGCATCTTTAAGACAAGCCTATAGTACATGTCAAGGGATGATGGTGTCCGAGAAAAGGTAAGCATGACACCTCATAGGAAAAATGGGGGCACACGAAGCCTGACATGTACGTGCCTTACCTACTATTCTTCTTTATGATACGTTGCGCTGTACTCTCTCTCAAATTTATCCTTTCTCCATGCCGGAAATCGGACCCTCGCCGACATTACTTAATAGCCTGCGCTTCTGTTGATACAGACAACACCAACGGTTATGCATGAAACAATGAAAGGAAAGCCTCAAGTGTGGAAATTTGAAAAGACAAATAACTTCTCTGAAACATTAGGAGAAAAGTTTGCCATGTTAGAAACGGCTTGTCTCTAATAAGAACACAACCGCGAGAGTCCCGCAAGTCGCGGGATCACATCCCAGCGGCGGCGGCTGCATTTTCATTGCAGACGAAAATTCTGTATAGGCCAGAGTGCTCATATTTGTTCTTACTATGATATGGTCGTTTTCGGGCGTGAAACCCCACATACCAATCAAATAAACGATCGAGAGAGCAACACTTGCCGGAAAACACCGTATATAGGTACGCGTGTTACCAGCGAGCTTTTTGTGGGCGTCATTTTTGTGGGCTCCCATTTTCATACACGCGAAATTTTCGCAAACTATGCCGCCGACACTGGAACCAGTAACTCATGGAAGCGGCCGGCATCATTCTCGGACTGATCCCCCAAGACCAGAATGAACCTATTCATACCATATTGTCACGTATTGCAAGAGGGTGACACAAACAATAGCTTTATTAAAGGGCGAACTTGTGCCCAGAAAAATAGGTAAAATAACTGAGTCCGCTAAAGCGTTCCACACTAGCGTCTCTCTCGAACACCTTTTTCCACAACCCCGTCGATCAGGCCACCGTCGCGAGCCCAAGCACGAGGAGCAATGACTCGCGTTGCTACAGCGCGCGCAGGTGCGCTACGTTGTAGACGCTTGCATAGCGTCTCGCTGGTTCTCCTGGTAGTTGTAGACGCTTGCATAGCGTCGCGCTGGTTCTCCTGGTAGAAGGCAGTCTCTGCGGCATTACTCCCCCTCCGAAATACGCATCGTCCCGATGCGCGGTTGGGGGAAGTACGCAAGGGGGAATGCTTCAGCATCTCTCGAAGTAGGGCTTCATGCGGGCTACATGTACGACCTCTGCATGGTTTTGACGTCTTGAGCGCTCTTGTCCTTCAGGAATAACTTCATAAGTTATGTCACTGAGTTGGCGGATGACCTTATATGGACCAAAGTAGCGTCGAAGAAGTTTCTCTGACAGCCCACGGTGGCGTATTGGTGTCCACACCCACACTTGATCGCCTGGCTGATACTTGACTTCTCTGCGGCGCAGGTTGTAGTAGCTCGCGTCCCTACATTGTTGTTGACGTATTCGATGTCGCGCTAGTTGGCGCGCTTCTTCAGCTCTTTGTAGGAATTCTTCAACGTCAGATGGCTCATAATTGTCGTTATCGACAGGGAGCATAGCGTCGAGTGTTGTAGTCACCATACGGCCATAGACCAGCTCAAATGGAGGAATGCGGGTGGTCTCCTGTACTGCCGTATTGTAGGCGAACGTTGCATAAGGTAGGATTTCGTCCCACGTCTTATGCTCTATGTCCACGTACATCGACAACATATCCACTATGGTGCGGTTTAGGCGTTCCGTCAACCCGTTCGTTTGGGGATGATACGCAGTACTTTTTCTATGAGTGGTATTAGTCATATTCATCAGGCACTGCATCAACTCCGATGTGAATGCTGTTCCGCGATCGGTGATAACTACCATCGGGGCGCCATGTCGCAGAACTATGTTGTGAACGAAGAACTTGGCAACTTCCGCAGCCGTTCCTCGTTCCAGGCAGCCAGTTTCTGCGTACCGCGTTAAATAGTCGGTTGCGACAATAATCCACCTCTTTCCTGAGGATGACATTGGAAACGGCCCGAGAAGATCCATTCCAATTTGCTGAAAAGGAGTCTCAGGTGGGTCTATGGGCTGGAGCAGGCCGGCAGTTTTCAGAGGTGGTGTTTTGCGCCTTTGACATTCGCGGCATGTCTTCACATAATGCTGTACCGATGCTAACAGCTTGGGCCAGTAATATTTCAGATGAATTCTGGCGAATGTCCGGCTGACACCTAAGTGACCCGAGCACGGTTCATCATGGCAAGCTTGTAATATTTCACGTCTCATGACTTGCGGCACAACGAGTAAGAACTTTTCTTTGTTGCTTTTGAAGTTCCTTTTGTAGAGTACATTACCACGGAGGCAGAACGACGATAATGTTCTCCTAAATACACGTGGAACTTGGGAGTCGTGCCCTTCGAGGAATTTTATCAATGGGAGCAGTTCTGTGTCGGATCGTTGCTGCTCGGCGATATCTGAAGCCTTCACAACACAAAGGAACGGAAAGTCGTCCTCTTCCGAAGAGGTAGAGTCCAGTGGCGAGCGTGATAAGCAATCAGCATCGCTGTGTTTTCTTCCCGACCTATATACAACTGTAATATCGTATTCTTGGAGCCTGAGGCTCCATCTCGCAAGTCGTCCCGACGGGTCTTTTAAGCTCGCCAGCCAGCAAAGTGAATGGTGGTCGCTGACGGCGCGGAACGGCCTGCCGTAGAGATATGGCCTGAACTTGCTAATCGCCCATATAACTGCCAAGCACTCTTTTTCCGTTGCAGAATAGTTCTTTTCAGCTTTTGACAGGGTGCGACTGGCATAGGCTATGACTTTCTCTTCTCCATTTTGCCATTGAGCTAATACCGCGCCGAGACCAAGATTACTTGCGTCTGTATGGACTTCCGTGTCCGCAGTTTCATCAAAATGTGCGAGGATCGGTGGGGCTTGTAAACGGTTCTTTAGTTCCTCGAAAGCTCTCTCTTGTTCCTTATGCCAAACGAATGATTCTTCCTCTTTTGTGAGTCTGGTCAGAGGTTCAGCAATTTTCGAGAAATTTTCTATAAATCGTCTGTAGTAAGCGCACAAGCCCAGAAATCGACGCACCTCCTTCTTGTCTCTCGGCTTGGGGAATCGCGCAACGGCCGCAGTTTTGTCCGGATCCGGGCCAACACCTTCAGCGCTGATCACATGACCGAGAAAACGAAGCTTTTCATATCCAAACTGACACTTTTCCGGTTTAATAGTCAAGCCGGCCGACTGGATGGCGTGAAGCACTGAACGTAGTCGTTCTATATGCTGTTCAAAGGTTGCAGAAAATACCACAACATCGTCCAAGTATACTAAACATGACTGCCATTTGAGACCCGATAGAACACTGTCCATCATGCGCTGGAATGTCGCCGGCGCACAACAAAGGCCGAATGGGAGTGCTTTAAATTCGTACAAGCCGTCCGGAGTTACGAAAGCCGTCTTTTCGCGGTCTCTTTCATCCACTTCAATTTGCCAATACCCGCTTTTTAAATCTAATGACGAGAAATATCTGGCATGCCGTAGGCGATCTAATGTATCATCGATACGTGGCAAGGGGTATACGTCGCGCTTGGTCACGCTGTTCAGTTTCCGGTAGTCAACGCAGAATCTCAACGTGTTGTCCTTTTTCCTCACAAGCACTACTGGCGATGCCCACGGACTGTTGGATGGTTGGATGACATCATCCTCCAGCATCTCTTGCACTTGACCCTTTATGACCTCTCGTTCTTTGGGTGAAACTCTGTACGGGTTTTGATGAACAGGTCTTGTTTGCTCGTCAGTTATTATTCGGTGTTTAACGATCTGCGTGCGACGTACTTTTGACGAGGTGGAGAAACACTCTGAGAAGTCTCTTATGAGGTCCTGTATGATTTGCCTTTCGCCTGATGATAGACTTCTATTTATTGAAACCGCAGCTCCGACATCATCCGTACTTCCCGAAGCAGGTGGTGCTGACGTGAGGCCACACAAATCTGTCGCTGCAGTAAAGCTGTGCAGAAAGGCAATGGCAGTGTCTTTTGCAACATGCTGTATTGCATTTCCGAAGTTTGTGAGCAACACACTGGCGCACCCATCACGTAATTGAATGATGCCCCGGGCTACACAAATACCTTTCTTTAGTAGCAGCTCGACGTTGCTATCCGCTATGCCTTCGGAATCGGCAAATGTGTCATTTCTGACGCCAACCAGCACGCTGCATCGTGGTGGCACGGTTATGTCTTCGTCGATAACCCGCAATGCAGTGCTCTCTACCTCCTTCTCGTCTATGGCCAGCTTCGTCGAGAAGGAAACGCTAGAATTTTGTAGGTTGATTATGGCACCGTTCGCTAGCAAGAAATCCATCCCGAGAATTACGTCCCTTGAGCATTCCGGAAGCACAATAAACTCAGCCACGTAAGTAGCACCCTGAATTCCTATTCTCGCGGTACATCTTCCCACTGGTGTTATCCTGTGGTCCCCAGCCGTTCTTATTTGTGGACCACTCCACGGCGTCAAAACTTTCTTGAGATCCCTCGCGAACGCGTAGCTGACGACTGAATAATCCGCACCGGTATCGACTAAAACGCTCAATTCCCGCTCGTCCACCGTAACGCGCAAGTCCGAAGAAATTGATTCCTTACTTATCTTAGCCGTTCTTTTCTGCCTGTCGCTGCTACCCTCGGGTCTTGACGGAGGATCTTCGCCTTGTCGAACAACAGCGGCCTTGCCTCCACAGGTCGCTGGACTTAGTTTTCCTGCCGCGGGCTCGTTGAACGTCTTGGTGGACCTGAGAATGGGGAACTTGGACGCCGGGGGCTCGGTGATCGGTAACGTTTCGGCGCCGGTGACCTTGGCTGGTGCTGAAAACTAGCAGATGGGAGTTGCTGCCTTGACAGGTAATCTTCTATCTCCATGGGTCTTTCACCATTACGCGGGCATGGTGCGTTCACAGAAAACCCCCGCAGGCCGGCCCTCCGGTATGGGCACGTTCTGTAAAGATGTCCAGCCTCTCTGCAATGAAAGCAAAGCGGCGTCCAGTCGGGTGTGCGCCACACGTCGCTTTTTCGTGGTCTCAGCTCTCCGAGAAAGGGCGAGCCATGCGAAGCCGACGGGCGTGTACTGGGGGCTACGAAAGAAGCATTGTGCACGGCAGGCTGGCGTAGAGCGTCCGCGTACGTTGGCATGCGACGTGTCTGCAGTGGTTGTTCCAGTCGAACAGGTTGCGGCTCAGGTTCCGGCTGAAGGATGGCGTGCCGGACTTCGTCACGAATGACGGCGGCGAGGGTCGAGACTGTTGGCATCACTTGTGGCTGCATCAACTTCTGAATCTCTTCCCTTACAATGGATCGCACCAGTTCTCTTAGCGTTTCACTGTTGTTACTTTGGCCTGCCGATAGGACGTCCACTGGTGCGCTACTGGCGTCTCGGTTGTAATGACGGGCACGCTGCTGTAGCGCCTTCTCTATGGTTGTTGCTTCGGTGCGGAACTCGGCAACCGTGCGTGGTGGATTGCGAACTAACCCAGCAAACAAGTCCTGCTTGACTCCACGCATTAGGTGGCGCAGTTTCTTCTCTTCCGTCATGTTCGGATCAGCGCGTTTGAAGAGCCGGCACATGTCTTCGACATACATGCTGACACTCTCATTCGTGCGTTGACTCCTGGACTGGAGAGCGTTCTCTGCCTTCTCTCGGCGGTCGGTGCTGGCATACGCAGCGAGCAAGTGTTGTCGAAAATCTTCCCATGTTGTTATCACCGCTTCGTGATTTTCGAACCACACCTTCGCTGAATCCTGCAACGCAAAGTACACGCGTCCAAGTTTCCTTGTCTCATCCCAGGCATTGGTCCTTGCGACTCGCTCGAAATGTTCCAGCCAGTCTTCTACATCTTCGTGCGAGTCACCGTGGAAGGGCTCAGGCAGGCACGGTGGTGACACGATGAGCTCGGATGTAGAACCTGCGGTGGCCATCGTTGTGGGGTCGTTTGTAAAAGCTGCTTGCGTTGCTGGAGCAGTGGTGAGCGGTCCGAATTCAGGCGGGTCTCCTCGAAGACGACGGCTCGAACGCTGGTGTACAGGAGTCAATTCGCCAGGTTCCAGTCGTTGAGGGTCGGGGCTCCGCTCTCTTGCGCCTGAGGGACTTCCAATCATACCCCGCACCTCCACCAGAATGTCACGTATTGCAAGAGGGTGACACAAACAATAGCTTTATTAAAGGGCGAACTTGTGCCCAGAAAAATAGGTAAAATAACTGAGTCCGCTAAAGCGTTCCACACTAGCGTCTCTCTCGAACACCTTTTTCCACAACCCCGTCGATCAGGCCACCGTCGCGAGCCCAAGCACGAGGAGCAATGACTCGCGTTGCTACAGCGCGCGCAGGTGCGCTACGTTGTAGACGCTTGCATAGCGTCTCGCTGGTTCTCCTGGTAGTTGTAGACGCTTGCATAGCGTCGCGCTGGTTCTCCTGGTAGAAGGCAGTCTCTGCGGCAATATCATGCCGAGACCAAACTAAGCCTGCTAGAATAACGAATATGAACTGCCTCAGAGAATGAAAAATGCACGCACGTCATATATTTATCTTTTCTATCTCTTTCATTTCTATTATACCCCTTTCTCCCACCGCAAGTGTAGAGTAGCCAACCAAGACAAGCTTGGTTAACCTCCTTGCCTTTCCTCTCTATATATCTCTATCTCTCTCTCTTTCTCTCTCTCTTCAGCTGAGACGTGGGAAGTTGAAATGGTGCGATTTGACACAGCACGCAGGCGGGTGACGCATCATGCGGGGAACGTAAAAGAAAGTCTTTTTCTTAGCTCTCATACTTGCGCGTCTTCACCTAAGTGCTCATGCATTTGAGCTAGCCCGTGAAAGTAGGCTTTCTGACCTACCAAAGAACGTCACACACATTAGCGAGATGGGCGGGAGTACGCGGACGGAACCTGCTCGTGAGACGCTGCAATGTAAGGACTCATCTGCTGGAAGTAAGCGGCGCCGGATCGATAAAAATAGCGATGCGGAGCTCCATTGCCTTTGCAATGTGCGTTCTCAATTAGGGCACAACCGCAGAAGAAAAAAAAAACAGCGCCTCACAAAATGATGCCAGTCGTTAGGCCTGAAATTCGGTGCACGTTTTCTCTTGTTTTTTTTTCTTAATGAGACGGCGAGTTCCGGAATAGCGCCTGCTACACGCTGAGTAACCCCGTAAAGTTCGTGCATGTAAAACCTTAAAAATATTTGTTAATGGGAAGCGTTAATTAGACCTTTTTTTTATTTCCAAGTATAGCCGGCGCTGTTGTAGGTGATTCAGAGTAGCATGGCTGTTTCGTGCATCAAACTGAGAGAAAGAGGAGAATGTGTGAGTAACGTACACTGAACTGGTGAACTCGTGTGTGTATGAAAGGTAAACAAACTATCGACATCAGACAGCACAGGCTCTAGTGATTCTTGCACATCTTCACTGTTTTACCGCAACAGCATAATTAACCCTTTGCGTTGAACACCACGTTATTTTTGTTTTCTTTCCACGTACGCCTATTATTATAATCGGTGGCCAATTAGGAAAAGTTGGGCTGGATGAGATCTATATTCTTTGTTATACGCAAAACATCGCAGTATTATTACATGCAATAGAATAACAACTGGAAAACGATAGATAATATTTAAAAAGGTACTGTAAATCATGTGGTATAAAATATAGATTAGTAAGGACAGTAGGAGCAACTTTTTATGCCCACTTATAGGCTTTTTCACGGCGATCGGCTTCCATATGTCTACGTGGCTTCAGTTTACTTGTTATATATAATGCCTTGTAAAACTTGCGCCTACAGCTGCTGTGCCCAAGGCTTACTATGTCCAAGCGCTCATTAAGGTGGACGTTGCAACAGCGTAATATTTAACATCGCTTTCGGAAGTAAAGCTACAAAAAGATTTACCTAAACATGTTCGTCTGACTCACTGTCAGGTCACAGGATACAATGCTTTTTGGTTCCCAAGCTCTGAGAGTGATATTAAGGTCTTTATCCTTGCCTTTCTTACCTGACAATACGTAAGTGTCAATTAAACAACAAGAAAATTGTATAAGCACTCACGCATAGTCAATATAAAGCTAAAAATTTTGACCGTATTTGTGTAAGCGAGTGAGTAATGCTAACTTTCTAGTCATACACAAGGAACATTACACTTTATTATCGAATTAGTGGAGGGCGAGACTGCATTTGTGTTCTAGGATAGTCAGCATCTTTAATGAGTTCCATAAACAAGTCCTCAATGAATTTTTGCTTACTTTTACATCGTCTGGATAGTGGACACTCTGCACCGATGTACATAGAAAGCTATACTCGGCAGCAACTTTCCGTGGCAGTACGACTAAGGCTACGGAGGGAAGTCACGCTTGATTGACTGCGCCCAACGACGTAGTCCTCAATTAAAAAAAAAGTTGTATACGGTTCTAGTTAACCAAATTTTTACCGTTGACTATTTTGTTTCTGGGGAACTTTATTTATTCAACAATCAGGGTAATTACCGTGGTGTGAAAATATTACGTTTCATGCTCTCTCAGGTTTCATGATTTATAGGAGTAAAACTCCTTAGTGTCGAGCCATGTCTCCTGTCTACCATTTACGTTTTGATATGGTTATCCATACGTATATGGATATTCATATGAATTAATATATAAATATCCATAGGGTTATCCATATCCATATGAGTATCTATATGAATATCCATATAGACTTCTGTGCACCATATGCGCATTGTGATTAACAAACAACTTTATATAAACTGTACATACGTGTTGTCACATCTTTGTATAATCTGGACAGTTAATATCTTTTCAGGAATTGCGACAACCAACATAGGTAATTTTAATGCGTCAGTGTGAAGAAAAAGCTGATATCAGCAGGATTGACCCGACGAATGCAACGAATTAATATCAGGGTCCCAGCAGGAATGATACCCCAGCCTTCTGCGTGGTGATCAATTATTCCACCACCGAGCCATGCCGGATATAGGCAATACTTTTCAAGTAGACCCTAGTGCTCGTGAAATTTCAACTGTGGTTGCAGTGCTAGTTATCAAATATAAATATTACTTATGTACTCCTATGATACAGCCATCACGTCGGGTTAACGTCATTTCTAGTGAAGCGCCATCAGCTTAAGTTGATTTATGTAGAAGTGTCCAAGGCTACCATCCTTGCAAGCACCAGCGCTTCGTATCAGCTTACCGCTTCTGGGTTGCCAATATCCATGTTGCTGTTCGCATCGTTACGACACTGTAAACAACTCGATCGTTGTATAAAACATGTGCAGCAGTTTAGCTTGTGTCTATGCTTGCACTTGTACACATCTTTAGTGCTACTTCGTAACATTTCGTTCAATAGAAAATTATAACAGTCACCTTCCATCCGTAAGCTTCGCATAACATCAATTGCCAAGGTATGTGCGTCTGCCGAGTTTTTAGCGCTTCTTTTCTAGTCGTAACAATGAACCAACCAGCTCAACGTTATTACATATACAATTTAGTTTCTGCTACTACTTCAGAGTAGTAGCAGAAAATAGAAAAAATACAAAAAATATAATAGTGCCTTAAGCGTCATGTTTGTTATCATAGACCTACTTATAGCATCGCTGAAAGCACTGCATGTAATAGGTACTTATCCTGGGCAAAAAAAAAAAGCATGAGATAAGTGCAAAGAGAGTTGATCGTTTTTCTCCTTATTCCTTAGTGAGATATCAATACGAATTGTGGAGCATTGTCCACAAAAATCTGAAAACACAGCAGTACAGTTCCATCATATATTTATTACATACAGAGACTAATCAAACAACCTTAATGTCAATCTTCTTCTTTCGAAGATGTGTTATGCTACACACGCCTTTTACTCGTCATCATCGATTATAAGTATACGATAGAGCTTATTATGAGGCCTTTTTCCGCAAAGCTTGGCAATAGTTCTATTTAAATAAAGATCATGCATAGGTGAGAGCACATAGCAGACTTCCAAAATAAAAGATTGAAGAAGTTAACGTGCTTTGTGTTTGAATGTGCAGAAACCTTCTGGCAAGACGAGGGCGAGAGGGACTGGTTACATTAGTCCCCTTATGAATTACAGCCTCTTGCGTTTAACTGAGTAATAGCTTACTGCACTTACTTGCTTCGCTCAGAAGCGAAAAAAAATGTTGCGAAGCCTATATAATGTACTGTAGAACAAGGCTAACGAAGTTCTCAGTTCAATATAAAACAGAAGCACTCTACGATTCAAGAGCTACTCGAGTGTTTTCACACCACAGAGTGGAAGTTGCTCCTTGGAGACTTCGCTAGTCGAAGGAATGTGTAGCTAATTATGAACGACTCTCGCTGCCTAGATATAGTTTACTGGCAGAAGAGTTATAGGTTTTTTTAGAATTAACTTCTTCTTCTTTTTCTGCATACCCCTATTTTCAAGAATCTCTTGTCTTGTTTGGGCGAAATCTCTAGAAAGCTTGACAAAGGAGGTGATGGTGTTATTCTGTTTTGTTTTGCTTATTAGCTTCCTATAAATTATGGCTGAGGACGTATATTTGTAGTATATTTCACTCCTGACTTAACTTAAAGCACTCGCCATAAGTATGCATTCAAATATACATACCTTCGTAAAAAGTCGTAGCGGAACGATGTAAATGTAGGAAGTATAATCTTTCGCACAAACCAACACTCTTCTGTACTCTAACAAGCTGGTCTCAGGAATTATGCTGCGTGTTTTTGAAAATGATTTAGCATCGCTAAAAACGAATGAGAACTGTACACGTCTGACATCGCTTGAACAATAGCAATTAGCAAGTTATATGAAATTATGGTACGTTATGGTATGGTATGGAACCCTTCATCCTGTGTAATTGTGGTTTCATATTTTCTTCTCGGCGTTGTATGTGCTTTCCTACACACTGCTTATTTGCCACGTGGCGTCTACTACTTTTTAGATTCATTTTATCATCACTTAAGTTAAGAAATTATGTGAAGAATTTCTTATGAGGCAGCAAAAGCCTAAAGTCGTTGCAAGGCGGCTTCAGCCTGGGTTAGTGTGCAACCGCTCGCTAAAGCTGGTCACGCCTGCGTAGTCTTCTCCCACCGTAAGCTCCAGGGCACGTGCTGGAGATTACTAATGGAACATTACGCGTTTGCTGTACCATGCGGTGTATTTAGGTCTACGCTAGATAATATTTATAGATCCCGCAAGTTTACACTGGTTGATTCAAAGTCTAGAGGCTGTAAAGTGCATGAGCAAGAACCGCAGCTGGTTAAAAAAACGGAAAAGGAAACAACAATCTTGTGCAATAAACGTTTAGTTTTGTATGTTACTATGATTCCAACTGTATTATACACCCTGGAGGTCATACACTCTGAGAGAAACGAAGGTGACTCGGACTCGATCGTCTGGCTGCATCAAAGGTCAAAGGAACAACTGAGCGGGCCAGCGGGCCTCGGCTCGTGCTCGTGCCCGCCGCTCCTTTTTTCTCCTTAATTTGTAACACAATCCCGCAGCCAGAAAATCCCGCAGCCAGAAATTTGAGCAAGTCTTGAGAAAACTCTGAGTGAGTCTGCCAGAAGGTGTCAGAAAGGCTTTGCGAGAAATTATAAGCTGAGCGAGGCGGTGGCTCGTCTTGCGGGGGAAGTCGTCTAATCTCGCTATGATGTTCAGATTGGTCACCTTGTTAGCTAGCTTCAGGTAATACTGGGGACTTTGGTAGTTCTTGCTTCGCTTGTAGTATGAGAAGTCTGATATTGGTCTGCTTTTGCGGACTTGCGAGGTTTTCTGAAAATGTCAACATCTCGTATCCCTCGATGCCCTGCTGGAAGACTCGTCAAACCCTCCTGAGAAGCTCGAAGATGTACTCGTCCTCATCGCCGCAGAGGATTCCAAACTCATGTACTGCAACAAGGAAATCCAGGCGGCGCTTCATTACGAGAAATTGGTAGCGGACCTGACCGCAGCAAGTGAGTTCGAGGATAGAGTCATCTGCGTTAAAGCATGAGTTCGTCACGCAGCCAAACCATGGTTACGAACCGCACCCGTATCTGTCGCAGTCAACTCCACCCCACTCGGTAAGCCTCTCACCTACACATCGCCACCAGCCGCGACGTCGTCTTCGATCAGCGTTTCGACCCCTCTCGCCTCAACGTCGGACCAGGCCACAACTTCGCTTTCGACCGGCTTCTCGACCCCTCTCGTAACGACACCGCAGAAGGCATAGACTTCGCTTGCGACCGGCCTCACGACTCTTCTCGCCTCGACGTCGCTGCAGGCCGTGACTTCGCTTTCGACCAGCCTCAGAACTCCTCCCGTATCGACGTGAAAGCAAGCGATGACGTCGCCTTTCAGTGGACGGCTGACGTCAACGTCAACCACATCTCGAACGAGTTTTGGGCGCACGCCAGAAGACCTGCCGCTTTCCACGCGATCCACAGCACTTCAGTTTAAAGGCTCGTCCACAAGGTGCGCCATGGAGGTCTCGATGTACAAGGGAAACCCAGAGAACACATTGCGCACCGACCACAAGTACCCGGCTTCCCGTGGTCTGAACTGCAGCTTGCCAAGGCAGTCTCTCGTCCCAGACGAAGAGGGCAAACGCACGTATCGCCCGTCGCGTTGTTTCGTGCATCCGCAGAGCAGCGATCAGCAGTTCCGTTACGAGCCGCACTCAATTGAGGACATGCACCCCATGATCGTTCACGACGCTACCGAATATCGCATGAATATGGCATCTGACGCCAAAGACGTGCACCTGATCTACAATCGCCACACGACACAGCTCCAGCACTACGCCATGGACCTCATGAAGGAAACCGGCGGAAATAAGGACTCTCGCGAAGCGGGACACACCATGATGGACCAGTCATCTGGAAACTACTGCAGTGGTGTCTCTAAAAACTTCCACATGGCCCAGAATTATGCACCCGAAAAACTCAGCTTGATGCACTTCATTGTTCCTGACGCCGGGACGGACACCGCTAATTCGCTACCCGTTACACAGCACATGAACGAACTTCCGCTGTCATCGGACATAGCAGAGATTCCCGTCTTTGACGAGGTCAATGCCCTGCAGAAGCAGGATGCATTGGCACCATCGTCATCGTCGTCATCCTCGTCAAGGGACAAAGAAGAATCTTCATCGACTTCAGAGTTTTCATGAAGATCCGATGCACCTGTGAGATTCAATCGGATGCACCTGTGTGGCGGGGATGGCTCCAAGTACTCCGCCATGGCTCAGAATCTTCCAAACGAAGACATCAGCTTGACGTACGTTATCGTTCGTGAGGCCCAGGCATGGTCCGACACTTTACTGCCGACAACAGTGCACGTGAACGAGTCTCCGACACCATTGAAAGCAGCCGAGATGCCCCTGCTTGATGCGGTCGCTGCAAAGAAGAACTAGGATGCTTCGGCATCATCGTTGTCCTCTTCGAGCGAGGAAGAAGCACAAGTTTAAATGGGCGACATTGCCGAAAACAACACAATTGCAGAGAGGAGGCTTATCCAGGTGACAAGTCACCGACCTCAGAGCCTTCAAGCTGATTAGATGGACCTCCGAGCCAGGCACACGCGAAGAACTACGGGACCACTCAAATGCACGAGCAGTAAATGACCGCGCAGCATATACAGAAGCTTCAGATAAAACACCGGGAATAGAGGACAAACATCACTCCCGAGAAGCGCGCAAACTTTCAGATGCTCGTCAAAAGACCTGCTCTTCCGAGGTGTACACAATGACGTAGCACTTACCAGAAGACGGCATGACTCAGTGCAAACAACAAAGATAATTCATTAATGATGATAACGTTTGCTGGATTAAACATTTTTTGGTTAATACGAGGGAAGTTGTTCTACTAATAGCGCGCATTTTTAAGAGTACATTGCAGTTTCTTTTGAAAAAATAGCTAGTGAACAGAAATAAAACCGAAAAAAAGTGAAATATATGAATGTTCTCATGCTCAAAAATTTTCAGCCTCTATAAGCTATTGTACCTCACCCTAAAAGCGCCACATAGCATCACAAATTTCCCTGTAGCCCAGTGATCACTGTGGGTTTGGCCTTTGCATATAATTGAACACCCAGACTTGTCAATTCAGTTTGCAGCAGCAGGATATTTGTTCAATGAGTGAAATCTTGGCTCATTGCGTAGCAGTGTTCTCCTACAGTGCTAATAAAACCATCATGGCAGCAATTAACATGTTTCTGGGGATACATTTCTAACACATTAGCTGAAAGTTTCATTGTAACTTGATTTAAAGAAAATATGGAACACAAACATTGTTGTCACAACATTTGACTATTGTGATGCATTTATTAAACGTAGTTTTGCAGCAAGCGAGCTTAAAAACCTTACCATCAAAATATATTTGGTATCACCTTACAACAACAGCTTTTACAATTCGCTACAGCGTCAGCTGCACCGTCAGATAAGCACCCTTGATTACGTTCCACAGCCTTTGGCAAATTGCCGTTCATTAGGCATGCTCGTAGTTCGACAGTGCTGACCCCACGACCCACGGAATATGGCGTGCTTAACAAGTGTAGCTGCATGAAGCAAGGAGATTCTAAAAATAGGCTATCGCGTCACAAGATGAAGGTCACAAACACGTACCAAGGACCGTAAAGTTGTCGTGGGCTTAGACGTTCATCAACCAAATTATTCAGCTCGCCTTGGCGCGCGAAATTTCGACCGTATTCATGCATGCGTTGATTGGTGATCTTTGAAAATCTATGAGAGAATCTTTAGCACCGACGTTGATTGTTATCGAACACGAAATGTCAACGTGGCCTGGATTTCTAGATCACGCAAATACATTTGTGTTCACGGTCATCTTTAAAACGACCACACCCTTGTTATTGCAGTAGAGAAACACATTCATTTGCACACACAGTCTTTTCGAGAGAGATCAATGCGCATTTGGGTTGCTTTCTTATTAACACATAAGGTCGTTCACTAAAGATGCTCTGGGAAGATGGCTTATTAGCTATTCTGTCAGCTGTGTTATAAAAATAAATTTTTTATGGAACACAAGTTTCTTTTTATTTCATTCCCTTTTGTTCCATTAAGACAACGTTTCCACGATTTTTCTTTGGTTTTATTATTTGTTCGTTTATCTATTGTTTGTAACAAAGAAAAGGCTATCTACCTATTTGCTTCGTTTGGTTCATTACTGAGAGACTAGTGATCAGAATCAGTTCAGCGAAGAATAGTGCGCATTGGGAAAAAGGACATGTCCTAAGCCACCATATACTCTTTCCCACCGTCAAAAATGGAGCAGGGGAATACAGTTTTGCAAAGTGAAAGAGGGTAGCTACAATATCACTGTAAGTAGATGAAATCCAATCAATGGGCATAATACTAAGAGTCCCCTAAAACACCCGAGGGCCAACGCAAGCTATTGTATTTGTGCCCGTTATGAGTCAGAATCACAGTGCTACTGTGTCCGCAAATATTATTTAGAGTCACCTGCATGTTTCTAAAACAACGTTCTTTTTCAAATCTTCGGCGCATCGCCTTCTATCATACCGCAAAGAAAGGAGTGTTCGTGCACAGATCAATGGGCTTTTGAAACTACCCTAAAATTCGTGTTACAAGTACAGTTGCAAAGAGACAACAACGCTGCAATGCTTCTTACTACTAATAAACGGCGAAGTGCACACGACGCATCCGTAAGGTGCTACGTGTATTTTGCACAGGCGCAGACTTTTCAATAGCTGGGCAGCTGTAACTACCGACTTGTTGTGGTGGTCGCATGTTTTGTCACCTGTTGTGTTCCTATGATTCTGTCACGTAATACTACATACGTTCAAAAGACCGCTCCATTCACAAGGCATGATTACAGCTGTTTTTTTACGAAGCGTTCTTAAGCAGTGGCATGGCTCTGTGGTAGAACGTCTAATTGCCACGCGGAAAGCCCACGTTTCATGCTTGCTCGCATGGGAGGTTTATTGTTCTTTATCGTTTCCTATCTCTGTATCTCGAATTTTCGATCATAGACAGCATCAATTTTATCTCAGAGAAAACATTACTAATGCTGACAATGACGCGAACGCGGAAATGTCTGCTGAAGGATCTCTGTAATGCTGTCGCATCAATAATTACACACTGAATACCTGAGCATTATCGCTTTACTGTCTTTTGCGAACTTTTGGGGGGCTGGCAACACGACTCACCTAGTGCGGTAATCCTCTAAGCGATTGCACAACGATCTGTTCAGAGCGTTCTGTATGAGTATGCCGATTAGAGAAATAGCGGCCAGGCTGCACGTAGCGATGAAATATCAGAGGGATCTAACAGGGGTCAGGGAAGCCGATTAGCACCCACCCACTCAAAGATCATTACATCGACACAGGAGGCCGTTTGTAAGCGCCATGGTTGTCTTAGGATGGTATCAACAAAAAAGTATTGCAAAGACAGGCGTTTTCCATAGCCATGAGCATTGAGAGAAGCAATGCAAGGTGAACGGCGCGAGAATCTATCCAGTAGCTGTATGCGGCAAGCACGCGCGAATGAACTGGAATTTGCTAAAAGTATGTGTTGTATTCAGGTGCAAGCAGTGTTTAGACGCTGACAGTAAAAATTCTTCTACAATTCATTCTTGATCTACTCCTTTGTGTGGGTGTATTTGAAGTTTGTGAATGGTGCGATATTTTGGCGAACGCCCCACTGCATCATGTGATCATTGACGATCGTTACTCGCAGAGACGATTGTTACTCGCTAAGGCATTCTTCTTTCATCTTAACTTTTATGCATTTCCTTTATCAAATCTCTCGTGGTGCACAGGGCACGGACACTCGTTTCAAGCATGTGGTTTTTATTATATGCAAATAATATATGTTCATTCGGTGCGGAAATGCACTATTTTGAAAACTGTACGCTACAAATAATTAACCCAATAAACCTCTGCTGAACTCGTTGGTCCTATCCGGGATACCTTTACGCCATTTGAGGGTACGCTTGAGCGTGACCGCCTACTGCAGCTAGAGTTGTTTGTTATTTTTTTAAAGGAAAATGCGATAGAGCTGAAGATTCTAGAGAAAGGAATAAATACATGAAGTTGCAATCTTAGAGAAACCGAAACCATAACCTAAACTAAACAATTCCTATTCAATTCATGACAAGCAATCATGAATGAATGCTTAAGATTACGCACAAGCAGTCCTCCCAACTTTGACCATACAAATCCCATGCTTCTCCATACACACACAGGACTGTACTTTTAAAACATTATATTTACCAACAACGTTTTGCAAATATAGTAAGTTACCACCACTGATAGGATGGCCGCAAGACTGTGGATTTCCATTATGAAAGTCTGTACCCCGCGATAGGGCCCTAAGAAGTGCAGCGCCTAATGATCAAAGATAAAAAAATCTTGCACATGTTTATAATCTTTTTTTAATCCTGATCCTAGGAGAGTAACAATTACTTTCAATCTTCAAAACCATACCAGGTATGATATTTAACCCGAAGAAGCGTACCAGTAAACGAGAAAGTGTTTTGGTGACATAAAACAAAGGAATTTATATTGTTTTTCTCAAAAAATGTAGGCGATGGTTTAGCATGCTATTAATTGTCTTGTCGCATCAAACGTGGTGGCAATTCTAGCCTACGTGAATCTCAACAGTCAATGCGTGAGATATTCTCACGCGAAATACTGTCTGTGAAATGCGTCGCACAGTTTGGTAGCGTTACCACCGGGGCACTTCAGAAGCTGCTCATTGCCACGGGCGTTTCGCCTTTCATTTTCCTGGCGTGGCGTCCCAACCACGAATAACGCTGTGTTGCCGTTACGGCGAAGGCATAAAGTGTCACCCGTCGCTATAGCAAGTGAACCTTAATCAATTTGCCGGGGTGTTACTGAAGCATTTTATTCCGGGCGTCCCTCCTCTGAATTGCGGCATTCAGCCAGCGCTAACGACAACTTCTGCCTTGAGCAATATGGCAACTTGATTGGGTTTCCACCGAGTCCAAGTACGCCTCGGGATGCTGTTAAATATTTACGTCAAAAAATACGTTTTCGCAAATAACAGCTGTACGGACACCCTCTGAAGTACTCAGACTTCAAGTAGAGGGAAATTTCATACGCATATACGTTAGTCAGTGTTTCTCTTTTCTTGCTATAGGGGCTCGAAATATAAGTTTTGCTACTGTCACGCCAACGCATTACTTGCAGAAAGAATTTTCTCTGTTAAAGATGAACTTATTGTACTTGCTTGCGCACCATAATGTTTGGCATACAGTTCTGCAAAGACATGATTTCATGCTGTGAGGACAAGTTCATGCGCATTGTTTTCTGAATAATTTTCGAATGATACGTGCACTTGGAGAAAAATGATATTGTACTTAAGTGGCGGTTGTCCCTAAACTGTAGCGCACATTCAGAGAGGTTTAGAAATCATTACACATCGTGTTGACAAATAATTATTCTGCAGCATAAAAACAGTTAACCTGTTCATAGCACTTGTCCTACAGTAATTAAACGAAAGAACTTTGATGGCATAACATACAAAAAACTGGCGTTTGGCACGACAAAAGTAAATCTCGCACCACCGGCTTGTGTGTCAAAATTTGTTTGAAAAAATAATTTGAGGGACAGATATTTATTTATTTATTTATTTATTTATTTATTTATTTATTTATTTATTTATTTATTTATTAGGTACAGTACTGCCAGTCCGATCTTCAAACCTTAGGCAGGAGCGGGTACAAGTGAATACATAAAAGGTTACAATAAACACATGTGAAGCATTGTGTCGATAATAACAGCAAAAGAATAAGAGTACGACGGTTTCATACAAGCACAGCAGCAAGATATTCAAATAACTAGTGAAAACATGAATACGTAAACATATGGAAGAAAAAAAAGCGTCAGGGTTCAAGTAAAACTATGTCAGAGTTATATCCCATGGAATGAAGGGCCTGTAGATAGGATGATAACGACGGGCATTCTATCACAGCTGAAGGGAGGGAATTCCAATTGGTTGGAGTTCTCGGGGAAAAAGAATACTGGAAAATCTTGGTGTGACTACAGAACTCGTTTACTTTTTTATTATGAAGGGACCGAGTAGGCCGCCGGTGGGATTCTTTTAGATATGTATCCTTTTTGATACCTAAGTGTCCTTGATAAAGAAGGTAAAGTATTTTCATACGTTCGTGGTATGGGCAATTTGCTCATTTTTCCAGCTCAGCCGTTTTTAGAAGAGATGTTATTAATGCCTCCCAGCTGTATTGATTAAAGATGAACCTAACTGATTTCCTCTGTATTTTTTCCAATATTGAAATGTTTCTTTTTGTGCAGGGATCCCAAACAGCGGAACAATATTCGAGGAGAGGTCGAATAAATGTTTTATAGGCTAATATTTTAACTTCCGGAAAGGACTTACTGAAGCGCCTCCTTAAGCATCCGAGTTTTTTCATTGCCTTTCTATGTATGGAGTCAATGTGGTGATTTCATTTAAGATTGTGAGAAATGATAACTCCCAGATACTCATAGTTAGCTACTACTTCCAGAAGTTCATTAGTAAAACAGTAACAAAACGTTATAGGGTGTTTTTTGCGACTAATTATTATCGCGACAGTTTTCTTTTTGTTGATGGTCATTTGCCAGTCTGTGCACCATGATTGAATTCGGTCCAAAGATTTATTTAATGTTATCATGTCGTAGGGTGTGGTAATTTCACAGTATATAATACAATCATCAGCAAAGAGACTTATTTTAACGGGTATGTTCCGAACGATGTCAATAATGTGTACAAGAAAAAATAACGGACCAAAAACAGAGCCTTGCGGGATTCCCGAAAGGGCTGGAATGGCACGCGAAGTTTCATTATCAATTGCCACGAGTTGTCGTCTACATGAGAGGTAGGCTTCTATGCAAGCTAGTAATTTGGTGTTCTTGAGTATTGGTTCTAACTTCAATAATACTTTTCGATGTGAGACTCGGTCGAACGCCTTTTCAAAGTCGAGATATCGATCGCGCTTTGTCGCGCTGACTCAGTTTCATCTTCCATGGACACTATGCTTTTCACCCGACCAATATTATCACAAGTGATGAGGCAAGACAGGTCTATTTTCTAAGAAAAACTTGATACGCCCGAGAGTATATGCCTCTGCCAGCATCAAACTATAAGATACGAATAAATTTTTTTTTCTCGTGTGCATGGAATACAGAAGTATTGTTTATCTTCACGCAAATTTCATGCGCACATTTCTAATTTTGTCTTTTTACATTTCAATCCTTTAGTTACCTTTCATCAGCACATGAGAGGGTGAGTGTTTGGTTGGTCTACTTGTCCTTCCTTTCTTCCTCATATATCTCCCCAGTCTCAAAAACATCTCACACGTGAAGCGTCCATGATGTAGTGCCACTTCATTTGTTTGTGTTCATGTGCCTCATTTTGCTATCCGCAGAAGCAAATTTGCTTATACATCTCTCTACATGTTATTGAGCATTCGCCTAACGATATTCCTTCTCTTGTATGGCAGTAAAACACACGCGTCTTCAGTTTCAGTATCAGCCTAATATTTTCCATAAATAATACATCGCTATACATTTAGTCGAATGCAGACGAGAGTTCCAAAGTCGAGCGGCTGCTGTGGTACCTCTGATTCAAGATAACATAAAAGTGAGAAATTATACAGCATGTCAGAATTACGCACCACAAATAGATGTACATAGAGAAGGTGCTACAAAACAAAAAAACATAATCACTACATAATGAGTACCTGAGAGTTCCGTATAAATATGGTGCACTTCTTTGTTTTCGTTTCTTTGTCTTCGTTTTCAAGAACGTATTTTCTAGTATAGAATGATTACATTTTGCTATAATATGTGGCTAGTGGTATTATTTGAACATTGTGTTTAATACAATTTGCGGCGTAATGTAAACGAAGATTAACACAAGAGCATGTAGCATGACCACTGGCATGTAGTAGACGCGTTTTGCTATCGGACCGGCATATATACTTTCTTTCTTTCTTTTATTCTTTCGGTCTATTTCCTTCTTTATTTCTGTCTTTTTTTTTTCAATTTTGTAGTTCCTTATTACAAGCACGAAATCTGAGTTTATGCCAGCTGTATCAGTATGCTTTCGCGGAATATGAAAAACATTATTTCATTCTTACAGGGGTAATTGCCACGTAAGATGCCTTTAACTTCTGCTAAAACGGCTACTTCGGAGAGTTGAATCATATTTGTGACATATTTTAAGAGCGCAGAAAGGGAGAACACCAGGGAGATACACTCACAGATCACTGGTATTCTGACTTTTCGCGTACTTGAAATTGCTCTTTGACATATCTGGCAGGCAACAGTTTTTAAGGTGATAGCGTTAACGAGCTCATTTCGCATAAATTCCCACGCCGGTATCGGCATCGTTGGTTATGGGTGAAAACTTTTCTTGTCCGTGACCATAAAACGGAGAAACGCAAATAAAATAACAAAAACTTGCGGGTCTGAGTGAGAACCCAACCCAAGCTGCGTGAGTGGCAGGCGGGTGTTCAACAACATAGCCTTGCGCCTGCTTGGAATTACAGTAAAAATGACTCCCTATTCTTGCAAATCCAGTGAAAATAGTCTTAGTTCTGTAAACACACGCGTAGGATATACTGGCTTCACAATACAACAAGCAATATTGCAGAAATATTGCGCGACTCAAGCATGCATTGCCATTCGGGCATCACAGCATAGAATTATTATAACTTCGCCGCCTAAATCCGTCACCACATTGCAAAACACATACATTTTGCTGTGTGTATTTCCTGAAGGCCGCGTAATGTGTGCATAGCAAGTTCGAAAACATTTCACGCGAATTATTGCTCGTGAAAGCGTGCTACCTATTACAGAATATGCAGCCACACTTGCAACTTTATCAATTGCATTGTGTTAATACCCAGTTTATACTTTTCAAGTGACATGATAAATTAAAATGTATGCACTAAGTAGTTGAAGTACTCAGAACGGACAGGATATTGTTATCGCGTTCAATTGTAAAGCTTGAGAATGAACCAATTTTTTCTGACCTTGTCATTTGCAACATTGGCGCAGAACGTTATATTAGGAATAGATAGGGAAACTACGCTGATACGTCAAAATACGTGATAAGTAAAATAAACATATGTTAACCTCCTTATAATTAAATTGCAGTCATGTGAACGTACGAATTATGCATTGTAGATAATCGGAAAGAGATAGTATATTTTCTTTCAATTTCTTGTTGCTTCTATTTGGAACATCTTTAAATTGTTTTTCGGGTGCTCCTACACTAAAGAGACACGGTACACTAAACTAAAGAACGGTTCAACTCCAATAGAATAATTTAGTTTGCTTAGTTGATTTTGCAGCGTTATCGAAAGAAAATGCAAAGCCAGAGTTTCAGGTTTTGAATCACATCGAGATGTGCCCCTTCAGAGCATATTATTTCATTGGAACTTGCTGAATTTTATGAACGAGCACTATAGAAACACATTTATTTCGAAAACACCGTACACGACTAGTATTAAGCATTAGAATGAGACACATCAAGGTAAGTGTTGTACGTTACGCTTCAGCAAACATAACTAATGATGTGCCACGAAAATATGAAGTGTTTGGAGCACTTTCAAGATTTCAAACGGGAAGATGATTGAAAACTCTGCTCGCCAAAACAATGAACGTGCTGTGTAACTTTGTGCAGGGAAGATATTGCATCTTGAACTGTGGTGCCTGTTGATAGAAGCTTACCTCCTTGGAAGGCAGAAGGGACAAAGATTGGAGATCATTTTGCTGCCTCGCCGCGGTGGTCTAGTGGCTAAGGTACTCGGCTGCTGACCCGCAGGGCGCGGGTTTGAATCCCGGCTGCGGCGGCTGCATTTCCGATGGAGGCGGAAATGTTGTAGGCCCGTGTACTCAGATTTGGGTGCAAGTTAAAGAACCCCAGGTGGTCGAAATTTCCGGAGCCCTCCACTACGGCGTCTCTCATAATCATATGGTGGTTTTGGGACGTTAAACCCCACATATCAATCAATCAATCACCCTGCTGCCAGTAGAAGCTTAAAACTAGCAAAACAAAAACAAACGGCCCCTTAGTAATTATGTTTGAAAGAATACCGGTGGCAAATCATCGTGGAAAAAATGTCGGCGGAACGGAACAATTGACTTGTTTTGTAATCGGCATTGGCATTATCTACATGTTGGCATCACAACATTACATCGCTTAAGAAGCGATCAGAATAAAGGAAGATGACTTTAAGCTGCGATAAATAGAAATGCAATGCCATAATCACAAACAACATTTTAGATGAGGATGCTGCACACGCATACAACAGAAAAACGAACACCGTAAAGCGATAATGCTGGTTGAGAGAATTGTTCAGCCAGGCATGCTATATATGACTGCTGCTTAGGAATTGGATGCAGCTTCCGTGATTCCGGCAAAAATCATTAACCAAAACACAAACCGGCAAAGAAAATCACGCGAATAGCCAAAGACAATGTCGCACAGTTGGCGCGATTCAGGCAATAAGATTGCCTCACTGCCAGTGGCGAAAGGACACAGTCGAGCAAAAGAGACGTCCGTGGTGATTCAATCAATAGAGCTGTGGTAATGGCGAAATAGGTGCCTGCACATGAGAAGAAATTTCCTTTCGTTCCAATTGCTTTTGGGTTTGTTTCCCGTGTTTCTGTGAGGACGAAGTGGGCAAGCAGCCATTAACGACTTTCAGATACTAATAAATATCTACACTAAAATGTGATGTCATTATTTCCCAAATTAAGACAAGCAGCCTACATCGCATTTTTCGTCCATTTTATACGTTAGTGTTTTTGAAAAATATTTCTTACATATATTGGTACACAAGCACTTGATGAATTTCGAAAGTGGAATTCATTTGCTGTTTTAGTATATCTGAAGCTCAAGTTTGGGCATAGTATTGCATGGAATGTGCAGCGAGAAGAGACAACGACGGAAGTCCATACGTGAAAGCAAAACCAGTGTTGTTTTCACGTGGATATTTCGTTCCAGTCTGTTTGCACTGCCATTTTCTGTACCATCAGTCAAATATTGAAATCAGGAACTCATCTACAGTAAAACCTTGGTGATACCGATCCCATGGGTTCACGAAAAGAGTTCGTATCGTCAGAAGCTCTTATCATCAATACAAATGAAAAATCAGTGTGCAACCGAAAAAAAGCCGTCATAAATTTTCTTTTATTGTTTATGAGCATCTCTGCGACATCATGAACAGCTCTAATTGCCACAAAAGTGTTTAGACGGCAACAATAATACTTGTACTCTCAAATGCATGACGCGTGTTCACGTGCAAAATTAACGAACCATATGTTTGTGGTACATAGCTGCTAGTGACCGCTGCCCAATCTTAGTAGGCATTTTTGCATGACATTGTAGCATACAGCGAAAGTGACCCAAGGAGGCTTCTGCAGATCATGGGAGAAGGCAAGAAAATTTTATAACCACTGCCCATTTTTTTACTATGTATTATCTCCGTAGTAATGGGGATGTTTTTCGGGAAGTTTACAGCTATGCGCACACAGTCGAGAGGTCTGCAGGGAATTCGGAAGTCTCCCGTGCGAATCAGAAACTTATCAGGTGTGCGCGGCATAAACAATCGTACAAGCATGAGCATAGAGTTTCATACAATAATACCTAGTGTGAAATCTGGCGCTAGTGATGTGGGCTCCTTCAGTGGCACTTGTACCTGCATGGTAATGATGGGAAGTACAGGCTCACAACATGATGGGGTAATATGAAGTATAAGTAATATGAAGGTATATCATCATCATATATCATCATCAGTTATACCATCATATAATCACAACACTGTATTAGATGAGAAACACAACTTTTTGTCTGCTGTGATGCCAGTTGCGTATGTTCAAGTAGTCTGCCCCCAATGCACCTCTCGTTTTGTTGTTATGTCGAGTCAGGAGAGCGTGGCGGTGCGTCTACTTCACGTCACGTTCGTTTTGCAGTTAATTTCAACAAGGTTTGACCAAACGCACTAAAACAAACGTAAACTCAATGTAATATCCTGCACTGGCATGGAACGCTACACATATGCGGAGCAGTGAGTGGACGACGCTTCGCTTAAACTGTCAGACACGACTTATACAGCTCCAGTGATATAGGCCTAAGAATTTCAAGCTTTCTTGAACAACAAAGGCACAACTTCAGTCATTTACACCCACCCCACTACCCACTGCACGCGAAGAACAAAACTGAAACGGTAAAAAAACATCCGTAGACAGTTCACTGGCTAACGCGACTCAATCTGAAGCCAGATTCCTCTCTAGGTATTATTGTATAAAACTCTGTGATCATGAGTTCTGATTATGCAAGTTTATTTCCTTCGCCAAGACAGTCTGCTTCTTCTTTCGGTTCTCATCCTCTCTTCGCAGGATGTCTGATGGCGACTGCATGGTTTTCACCGACGTGGCTAGCGCGTGTAGACATAGTACGACAACGCTATCTCGAGCACAGCAACACGTTTGCACGAGTTCAAGAGGGGGGAAAATGGCAGATCCCACATACAGTGGTAATCGATGATATGCGAACCACGAATGGAAAAGGTTGATATGTCCCTTTAAAATCAGCACAAAGTTACGAGGTGGAGGTAAATAATGCCCACATAAACTCCGTATCTTAATTATCATGTTTGAATGTGTCATTTACTTTTGTCATCTATTCACGTCACGTGATACCAAATTTAGTATATGTGGAGCTAGCGAAACGGCCACGAGCACGCTATGAGCGTGGTATATTGTCATGTTCTTACAGGACACGCGTGTCAGGATTATCATGTTAGCACCAGTCATATATTTTCATCGTCGATTGAAATCACGGAACACCAAATTTGGTATATGTGGAGCTAACACAACGGCCGTGAGCGCATAATGGAGTGCCCAATTTACTGTAATGTAGCGTTGACACACGCTGGGCACAGCGACGTTACGTTAGCAAAACACGAGCACTCTGTTGTCTGACGCCAGACCCGACCAGCGTCTGTCAGCGCGGCCCGACGGCAACCGGCGAGAAGCGCGACATGCTA
Source organism: Rhipicephalus microplus (assembly GCF_013339725.1). Taxonomy (NCBI): domain Eukaryota; kingdom Metazoa; phylum Arthropoda; class Arachnida; order Ixodida; family Ixodidae; genus Rhipicephalus; species Rhipicephalus microplus. The sequence goes on from NC_051170.1 coordinate 89,525,358, forward strand.
CATTTTGCGCCGATGCGTTACTCAGATACCACTGCATCTCGCGAGGTGGCTGAGGAGCTTGGCCCACAACACAGTGATCTGTGTTTTGGAGGACCAAATAAAACTTTATCCAATCCAATCCAATCCCTCTCTTCGTGATGGATGGACGCCGGATGCGCTGAAACGCGCATGTGTCAAAGCAACGCAGTGCGGCGCGCGCCAGCGAGTACATGGCAGGACCAGCGCCTATCGCGAGGGAACGCCGGCGTGACGCGACGAAATGAACGCCGGCGAGCACGCGCACCGCGTCACGTCGAACTCTATTGGCGCCTTGACTGTGGCATGCACTCATGTCCTCACATGACCCGCATCTCAAGATTATCATGTTAGCACCGGTCACATACCTTCGTCATTCATTGACGTCACGTAAAACCAAATATGCCATATGTGAAGTTAGCAAAACGGTCAAGAGTGCATCATGAGTGTGGCATTTAGTAATGTTTTTACATGACACTCATGTCGTGATTATCACGTTTGGATGCATCATTTGCCTATGTCGTCCGTTCGCGTCACTTAATACCGAATTTAGTACTTGTGAAGCTAGCGCAACGGGCGCGAGCACTTCATAAGCGTAGCATGTAGTCATGTTGTTACATGACACGCATATCTTGTTTATCAAGTGTGCACCAGTATCACACCTTCCACATTCATTCATGTCCACGAGCACCAAATTTGGTATAAGTGAAACTAACGAAGTGGCCACCAGCGCATCATGAGCGGGGCATGTAGTCATGTAGTTACATGACGGGCTTCTCATGATCATTATGTTTGCACCAATCACATACCTCCATCATCCATTCACGTACCGTAATACCAAATTTAGTATATGTGACGCTAGCGAAACAGCCGCGAGCGCATCATGAGCGTGGCATGTAGTCATCCAGTTACACGCCATGCATCTCATGATTATCATGTTAGGGTCTGTCGATTGTGTTCGCCATGTAATCATGTCATGCCATACGAGTTTTGAAACATGCCATGTGAATGATACCACCGCAAGAGCTGCAGGACCACAAAACGTAAGTCATGACATTGATGACATACATGCCATGATTTTCATGTTATGACTACTCAAATATATTCTTCATACAGTCATGTTATGTCATACTAAGTTTGGTATTGATATCATTATTGAAGCGGACAGGAGAGCTAACAGTCGTAGGCGGCTAGATAGATAGATAGATAGATAGATAGATAGATAGATAGATAGATAGATAGATAGATAGATAGATAGATAGATAGATAGATAGATAGATAGATAGATAGATAGATAGATAGACAGACAGACAGACAGACAGACAGACAGACAGACAGATAGATAGATAGATAGATAGATAGATAGATAGATAGATAGATAGATAGATAGATAGATAGATAGATAGATAGATAGATAGATAGATAGATAGATAGATAGATAGATAGATAGATAGATAGATAGATAGATAGATAGATAGATAGATAGATAGATAGATAGATAGATAGATAGATAGATAGATAGATAGATAGATAGATAGATAGATAGATAGATAGATAGATAGATAGATAGATAGATAGATAGATAGATAGATAGATAGATAGATAGATAGATAGATAGATAGATAGATAGATAGATAGATAGATAGATAGATAGATATTATGTACCTGCATCGCCATTAGCAGGCATTACAGCAGCGGAGTATATGCATAACTCATTTATTATTCATTTATTCCAACACACAAAGCGCGGTAAATGTCTTCATTACGCTGTATATGTACAGTATCTAACAAAAGAACATTCCATTTGTTCATGGTCATACGTAATAATGAATAACAAAAAGTGTCACTTTTGAATAAAGTCAAGAATTTTCTAATCCTAAAAACAACAAATCTGTTTTTGTCCCATTTCAAGAGTATTCTGTCCACTTCTTTAGGTGCTCCTGTGTGCAGAATACAGCAGTCGGGAAGCGCCATCGCTCACAACAATGGCTGTAGAAAGCATTTGGAATACCGACAGCGTCATATATAGCTAGTGAACCATCAGAGTGAAAGCAGCTGGCGAAAAGACGTGCGTCTGCCAAAAGGCATCAAGCATATTGATAAGTACTACCTACAGGCATCATAGATGGGGTGTGATTTTTTCTGTTGCAGGACTTACCGCTTAATTTGTAGGAATTAGCGGTAGTCACCTCTCATGCCACCAACTTCAGACTCTTTTGGCTTCCATATAAGTTTTTTCTTTTAAGAACATCTTTTTTCGTATTTGCCACTCTTGAATTTTCATTGAATCATGAAAATGCCGGGATAATTCCTCGAGGCAAGTTTAAACTTCTAAGCCTTTTCGTGAGAGAGAGGAATAAATAGATTAATGGGAAGCTGAAGAGGGTTGCCTGGTTTTGCACCTGACAGGCTACTGCAGTAGCCGGGTGATGACAGTGATATATACAATTATAAACGCACAACACATACGGTTAGGCCTTTTCGAGCTCCCTCCCAGAAGCCAAGCTTATTGCGGTCGTTGATCAGAAGAAAGCCAGTAGAAACGCGATCCACCCGAAGGCGGGATTTGTAGCTAGCATTTTTTGTTTCGTCTTTACTTGCTTCCTAAATCACAGCGTCTTGAAGATGTCAGAGAAAGCAGTGAATTCTTCGCCTTGCCTTCCCAGGTCACTTCTTTTTTCGTCTTTTTGTTTCGTGACAAGAATACGAAGGTGTGCTCGACGGCGAAAAAATTGAGGTCACCTTTTACGTGGGACTATACCCACCATTACATGCTTATTAGTCTCATCAGCTACTTAGTAAAAACAAGACGGTGAACATAAGCTGCAAGATTAAACTGAAGACAAGTGAGGGTGCTGTTTCTAAGGGCGCTGTCACGCAAACAAAGAATTATTCCTGAAAAAGCATAGTTTTCTTTTCGTTGTTTTTTTTAATATTTAATGACGTATAAATTTGGCGTCAGCACAAACTGTGCTGAAATTCATGAACCTCTACGTGAAAGGCCTCTTGAAAGTAGGTTACCTACGAGTGCTACTCAGCAGCTTGTTAAGGGCATGCCTTCTATTTGCTTGGCATTGAAACCTTAAATACATGATGACAGAGTAAAACAGCTGAACGTGAGGAAAATAAAATGGCAAGACTTTGCTCTTAAAATGTATAGTAACACAATGCCCTTATCAACAAGTTTTAGCTTACTCCACTCGGTCTGAATGGCACTAAAACTGTTACCTCGTATCTTGGGCACACGCCCACTTTGCGGCAATATCGAAAAATTGTGTGATTTGAAAAAACTCTCTTGTTCTCCTAAACGAACCCTCATTACTGTGACTTGTGCACATACTAGATATTCTCTGCTGTGCTCAAAGAACAATGAAATGTAGAAGTATAGGCTCAGATACCAAATATAAAGACACAACTATAGATGATAACAAAGTCATCTTCATATACATTAGCACTATTCAAAAGCGTCGCTTTTAAATCAAAATAAGCTACTGCTTGGGTTATAAAGTTGTGCGAGAAGCCATATCAGGCAAACTAACAGCTGACCGGTACTTCAACCGGTCCTAAGTTTCAAATATTTTAGGCGTAGAAATGTTTCCACGCCGTGCCTTTAAATTAGGTGCACAGTTCGATGCAGCAACTCACACCTCAACAGCTTTTTTTTTTTTCGAAGATTACACATATTTACTTCTCAGATTGTTTCCCAGTTCTTACAATTCGCCTTTCAGCCACCATGCCATTATTAACAAGTTAAAATTGAGACCACTACATTTTTCTTGCAAGCGGGTCATCATCGAAACGCCCAAAAGTTAAACAAGGTCTTACCTTGGGAGACCTGGCAGCCGGAAGTTTCACGTGATGTCACAGCACCTACTTTTTTTAGCACTGCGGTGGATGCTGGCGTAATTGAATTTCCTTCGTAATCGGGTTCGCAATGAGCTAACGCCAAAGGCTTACAAAAAATGCCTGCTCAAAAGGTTGACAGTTGTGTACAGCGCGACATTTTCTTGCCAGAAAAACATGCGTAAGCGCGTACACTCTACTTTATTAAGTTGTTTTTTTCAATCAATCAATCAATCTGATTTTTATTGACAAACTAAAAAAAAGATTACAAGATATCTGGACTGCTAGCCTACATTGGCTAGTGATCGGTCCATATCGGAGTACATAAAAGCAGCTTAGCAGAGCACATTTAGCAATAGGCACATATATACACAATTATTTATACATATAACTATTCGCATATGCACATACATACTACATACATAAGCACGTGTACATATATGCATTTTCACAACATACTTAAATATAGTTTGTTTCATCATCATCGTCATATATAATAAGTGACTGGGTAAAAGCACTAATTAGCGCAGGAGAAAGTGAAAAAAAGCCTATTTATATGTCTTGATGCTGCAAGCAAAATTATTTCACACTGTGCTTAAATTTTTTTGACCCTTTAACGTCTAAGGGTAGTCCGTTCCAAATTTTAGCCCCATGAAATTCCAATAAGCGTTTTCCATATAAGTTATAGCTTGTACTACGGCGTCTCTCATAATCATATAGTGGTTTTGGGACGTTAAACTCCACAAATCAATCAATCAAGTTATAGCTTGTAGGTTTCGCGATGGTGTTGTATATAGAGTGGAGGAGAGGGGAAAGCAAGTGCCTCTAATTTTCTGAACAAAAAGGGCAACCTTATAATCGCGAAGTGCCCAAACTGATAAGATTTGTTGTTCCTGAAGTATATTTTTACATAAATTTCCATGGTTTCCACCTATTATGCTTAGGGCTCTCTTTTGTAGTCGTAGTAATGGCTCTAGGTATGTCCACGATTCAATACAGCAGCTAATATGTGAATCAGAGAAGAAAAAATACGATGTTCGAAGCACGCTGGGGGGAAAGCATTCGCGTGAATTGATTAAGGTATAACAACTCTAAGCCACCTTTCCACAAACACTACGAATTTGTTCTTCCCAGTGAAGGTGCTGGTCAAAAAACACTCCTAAATATTTAAAAGAAACCACTTGTTCGATAGGACTGTTGTTCAGGTAAAGTTGCATAGACGCCGTGTCAATATTCTTTCGCCTTGATAGAGAAACAACATACTTCGTTTTCCCCGAATGTAGTGTCAATTTATTCTGTATAGACCAGTTGCTTACGTGTGTCAATTCAGACATTATGTTGGCTTGCAGTGTTGAGAGACTATCTCCTGTGAATACTATGGTGGTATCGTCTGCGTACATTAATACTTTAAAGTACACTAGTGTTTTGGAGAAATCATTTATGTACAGAGAAAAAAGTACCGGGCCTAATACGGATCCCTGGGGCACTCTACAAACTATTGTGCTGTATGCAGATTCGTTATTATTAATCACCACTTTTTGTTTGCGCGAGGACAAGTAGCTTGAAAAGAACTTGAGTGAACTGTCACTGAAGCCATAACTTTCAAGTTTTTGTAATAGTATGTCGTGGAGAACTGTATCGAATGTCTTTTTAATTTCTAGGAAGACTGCTATTGCGATTTCACTGTTGTGGAGCGTGGTGATTATATTGTGTGAGAGGGTTAGAATGGCTGATGCAGTAAACCTAGTGGGAACAAATCCATGCTGTTGTGGGCATATGATGTCGTTGTCAACCAGAAAGCGTTTTAATTGAAGGACAATTATTTTCTTGAAAAGTGTATTAAGACAGATTAGAACCGAGATCGGTCTGTAGTTTTCAAGGTCGTTTGAGTCCCCTGATTTGTATACAGGAACTACTTTGGCGGTTTTTAAGCTAGATGGATATATACGACAGGTAAATGCATGGTTGAAAATATGACATATCGGAATGCAAAGAAGGTTAATGTTATCTTTAATAACCTTAACTCCCTTTTTGTTCCTACCTCCTCTTATCATCACCAGTGGCTTTATTGACCGGCATCTTAGCCACCACAGATTTGATTTCATGTGTTGTGACAGCTGCAAGGTTGAAATCATTATCAATTAATTTGGGGAGAGAAGGAGCAGATATCGACGAGCAAAACTGTGAAGTAAGGTTAGCGCCAATACTAGTGAAATATGCATTCCGCAGGTCGCGGGTTCGATTCCCGGCTGCGGCGGCTGCATTTCCGATGGAGGCGGAAATGTTGTAGGCCCGTGTGCTCAGATTTGGGCGCACGTTAAAGAACCCCAGGTGGTCAAAATTTCCGGAGCCCTCCACTATGGCGTCTCTCATAATCGTATAGTGGTTTTGGGACGTTAAACCCCACAAATCAATCAGTGAAATATGCATTGAAATCTTCTGCAACCCTTGAGGAGATGTTATCTGGAAGAATGCGTTGCTTTGATTTCACCGTCATTGTGCTTTCAATGTCAATGGCTTTTTTAAGTGGTTGCGAAATAATTTCCTGCAAGCTGAGCAGAAAGGAAATGGTAAACGGTGTCTGTCATAACGTTTACCCTTGCGATTCACCTGAGAGGTATACTTAGTTATTACGTCCCATGAAGAAGTAACGTAATTCACCAATCTCAATTTCTCGCTTAGGATGGCAAAGGCATTGATACACATAGTTTACAAAAAGTCATTTATGAGACGCAGGTACTTAACGTTATGTCAACCTGTGCAGTCTCAAAACATTCTGACACAGTGGTATGAGAACACTGTGATAACAAAACTCACTCAAAGGAATAGTTTTACCAGAGGCTCCATATGTTTGCGATTATCTTCTTAGTTGAAAAACATTACTAATATGCTAGGAAATACTCAGAAAATATCAACAAGGACAGGTAATATATTTGTCGTAATCTTCTTCATAGAAATACTCTGCACGATCAAACCATTTGAAGTCATTGAACAAAAAACACTTCTTATTTGGCAAACTATTCGACCTGGTCAGTGACCTATTTTGCCACCGTATTTCGGGTAAACTAAACGCGTTTTACTTCTGAGAAATTCTAATGGGTATTCTGGGATATTCTTATCGGGTGCTGGTTGGTGGCAATATTTCGTTTTTTCTGTCATAATTTTTTTTTCATCTTGCATAATCTGCGGACCGTAATTCGCAAAATGATATCGACAGACGTTGCAAAATACTTGCTCTTTTTCAATAAACGCGTAAACTTAATACAGCAAGTTGACCGTTCACCATTCTGCTTTTCCTGGAGCAAATGATGCAGTAAGAAATTTTGCCGACGCTTCAGCTTCCCCTTCATGAGTAGAACACGATAGAGCAATAAGGCCCCGTGGGCATTGCCTCCTCAGTTGATTGCCTCACTTCAGTTCTCCGTGAATGCCGCAGCCGTGTTGTAAAGAAATGAAGGAAAGTGTGCGTAACAGTACCTTATTCAAGAGAAAGAAACGAGAAAAAAGGAAGGCAGGGAGGTTAACCAGATGCTAGTATCCGGTATGCTACCCTACACTGGGGTTGGGGAATAGGGGTTGAAAGAGAAAGGGAGAGTTAAAAAATAAATAAGAGAAACACACCGACACACCTTATTCAAACTGTTTAATAATGTCTAGTGGAAGAGTACAGTTGGTAACACAACGTCCTAATTTCTTATTTTACAAATAAGCGAAGGACCCGCTGCAAGTTCCAAGACAACACGTGAGCCTACGCAACCTTTCAGTTTGTTGATGCTCCTGCAGCTAATTATTAAATATTTCTTAACGCTTTGTGGTCGGTTTAATTTTTTTCAACAATGACTTGTCGCGCAGCTAACATGTTAAGGCATCTCGTTCTACAACATGCTTTTATAAATATTTTTCTAAGCAGCTTCGAATGTTAGCATGGCTCTGTGGTAAAACATGTGCTTATCCATGTGGTCTGGTTTCAATTCTAGCTCGCATCGAAAGAGAGAGAGAAATAAGCGTTTATTTATAAACAGTGTTCCGAGCGAGGTCCGGTGTCACCCTAAGGTGGGAGGGTTTTCTAGTCCAGGAACCCTCTGGCTTCGACTGTCCTCTTGGCCCTGGCGAAGGAGTTGTCGCTGGTCTTCTCGGTCCTCGAGGACGAGCTTGGCCTTCGATTCGATTTGGTGGTCGTCGTTTATTCTTGAGGCTTGGTCCCGCTCCAGCTGCACATCCCATCAAATTTTTTTAATTGTTTGAGTTCTCCAAACTTTTCTTCACTTTTTGGTCTCAAACAAAACGATGACTTTTCAATGACAGCCTATGATGCCGACACCAATGCCCATGTCAGAATTTCGGTGAAACGATACGTATTACTCTATCGCGCTTAAATCATGGCTCTCAGTTTTTGTTCACTACTCACCCGCGAAACAGATTTGACGACGTTCGTCTGTGTTATTATTTTCTCATTTTTTTCTCAATAGTGAGCCGTAAGTGGCATTGGAGGTGTTTTACTAATAAGGAGGAGTAAGTACCTTGCGCTAACAGATTAAAATCAAATCATACAAACAAAAATATTTTGTCTGGTATTTCCCGTCCGTGAAGAAATCTTTTCTTTGCGTATTCGTAGTAAAGTCTTAGCAAAACAATTCAATTGTTGCAATGCTTGTGTTTTTTTTATTAACGCGAAAAACATTTAAAGGGGTAGATGTGAAAGCGTGAAGTCGAATCACAGAAGACTACTTGCGAAAAATAATGTAGAGCAGTTGCAACATGATCACGAATAAAGTATCAGCGTCTCTCACAAGATCGCACATTCTAGATTAAATTGTTTTTTTTTTTTTACCTTTTTATTGTAACAGCAGTTATTTGAACAATTTCTGCCTTTGCGCTTCAGCAGCGCGCTGCAAATATTATTGCTTACCGTTCATGAAATTACGTTACAACTCGTTTCTATCACATTCATTGCTTCACCCTAGATACGCAACTGTGGACTCTTTTATATTACGACACTAGTTAAAAGCTCCAAATTGTTTTTTTTTTGTTTTTATGTATATCACTAGGGAGTCAGCGTTGACCTTCACCATTTTGTGCTTTCCTTTTGTATAGAATTACTATTTCCTGGTTACTTCATTCCGTTATCTGTATGCCCATCTTCCGTAGCTGCGGAATGTGGCAGTGACACGTGGCACTGCTTCCAACTATTGAGTAATAGTCTGAACCTGAATTGAATGTGCAAGTTTGAAACAGAGTCGTAGAAGACACGTAAGACACAGGACACTGCTTACACTGCATCAATACTTCAATCGTTACAGAAGACGGCTTCCTCAGTTCACATCTGCGCCTTACAGGCAAAGCACGCTTTACTAGTCCTATAACGTGACAGTTTCGACAGGTACGTTGTTGAATAGTTCAGAATGACCGATGAGCACACTGAGTTTGTTGTCGGAGTGCGCTCTTTCTGAATGAGGTTGGTTCGGCCTACCCAATTACCGGTGTGTATTACGCACCATGATAAGACTGCATGAATTCATTTCCCCATCATACTGGTGAAAAATGAGTAATTTCACATTTTCATGTTGTTATCGCTCAGCGAAAACCCACCTTTTTTTTATTGCGATAGCAATTATATGGCGCTGCTTTTCGCCACCAGCGTAAAATATTTTCCGACGAGTTAAATCAGACGGGTGACCTCTATGCCTGCAGTGCACTGTGTTTGCCGTTAAGCCATGAAAGCGAACGTGCTCCTCCGTAGTAACGACGCACTGTTTATCACACCAGTTACGACTGACAATTCGGCAATCTCGTGGAGAATATCAGCGTATACGCAGCTTTTTTAGCGATATGATGCGAAGAGCAGGCTTGGAGGCCTGCTCTTGCTATGTATTTTGCTCTCAGGTGCGTGGTGGCTGCCTGCGCGCATGCGATAATCTCACGAAGGGGGGGATCGTACTACGTCATGGGCTTTCAACAGAATGATCACGGTGTATTTACGCGGTGCCCAAAAGTTACTTCACTCACTGCAGTCTCTGCATTTTCGAAAAAAGCACGCTTTTGAAACGCAGCGAAATTACAGCTGTGACACTTGTTCGCGTTCATCTTGTGTATGCCTGTGCGTGAACGTTTCGTCCGTTCTTTATGTTTGAGCAGTGCGTTGATTGCTTAGCTGCGAAAGTTCTTAGCTCGTGCTGGTCCTCAATGCGTTATTTTTTGTGTTCCTACTCCTTGAACAGTGCACTGCATGTTTCATTTTGGTTGCCTTTCCTCGCGTGACATCCCAATTTATCGCTATCGCGTTCAATGCGGGAAAACCATGCTTTTTTTTTAAATACAGACTCATGTCAATATTTTCACTTCACTAGTTTTCTTAAAATTCTGTCAGAATAAGTAAAAACTTCTGGTGTTAACACTATATACATATGATAAATGTATCGGTGTGATAAAAAAGATAGCGCACTCTCACGTTTGTCTGAATTTTTCTATTGTGCTGCGCAAAGAACTGAATTTTTGTTTTCTGATTTCTCGTGCGATGCGTATGGCATGCAATACCTAAAACATACTAACGACTGACTGATTTTCGTTCAGGTAAGCACACCAAAGCTCTTTTTGAAAATAGCCTATAAAGTGCAGAATCCGTGAGTACAATTTTAATGTTTTTTGGCTTCTTTGAATCCTCTTTGAAGGTATGATGCCTCAATATAGAAATATTTCGAATCTAATAGATAAATACAACCCACAAGTTTCACCTGCTGGAACAGTGATCCTCCTTACAGCTGCATGTTATTTATATTAGGATTGTCAAGTGTCAAATTATTAAGACATAACGTTTATTGTGACAAAGATTACTTTTTTGTAGAACTAGCTTCATAATGTAGCAATGCAGATCAGCAGCAGAACCACCAATCTCTAGTATAGCAAAAGAGATTTGACCTTTAGCATGAAAGGTATGAATAGGAGGCTGAAACACTAAACGTCTTTCATTTGAGCACTCAAGTATACAGATCTCTTAAAAAAAACACAAGACTTTATGTGACAATTTTATGCCTTATGATTATATTGTGTACACTTGAAACTTGGGAAATGTAGCGCAGGAACAAATGTTGAACACATAGAATGTGACGATCGTCGAGATGATTGCGCAAGCCGAATTTGACGCTGGAGCTGCTTAATCGTAAAAAATCGACACTGAACAAAAACATAGAGGGCAGAGTCTTATCAACGTGTATTGCATGAAATTTTCATAAACGCCTGCAGAAAGTCTTGCGTAACTTCAGCCATATAACAGCCTATATGAATGCTTTTTACAATGACCTCTATAAAAACATGTTTCTCTGATATTGGACCGGAGCCCTCCCGGTAAATGCTGTCGTTCTTTCTTATACAAGAAGCGATTAGCGCTAAAGTGCTATTTATTTAGCCTTCAGACATTTCTTTCATCCTGGAAGCAATCTGTGTTGGAAGCGCTTCGTAGCCTATATTGTGCTGCTGGCAAACAGAACCTGTTTCCTCAGATTACGATGTTCTTTTGGGGGGCGGAGGGGGGCGAGGGGGAAACAATGTGTTTTGTGACCGAAGGCAGGTGCGTTATTGGAGGCTGCTGGCTCAACTTGCGTGACTTATGTCTCGAGGGACCTTTTCAAGTGATATAAGATTCAAAGAAAAATACGAGGCATTGCAGTGGCATTCTCATCAAGTATGTAATAAGTTGTGATATAGAATAGTCTGCGAGGGAAGTTTGAAACAACGCAGAAGGCACTGTATTTAGGATTATATTCTGGCACAGTGACGTGGGCGTGTGAAGTTTTAGTGCAGGCTATCGCCACTGCTTGCGCTACTTCAGTAGCACCGACACTTAGGTGAGTTGGTGTGAGTTCGTTGTTAAGAACGGCGCAAAAACCCGAGACACAAAAGCGGTGAAAACACAAGGACGGGAGCCGAACTTGCAACTAATCTTTATACATGTCATCTCACACCGTTGCAAAGCTGTTGACTTTGCAACGGAGGTTATGTACGAGCTTCTTTTATCTTGTAAATCTGTGTACAAAAAACGAATTGGTAGGTGCACCAACGTTAGATTGAGGGAACAAGACGCGAATTTTCAAACCGACGCCCTTTCACATATCGGTGCGCATTGCAAAGAGTGCACCTCTCAATTTGCAAAAAAAAAACAACAGCATCGTCAAAAGTAATAAATGGACAACTAGGGAGATATTAAAGCGTTTGCACATTTCTAACAGTACCTCATGTATCAGTGTTTTCTGTATCATCCTGCAAAAAAAAGTATCGTATTTGAATAGGAGAGCATCACAAAACCTGATGTTTTGTGACCACGTGACTGTACATATGTGTGAGTTGACGCGAATAAAGATTTGTTGTGAGTACGGCGCCCGTCTTTGTGTTTTATCACTTTTGTGTCGTGTCTTTGCGCCACTTTTAACTATGAATTGTCGTACTTAGTACGTAGATTTGTTGAGTATTACCATAATTTTGAACAGTTGATTGATATGTAGGGTTTAGGATCCCAAAACCACTGTTGAATTACGAGAAACGTCGTAGTTGAGGGCTTTATAAATTTCGACCACCTGAGTTCCTTAACGAGCACCTGAATCGGAGCCCACGGGCCTACAGAATTATCACCTCCATCGAAAATGCAGCCGCCACAGCTGGAATTTGATCTCTCGAAATGCAGTTGAGCAGCTAAGTACATCAGCTACTACACCACCTGCGGCGGAAATTCAAACAGTTGAAAGATGCTATAGTTACAAACAAACGGCGTTCAGCGTGATATAACTGAGATGACCACATCGTTGTTACGTAGTTTTAATGTTTTGCAACGTGCAAGTTCTTTTATCAATTGTGTATCTGACACGTCACCACAGACAGCCACGAAAGAAAATGAGGCTGTTTGCAGACAACATTACTAGATACACTGAAAGCAAGCACGCTTAAGACTGATGAAGACCCGAAATAGCAACACACTCCTCAACCACGAAATCACACTCATTAACGAGCAGTTTCTAAAATATTGAGACAGTGGGGCACACGCACTAATGTCACTAAGAGAAAGAGAGAAAATAAATTGAAAGAAAGCTAGGGAGACCAACCAAAATTGTCGCATCCGGTTCACTACCCAGCATTAGGCAGAAAAGAAATGGAGAAAAAATATCAGAAAGAAAGCGTGGGGAAACGTAGACACGCAAAACAAATTGTGCGGGGGTGCTATAGCCTACTAAATAGGCCACTACCACGCAAAAAGTTTAATAAGGCCTCGACTGATAATCTGTGCGAAGATGGATTGTGTCGGCATTCGAATACTCACTGCGCTGGTGAGGGTCTGTCATCAACGTGAAATAACGCTGCAGATAGCGCCAGTCTATGCATGCTGTAGCCATCGAAGCGACACAGAAGGTGCTCTATTGTTTAATCGCTTTAACCGAGGTCTGTAATGATTGACTGGTGTCAGAGAGGAGATCACAGACCGATGGCCGAACAGTCTTTCAAGGCTGCTCGTCGAACAGGAGGTACGACGTCGTAGCCTTGTCCCAGCTGGACACCTTCGCCTAAGCTCGTGCCCGAAGCCAGACAGCTAAGCGTGCCCATGGGCACAGGGCACCTCACAGCAGGACCCCGTTTGAGCTCGAAGCCATGATGTGCTGTTACGTAACATGTATCTCCAGCCTCACCCGGTTACCAAGGCTCGGGTACAGAACCCCACCGCCAGGGAACGTGGTCCGTGTTCTTCGCTGCTTCTCACGTATCTCTCTCTCTCTCACTACTACGCTTCGCCCTTTGTTGATCGCCCACCCCAGGTCATTTACTTGCCTCTCTTTACTTCATAACCTAACATATCGCACAGAACCGGAGACAACCTCGTTCAGTTCAGAGCTCCGGGTTCAAAACGTGCGAGAACGCTTAACCACATACAATAACATCGCCAAGCACTACCAGCTAAACAGGCGTATATTCCCCCCACCTCCCTCCAAGAAGAAACTTAGCCAGGGAGTCCTCTGGCGACAGCTGTAGACACACACCTTCAGAGTTCGGTGTAACAGCGGCCCATTTTTTCTGCGCAATACTCCAATGCTACTTGCCCCACCGTGGTGGTCTAGTGGCTATTGTACTCGGCTGCGGACCCGCAGGTCGCGGGATCGAATCATGGCTGCAGCGGCTGCATTTCCGATGGAGGCGGAAATAAATGTTGTAGGCCCGTGTGCTCAGGTTTAGGTGCACGTTAAAAAACCCCAGCTGGTCAAAATTTCTGGAGCCCTTCACTACGGCGTCTCTCATAATCATACGGTGTTTTGGGGACGTTAAATTCCTCATTTGAATCAATCACTCAAATTCTACTTGAAAACTATGTCAGAAAACTCGAGCGACCCCCACGTTTCTCAATTACCGCTACTCTCTTTCTTTTCTTTGACCCCCTTAATTCCTTCCCGCAGTGCAGGGTAGCAAACCAGACGTGAATCTGGTTGACCTCCCTGCCTTTCATTTCTTCTCTTCCTTCTATTCTTCCTTGATTGATTCTCTCATAAATGTTGTGGGAGAGCCCCGCAAGAGCACCAAAAACGGCAGTAGCTCCGGATGCTCGTGCATTAAAGTGGGCCGCCGCCCTGCGCAGCTTTAAATGCAAGACACAAGCGTGGGCAGACCAGTGGGCCCAAGGGGCAGTGTTGAGGAAAGACATCGAAGTCCTCTCATGCCATAACAAAAGGTGAATTGGCGAGTATTCCACAGTGTCATTCTGGGAGCAATGGTACGCGAACGTCTCCTAGGAAGCGCAAGGTTCCATCCCGGTAGAAAGCTGAGACGTATCTCGATCGCATGTCTGTCAGGGTGCGGTTTAGGCGTTCTGTAAACCTGTTTGTCTGGGGTTCTTGCGAGGTAAGGAGCTTATGCAGGGTGGAGCAGGAACACAGGATACTGTCAACCGCTTCAGAAAGAACCGTATTGCCTGGGTCTGTAAGAAGTTCACGTGAGACAGCGTGCAATAAAGTAGGAACCCGTAGTAGAAAAGCTGCGACGTCTATAGCGCAGCCTGTTGACGCATCTCCTGTAATTGCATAGTGAGTCTCGTAATCTCTATCCACCGTGACCCACTTGTTCCTCAAGGTGGATGTTGAAAAAAGACAGAGAAAGTCGAAAGCGACACAAAAGAAGGGTTAGCATGGGATGTCGATGGGCCGAATTTACCCTAGATGGAGTCCCAATGGCTTCTTGCAATGCTGGCAAACTTCGCAGGCGTCGACATAACGGCGTACAGAGCGTGTAAGGCCAGGCCAGTAAAAGCGGCAGTGCAGTATATAACAAATAAATCAGTAAGGGATGCCCAAGGGATTACTGATTTTGTTTAGTAATGCAATATTTTCGTCGGTTGACGCAGTTAAAGAAACATCTGCAGGATTCTTTGTGCATTCACCTGAGATGAACTGAGATCAGTAGAAGTTGAGAGCCTTCTTTTTTTTCTTCTTCTCAGCTGATGTACCGATGCTCCCCCCCCCCTCCGCAAGGTTTCTTCAACGAAACTCAAACTGTATAATAAACACAGCTTACTATGAAAACAATAGAGTGTTGTTTTGCCTATAACAGAAAGTAAAGCTAACACAATTATTACTTTTATTTTTTATATTTACTTTGAAAAGCCTGCTCACTGTCGTTACTGCTGTTTTACTACAAGTGCGCTTGGTTTTTCCATTTAGCACCACCTACCTTTACGTGTCACTGAAGGTTCCAACGCATACTTTACCGTTTGAAACAAGTATTTAACACATGCACGCTGTAACTAACCGCATCCTGCAACTAACGTAATTTTGTAGCAAAATTTCTCATGAGATCACAACAGAATGACGTGTGCCGTAGTTGTCTATCGCCACCACCACCGCCACCACCAAGTTAGTAACCACTATCACGAAAAAAAAAGGAAAAAAAACTTAGGAAATAAAAAAAGAAACTCCAAGAACATAATGGGATTTAAATCTGGTTCCCCTGCATGCCAGCCCGGCATTCTACCACAAAGCCACGCCAGGACTTGGAAGTCCGTTGCAAACGGGCCTTAGACATTAGAAAGGCTTGATGTAAGGAAAGAAATTGCGTTATTATGAATTTTAAGGCGTTTTAGAACAGACAACAAACAACCAGGTGTCACACAATACGAATTTTGTAACGGGTGGGTCGTCGAACGTTCGCACCCATTGCAAAAGCTCCCGGCCTAATTCTTCATCGTCATCAGCCACGCCATTAAAAAGTTGCCCAAAGTGCCTTACAAGCGTGTAGCTGGTAGCACGCATCTCCGAAGATTGACGGAAGATAGCAACGTTAAAAAAAAAGCTCTGAAAGGCTGCTTATCCAGCTTTCGATGTCAATAAGCTGCGCATTCTGGGCAGGCCTGGCGTTTTTTTTTTTCTTTTTGCACTAGCTCCTGATTGTCCCACCTTTAAGTAAGCGACCGTGTTACGTGCTAGTTTCATCAAGGTACAATACACATTTGGACAACATGTGGTATCATAACACGATGTCAATTTTTCGCATTACTCGTGCTTACGTCACAAAAAAAAACACCCACCACCGTCAATTTTCGCGTTTTTGAGGCATTTAAGGCTTTTGCCTTCAAGAATGTGTGTTCAGAAAAAGTGTTTTTAGTGATTTAGAGTACATGGTGCACTACTATTGGAGGGCTTAAAACCGTCCCAGTACTGAGGGACGCCACACGAAGTCGACGAACATCTCATGTCTGTGTGTTTAGAAAAATGTTGAGCGATTATGAGTACTTGGTACTCAACTATGGGAGAGCAGTAAGCCGTCCCACCAAGCTTTCCGCCGTCCCGACAGTGACCTCATTGCATATGGAGCCTACGTGTTTAGAAAAAATATAAACCGAGCTGTACGAGTTGCCGATAAAGGAACTGCCGCAATTCTTGGCATGTGCTCTGCGCGAGTTTCTATTGGGGAGAGAAGCACTGTCGATCTTTTAGCCGTTATTGAACATTGCCCTCATGAACTCATTCTTAGTATGAATTTTCTGGCCACGCACTCTGCCCTCATAGACTGTTCAGCTGGCTCTCTCTATCTCGATTCACCTCTCTTTTCCAATCCAACCCGCCCACCGCAAACCGGCCTCTGCGGCATTGAATTCACGAGCCTCCCACCTAACTCTGTCACACATGTCGACTTATCCTACACGCTGCCCGTACCTTACGGTGATTACATGATGGCCCCGACTCCTGCCGTGATTGCTTTCGCATGGGGTTGTTGTGCCGCATGTGATTCTGACGATTAAGAGAAACCTGCACCTTCCTTCCACCGGTCAACTTCTCCCTCACCACTCAAGTTCTACCACATGGTATCTGCCTGGCCAAAATTACCGCTCTCCAAGACGACCGTATCAAGCGCTTCAGAGTTGACGATTGCTGCAGCTCATTCAGTGGTTCCATTCAATCTGGCTCTTCGGGCGCCGACATCGAGAGAACGGTGTCAACGGATCTCACCTCTGAGCCAGCTGGAGCGCTTTGCCACGTTCTTGATGGCTATCGTAGCATTTTCGACTTTGCCAGCAACTCTTCAAGCCGAACGACCATTGTCACCCAACGCATCGATTCAGGCCATGCGACTTCCATTCACCGACGCCGCTACCATGTTTCTGCGTCGAAGCGTGCATAAATACAACTGGAAGTCGGGAAAATGCTTGCGAAAAACTTTATGGAGCTTTCATGTAGCCACTGCGCTTCTCCAGTCATCGTTGTTAAAAAAATGGCAGCATATCCACGGAGTGAATGATGGGGAGTGGGGCGAAGCATTCGTCCGTCCATTCGTTCTTGCTTCCGTCCGTTCCTGCGTACATCTGTGTAACCGTTCAAGCGTCCATCCACCCGTCCGTGCGTGCGTCTGTTCGTGCGGCCGTCCCTGCGTTCGTCCATGCATCCGCGCCTGCGTCCGTTCATGGGTCCATCCATGCATCTGTCTGTGCGTGCCTTCGTCCATCTATTCAGCACTCCAAGTACCACCATCTCGCATCTTTTCATCATATATTCTCCATATGGAAGCACCGCCATCGAGCGGAAATTTCAAGGACTAAATGGGAGGTGGCACATGCACACTTTCTTACGGCTTGCGCTTCTGGTATACTTCCACCTTTAACCACCTCGAGTTCATGGTTTATACTAGTTCACTGTTGGGCTATGCGTCCCAACGGTCGCTAAACCTGTCTAAAACCAAGGAGGTCACACCCAGCGAGTATAACGTAGCAACCCTTTCTTGTCATATCGTGCTCAATGTACACGCCAATAGCTGCTAATGGGGATCGCAGCGTGCGCGTTACCTAAAGGCCGAATGCTCCTGTCTCTCATTCCCCCTTAGCAACCATTAACATGTGCATTGAGCACTATCTTTAATTGTTCAACAACGCACAGAAGAAATCTCTCACCGGAACCACCTTGGAGGTCAAAATCGTAAGGACCGCTATTTCGGGTATGTGCCACTGGTGGTTACATACGAGGGACGCACAAGCCACGCCATAAGGAGCTTCGCTCCTACAAGAAGGATGGAACATGGCCCTTTTGTGTGGATTACCGTCACCTCAACATAATTACAAAAAAAGACGTTTATCCTTTGCCTCACATCGACGACACCCTCGACTGCCTGTACGGTGCTACTTATTTTTCAACTATTGACCTTTGGTCAGGCTACTGACAGATAGCCGTTGACGATATGGACCACGAGAAGACCGCATTCATCACTCCTGATGGTCTTTATCAGTTTAAGGTCATGTCATTTGGTCTCTGCAATGCGCCAGCCACATTTGAAAGAATGATAGACTCATTTCTCCAAGGGTTGAAATGGTCCACCCGCTTGTGCTGCCCTGACAATTTATTGTCCTTTCGCCCACATTCGACTCACATCTCGATCGTTTATCAGCTATTCTGGACGTTTTCCGTCGAGACGGACTCCAGCTTCACGCCTCCAAGTGCCACTTCGCTCATCGTCAAATTTATGTGCTGGTCACCTTGTCGATGCCCAAGGCGTGTGTCCAGACCCAAAGAAAATTCGCGCAGTCACAAACTTTCCCGTTGCGAGGACCAGAACGAATGTCCGCAGTTTTGTGGGGCTGTGCTCCTATTTCAAACGCTTTGTTAAGGATTTTGCGACCATTGCACGCCCCCTCATAGACCTCTTGAAGAAATATGCCTCGTTTATGTGGGGCCATGACCAAGCGTCATCGTTTTCCCAACTTACGACCCTGCTTACAACGCCACCAATCTTGGCTAACTTTGATCCCTCAGCCCCAACCGAGGTTCACACGGACGCCAGTGGACACGGCATAGGAGCTGTGCTATTGCAGCACCAACGGGGACACGACCATGTTATAGCCTACGTAAGTCGACTGCTGTCTCCAGCCGAGCGCAACTATTCCTATCAAGGAGCGTGAGTGCCTCGCCCTTGTATGGGTATTCGCCAAGTTTCGTCCGTACCTGTACAGGTGCTCATTCCATGTTGTCACGCATCATCACGCGCTCTGCTGGCTAGCCTCCCTGAAGGACCCCACAGGACGTCTCGCTCGTTGGGCCCTATACGCCCCCAAGAACACACGTTCTCTGTAATGCATAAAACAGGGTGATTACATCATGATGCGGATTGTTTATCCCGCTACCCTGTGGGTGAAGTAAGAGATACTGACACTATCGCGGACGTTTTTTCTGTGTCGCAGCTGCTGAACATTGGCGAAGAGCAACGTCGGGACGTTTCATTACGAGCCATCATTGACAAACTGGAGTCAACGCCTCGCGACCCGTCCCTACGAATGTTTTTGGTGAAAGACGGGATCCTATACCGCCGTAACATGGATTCCTTCAGATCAGAGTTACTTTCAGCCATCCCAGCGCACCTGCGTTCCATTGTCTTGCACCAACTTCATGACGCTCCCATGACAGGCCATTTGGGCGTTTTTCGCACATACGATCGGTTAAGACGTCGGTTTTTTTTCCTGGACTTGCCCGCTCTTTTCGACGCTATGTCGCCGCTTGTGAGCCCTGCCACCGTCGCAAAACGCCGTCTGCCCTCCCAGCCGGCTACCTTCAGCCGATCGACGTTCCAGCTGAACCTTTTTTTCGAGTTGGTCTGGACCTGTTGGGCCCTTTTGCACCCTCCACAGCCGGAAATAAATGGACTGCTGTTGCCACAGACTACGCGACGTGGTACGCAATCAGACGAGCACTCCCGACCAGTGACGCTACCCACGTTGCGGACTTTCTGCTGTACGGCATACCAATATTAGTGCACGGTGCTCCCCGCCAACTTCTCACCGACCATGGCCGCACGTTTTTATCAGCTGTCGTTCACGAAATTCTGAGGTCTTTCCATACCAAGCCTAAATATACTATTTCATACCATCCCCAGTAAATGGCCTCACGGAGTGCCTCAACAGGACCCTAACCGATATGCTTGCCAAATACGTTGCGCCAGACCACCAGGATTGGGACATTCACTTGCCGTATGTGACGTTCGCCTACAATTCATCCTATCACAACACTGCCGGATTTTCACCCTTCTATCTCCTATAAGGCCGTGACCCAACTCTACGCTTAGACACTTTGCTACCTGCGACCACTGAGTATGCCGGTGAAGCCATCGCCCCCACCGACCACGCGCGCCAAGTCGCCCGTAACCGTCTACAGGCCTCACAGGCGCACCAACGACAGCTCTACGATTCTCACCATAGGGACGGGCACTTTTCCTCGGGTTCTCTCGTGCTCCTTTGGTAACCCTCTCGGCGTGTGGGACTGTCTGAGAAAATGTTCTCACCCTACACTGGATCATTGCGTATCGTTTGCCAAGTGACATACGTCACGTACGAGATTGTCCCAACCGATCCAACAAAGTCATCGTCAGCTCCGAGCGACACCGTTCACGTGGCTCGGCCAAAGCCGTATTTTCCCCCTTCGACATCATCTGCGTAGATTTAGCACCGGGACGGCGCTTCTACCGCCGGGAGTTATGATGCATAACAGCCGCTAAACGCGGCTGCATGAAAGAGGAGAACGGAGTGAGTTTTTCATTGATGCCGGACTGGCGCCATTTTTCTCGTCGAGTTCTGTGCGTTGTAGATACATTATTTCAAGAAGTTACTCGTTACATTATAATGAAAAAAATGCGAGATGGCGGTACTTGGAGTGTTCACTAAATGTACAGATGGACACACGCACGAACAGACAGACAAGCAGACGGACGAATGGACGGACGGGTGGACGCATGGTTGGACGCATGAACGGACGGCCGCATGGATGGGTGGACCTACTCATGGACTGACGCACATATGGACGGATGGATGCACGGATGGATGGAAGCTCAGGCGAGCTGACGAACGCTTCGCTCCACTCATCATCACTCACTTCGTAGATATGCTGTAATTTTTTTTTCAATTTGGTGTGTTATTCTATTTACCCAAGCCAAAATGAACACAAACAGGAGCATGCAAAATAGCTTAATCTTCAATACTCACCTCCCCCCCCCCCCAAGAAAAAAATCCTGGCTGCGCACCTGCTGCTATGGTGTCAAGCGTCAGTGTGTCTGTCAGTAACAAAATGATCCTTGCATTAGTGTTTTATTGATGTTACGAGACAGCATGTCAGTAAACGGGACATTACTTAAGTTTTCAAAGAGAACTTAGTGTACATGCATAACTAAAGAACAATCATTTTCTACAGAAATGGGTGCGCTGAGTTTGATAAAAACGTGTTTTTATGCCAACGTGTGCGTTCATGACCACACATGTAGGCAGTTAACTCGTTACACGTTGATAAGACAACAAGTGGGTGAAGGAACAATAAATTATGAACCCGAAAGAGGACAAACAAACGATTCAGAGCAAGAACGTAGTGTAGACAATGGTAATACTGCCGACAAAAACTGATTCAATATGCCGGGTATTCTTGATAATATTTGGTAGCGCAGACGAAGGACATGGACGAGAGAAGCTACCTTGAAGACAATACAGCGCTAGTTGGTGCCTTTTCTTGTCCATGTACTTTGTCTCCGCTACCATATATTAGCATGCTATCATACGAACAAGCTGAAATCGACACCCTCATTGCCGGGTGTTCCAAGAAAAGATTGAGAAATTTTTCCAACCAGGGAAATGGAATATTCACTGCATGTCCGTAACCACAGGCGTCTCAAGAAGGTGTCACGAACGAGCGCTCAAAAAAGGGTGCGCCGCCGAATTCTGGCGACCAAGCGCCAGAGAGGCGTCTTAAGGTCAACGATAAAGAAGAAAACAAACATCCAAAGACTCCCCGGGCGCATCGTCTCTCCCCCCTCGAAAGCGTAGTTTCGCCGACCAACCTCCTCACAACGGCGGCCGAGCAAGCCTTGGAAGGTTCTCGAAAGAAAGGGGCGTGGTGCGACAGAGTTGCGTCACGAGTCACGGACGGCCCTCGATACGTCTCGCTCTTTCCCCAGCCTTGGCTGTGCATCGCACCGACGAAACGATTCGAATTTTCTGGAATCTAGCGCGGAAGGTATTTAAGCGAGCAGCGGAGAAGGGAGATCAGGTGAAGAAAAAAGTTTGCGCCCGTGTGCGTAGGCAGGAGATGAAAATTTTGCGCAAGTGTTCGTAGGGTATGCCCGTAGTGTCTGTCAGCGAAGCCCTTTGTCCTCAGTGACAAAGGAGGTAAAGAAGGAATTTCTCGCCAGTGTGCGTAGGGTCTTTCTGCCGTGTCGGCGAAGTCTTTTGTCCTCAGTGACAAAGGAGGTAAAGAAGGAATTTCGCGCCAGTGTGCCTAGGGTCTTTCCTCCGTGTCGGTGGAGCCTTTTGTCCTCAGTGACAAAGGGAGAGATGAAGAGGATTTCCACCTGAGAGGTGAAGACTCGTGCTACAAGCAGAAAAGTGTGGCTACCGCCAGAGGGCGGAGACGCGTCCTGCAATCACAACGCGTGGGAAGCCGACGTGTTACCGGCCGAAGTTTGGTGCTTGGAGAGCGGCCAATTGAAGACGCGAGGTTTCCTGGAAGAGAAACTTCGGAGCAGCGGAACGGCAACAGCGCTGGACTTTGAATGAGTGATTCTTGGAAGAGTATCATTCAGACTTTGTTCCGAAGAACTTTGGACAGAATAAGTTTGCAAACTCTTTAGCCTTTAAGTGTCTTGGTTGTTCGATGCATGTTATTGCACTGTAGTGCGTATTGCTGTTTGTGTCCGTTCTTTCGAGTGTTGCTAACTGTACTGTGTAGTACGTTGTTTCATCGGTGACATATCGTATTCAACTATTGTCGAGTGTGTATATTTCGTATCGTTCAATCTGCCATATTTGAGAATATAATTTTGTTTTGTTTATCAACTCTTTGCTCTGACTCGATCTTTGGGCCACAGCCGGCATGCGCTGGCGCGGCAAATAGGACCACTTCTGAATTGTCCGTGCTTTCGTGGTGCAGTTCGGGGTGCCGGAAACTTCAGGCCCTTGGAATTAGCCCGGCGATCGCCTCCCTAATTAACGGGACCTGTTACAGAAGGCCAAAAACATAATTGGGTTCCCAAATGAAGAAAGTTAACTTTTGTATCATTTTAGTCAGGGTCAAATAAAAATTCATTTCATTCATGCGAAAAATTTATTGAAGCTTTGAGATTACGAAAAAAATCTGCCTCGAGTAATATTTGCAAAGTATTATAATTCAACTTATTGCTCTGTCGTAATCACAACGCGAAAGAGCGCAACTGTCATATTCTTCTAAGACGTCCGAATTGAGTGAGCGTAGCTATATCAACAGTCAACCAACTTCATTCATCGAGAGTGCGGGCTGTGCTTACAATAATTGTACGCCTGGCAGCGTTACATTAAAGGAAGTGTGGAAGAACTACGCCTATGTAATTGTTGTCTTTAACAATTATGTCATTCTGGTTTGCTGCTCGTCGTGTTCATTAGTGCCTGAACTTTGGTTTGGCCATTGAATTCTTATGCCACGATCAAAATTAGAAGTCGCTCTTTCGAAATCTCAAGGCTGCAATCAAATCTCAGCATCAGGTACTTCAATTCTCTCAATTAACCTAACCGCCAAACTCCAAGTGAACCCTCCAGCAGTTCATGCAAAGTTCATCCGAACTAGTTTAGAGAACTTACGTAAAACATCTTTCACGTAAACTTCATAGTGAAGCCAAATAGAAATATCGAGGCACGCTCTACAGCTCTCATTCTCTGAGACGAGAGTGCGTGCATAGTGGTGTGGTTTGTTTGTTTGAAATGTTTTCATCGCACCAGAAATTGTTTCAGAGAGTATTCAATTTTTCTTCTGTGGCGGTGGTTTATTTGAATTCTTCCAGTGATCACTTCCTTAGAATTACCAACCAAAGCAACGATATATTTCTCGTTTTTAACATGTTTTCAATACTTCCCCAGGTGTGCTTTTTATATCGCAATTATTTACTAATTTTATTTCTGATTGTCAATTTTCACAGTAGTGAGCGGATAACAGGAAGCTCTTTCTCCGGCTAGAATTTCTGTCTTTATCTCACTCCATCTCTCGCTGCAGAGGCGACTTTCTCTTGTTATGGCACATGTTTGTAATTTGTGTTATTATAGAGCCACCATTTACACATAATCAACTAGCATAGACAACTCGCACGGGAGAAGATACCGAGCAAAATTTTAAAACCTTCTAGGTAGATACACATTAGAGGTCTCCGCTGTGGTTCTCATGTAGCACTTACAGAAACGAAAGCGTTCACAATCGCGTTTAAAAGCATTGGTAGCGCGCTCGTTTTTATAGGTGTTCGTGCGCGCACGCACGCGTCTGCATGTAAGTGTGTGTGTGTGTGTGTGTGTGTGTGTGTGTGTGTGTGTGTGTGTGTGTGTGTGTGTGTGTGTGTGTGTGTGTGTGTGTGTGTGTGTGTGTGTGTGTGTATGTGTGTGAGAGAGAGAGAGAGAGAAAAATATGCCCACAGCGTTGCGCTAAAGTACACGGTGCCGTTGGAGCTGTGCCCCGTTGGTGGTATTTATTTCAAGAGCTGCTCCGTTAAAACTGAAAAAAGAAAAACTGTCCTTGGTGCTGCGTGTTTCACGCTGACTGAAAACGCCAATCAAAAAAGTTCAAATCAGTTCGCTCGATCGGTGCTTAAATGCAATCTGTCAGATGGCAATGCGATCGAAGTACAAGGAAGGGCTAGGACGCCGGCGTATTCGGTAGGGACAAAAAATATAAAAAAGGAGCCTTCCACTCAGAAACGCGTGACAAGTCGAGCGAAGAAACGCAATAGAACAGAAAGAATGATGAACTTTTAGGGCGCCTTTCAGCCCTGCGACTTGAATCGCCTTATCTTCCCTGCTTCGCAATATCCTCAATATCCTGTCATTCCACTGTCTTTTTATTTTGTCTAACATGTTCATTTTTAATGCTCTCTCAATGAACTTTTTTTGAGATTTGGCCTAACGAACCCTAACTGTAAATTGCTTTATTGCTCCGAATTTTCCTGGGGGCTTGTTATCATATTCAGGGCTCACGTGCATAATGCCGATGTTTAGAGGAATAAATGGGGGTCATGCTCTATGCTTTTTCTTCCGTCATTCCGACAGCTGTGAATGAATAGTCATTTCTGTCTTTCCTTCATGTTTTTGTGTGTATCACTTCTTGTGATTTGTCCTCTTACGCGAAGACATTTGAAACGTTTCTATTATTCTCGTGGAAACATGAAAGCTTGATGAGCAACTCACAAAAATCACTTTTGTTATAAACAGTCCTTCCACCTATACTATATAATATCTGACTAACAGCCACCGAAGCATATAGTGATATTTAGTACAGGTACCTTTGTTACGCGGCCGTTTCATAGGCGTAAAATAACAATAAATAAGAGGTAAATTTATGCAAATCATGTTTAACTCTCGGTCTTCCTTCTTTTCTTCTATTATTTGTATTGCATGCAAAAGATTGTTCAACAGTACGTTGAATTGTCGCGAGGAATAGAGAAAGGAATGACTTCGCTTGTGGACGAGTTGCACGCAAGTGGTGCCACCGACTCTATGTGGCTGAGATGGCACCCTTGTATGCTTAAGGAGCAGTTCAAGTGCCCACGCACGAAAGGAGGCTCCTGCTATTACCCTAGACTTTTATATACTTCGGAAGCGACAAGCAACAATTATCATTAAATTAAGTTTTTTAACACCAATCAGAGCTACGCTAATCAAGTCATCGTTTGGTTATTAGCCTACTGCACCATCCTGCCATGAAACTGTCACGTGCATGCGTCGTCAGAACATCGGCTTATGTGCTTCAGCGTATTTGTACACGTTGCCATCGCTTTATATGTTGCCTTGGCCAAAAACAGGTTCGTATCCCGGCTGCGGCGGCTTCATTTCCCATGGAGGCGGAAATGTTGTAGGCCCGTGAGCTCAGATTTGAGTGCACGTTAAAGAACCCCAGGTGGTCAAAATTTCCGGAGCTCTCCACGACGGCGTCTCTCATAATTATATGGTGGTTTTGGGACGTTAAACCCCACATATCAATCAATTGGCCACAAACATTGTTATCACTGACTATTTTAAATGCTGAGCATATCTTAGCGAACTTCGGCGACTTTGAGCGTACCTATCTATCTAGCCACCTACGACTTCTAGCTCTCCTGGCCATTTCGATAATGGCATCAATACTAAACTTGGTATGGCATAACAGGACTATATGACGAGCCCATTTGGCTAGTCATAACATGAAAACCTTCATGTGTATGTCATGAATGACATGATTTACATTTCATGGTCCTGTTGCTCTGGCGGTGGTTTCGCTCATATGACATGCTGTAAACTGGTGTGGTGTGACATGACTTCATGGCGAACACAAACGACAGATGCTAGATGAAAATCATGATATGCTTGTCATATCATGATATGACTACAAGCCACGCTCATGATGCGGTCGTGGCCCTTTCACTAGCGTCACATATACCAAATTGGGTATTACGGTACGTGAAAGGATGGCCAAGCTATGTGACTGGTGCAAACATGATAATCATGAGATGCGTGTCATGTAACAACATGACTACATACCATGTTCATGATGCGCTGGTGGTGGTTTCGCTTGCTTCACTTACACCAAATTTGGTATTACGGGACGTCAATGAATGACGAAGGTATGTGACTGGTGCAAACATAATAGTCATGAGATGCGTGTCATGTGAGAACAGGACTACATGCCACAGTCAAGGCGCCAATACATTTTGACGTGACCCGGCGTTGGTTTCGTCGTGTCACTCCGGCTTGCCACTCCAGACGCCAGTCCTGCCATAAACTCGTGGCGCGCGCCGCGCTGCGTTGCTTTGACAAATGTGTGTTTCAGCGCGTGCGGTGTCCCTTCTTTCCGAAAAGGGGCAGACGCAGTGCTGTCTGGGTATATCGCATTTCGCGGCATGTCGCATGTCGCACCGGTTGCTATTTGGTCGCGCTAACGGACGCTGGTCACGCCGGTCGCGCCTGGCGTCAGACTATAGAATGCTCGCGTTTTGCTAACGTAGCGTCACTGTGCCGAGCGTGCGCAGCGCGTCAACGTTGCGTTGGAGTGTATTGGGCTCTTCCTGATGCGCTCGCGGCCATTACGCGAGCTCCACTTATAACCAAACTATGTGGTATTTGACCTCACTGGATGACGAAGTAGCTGAACATATGCTAAACTTGGTATCACGTGGCGTGAATAGATGATGAAGGTAAACGACACATCCATACATTATAACCATGACACGGAAGTCATGTACGGCGTAATTCACCTCCACCTCGTAACGTTGTGCTGGTTTTAAAGTGACATATCAACCTTGCTCATTTGTGCTTTGAATATCATCGATTCCCACTGTGCGTGAGATCTGCCAATTTTTTTCCCTTTCACTTTATTGATGATGAGTTGTTAGATCTTCTCGCGCTCTGCCTTCTTTGTGTAGGCTTAATTATTTTATAATAATTCCAACTACGTAATGTCTAGTTCATTAGAGTGCACAGCTCATGCATGGAGATAATGATAAGAACTAAAAGACAATGACACCAAGCAAAGTCGGGGCAAGTTATTAGCATTGATTGTAATGTAAACGCGAACAGAGAAACGTGGTGGTCGAAAAGGTAAGTTGCCACCGGCAGGTACCGAACCAGCATTATTCGAAGGTGGCAGGTTTGGTACTTGCCGGTGGCAAGTTATCTTTTCGACCGCTTTTCTCTGTTCACGTTTACATTATGATCAATCCTCACAACATCCCTTGAACTTTTCTTGGCCTTATTGTTTGTCAGTCTTCATTATTATTGTGTCTAACGAAGCAAAGTGGACCCTTAAAAACGACACTTCTTTCCTTCATTTATACACGGAAACGTAATTGATTTCGATAAATGATGCTCAAGCTACAGAAAATTTTCGGATTACTTATGAAAGAATGAGTGCGTTTTTTATCTTTTTGAACACTCGCGTAGTTTTTCTACAATATCATTTACGAAGTACTCGTCTACGGTATACAAGGGAACCAATACACACTAACTTTGAATAGAATAAAAATATGGTAAAAATGTACACTACAAATAGCATGTGCGTTTTAATAAGCCTTCGCAATTGTGATCAGCTCTAAATGTTGCTTACAGTGTGCGGGCTTAGCACTCTACCAAGAAAGTATTTTATTACACACCCCTGCTAACTACACCTTAAATCACGCTGCTTTAGGCTCTGTCACTTCGTATAAACACTTGCGTATTCGCATAACATTTGACTTGAGCTGGAAGCATGACATGAAATACGTTAATAAATGTCGCAGCCTTATGGCTAAGATACTTACGACGTAACTTCAGCCGTTATTTTCAAGCCGTAACACTAACAATGTATAAAGCCCAGTAGTTCATCCAAAGCTCGAATACGCATGTTCCATTCGGGATCCTTTTCAACTCTTTTAATCACTCGCTTGAAATGACACAGAATAATTCAGCACGCTTCAAATGATCTAACTACCATCGCACCGGCAGTGTAACCTCAATGAAATACATTCCTTTCGCTGCGGTCACTTGAATAACGTCGCACAGCATCTCGTCTCATACATTTTCACAAGATATGTGTTCAGAGGAAGTTTTTAACAATTTAGAGCACTTGGTACTCTGCTATAGGAGAGCATAGTGCCGTCACGAGATATTTAACCATCTACTTTCGAAAGCTCGGCTAATTACACCTCTCTCCTATCGCTCATCTCGTTTAGATCATCCCCATAAGGTACACGTGATTAACTGCCACACTAACCCTTGCCATCATTCCTCTCTCTCACGCACATCCAATAACTGGAACCGAATTCTCCCCGACATAGCTTCAACTTCAAATCATGACTTGTTTTATTCTACCATACATAACTACTTACATCATGAGTCATAAGGTATATATATATATATATATATATATATATATATATATATATATATATATATATATATTGTTCGCCACTTGTTTCTGATCTTCTGATCACACTTAAACTTCTATTGAGTTGTATTGCCCAACACAAAGTTTTCTTTCGTAGAGTATAATTTCTGTTTTTCAAAATTTTATTATTTTGATGTTACTTTGTCTGCTCTTTTTTACAGTTTAAATTATGTTCCCCACTGCCCTCTGTAAACTATGTTCGATTGATGGCAAAATAAATGAAATGAAAAACGAAACGATAGAAATTTATGCATGGCTTCCAGGTGAGTGAAAACGCGATTCACCGCTGAGCTTTCAGTCAATGCAGACGAAGACAAACCGAGCTTTCAGTTAAATTGCAGCAAAAGGAAAACGAGATTAAAAAAATTTTTCAGATTCCACGTACCTTGGCAATCATTTTCATGCGAAACATGCGAGGCGATCGCGACTGTGATACGCGCTACGAAGTGGCGCTAAAGATATATACACATGTTGTGCGCACAGAAACCTGTCAAGAAGTTCCTTATTCTTTATATGCACAGTTGTTTGAGGTTGCGTAATGATGCTAACAGCAACATGCATATTAGCAACACCAGAAACAGTACAATGATATGAAGTGCTGGTGCTCATGAATTTGGTAGCTCTGAACACTGCTACATAAATCAACTTCAGGAGATGGTGCCTAAACCGATGTGACGACGGTATGATAGGAGGGCATTTAAACTGTTTATGAAATTGAATAGCCAGCGCTTGACGTTTAACGAACATTAAAGTATATTTGAAAAGTAGTTCCGGAACGTGACGTGCCTCAGTGGTAGAATATTTGATCGCCACGAAAAATGCTGGGGTTCGATTCCTGCTGGGGTCCTGTACCCTCGCCCTGACCGGTGAGTTTCACCGGTTCGGTGAAATCTGAATTACCTAGCTTTTCAAATAGTTATGATATTAGTGAAAATTTGCCGTTGAACATTTTTATGGGTGCATGTCTATGAACAAATCACTTGAAAAAGAATTCAATCGTATGATTATTCTCGTTAGCGAGAATTTACGCCACTTGATAAAAAACGTGGCATTATGTAAGACAACTTTCATCTCAACTTAATAGTACTGGTAGCTTTAGTCCTGGCCTGATTTTTAAAAAAAAAAGCTACAATCAGCTGATTTATTGCCTTTCAAGCCGCATACACTGATCTATTCGATGACGCAAATTTCGTCTTGTTGCGGAGCAGAATACCTTAGCAACTCCGTAAAGAGCGTCATAACAACAGTTAACACTCTCATCAGAAAACAATTCTGACACAACAGCTGAAGACCTAATTTAGGGCGAGGTATGATGCAATGTAAACAATGATTTCACGTAACCCGGTTAGTTTGATATAAATAGTAAATGTAACTGCCGGACGAGAATCATCCACGATTGTGTATCAACACAGATGATCAGTATATGAACATATTATCCGCCAGAAACAGCTACATTCTGTGACAGTGTCAACTACAGTGTCAGCTACCGTGTCAGATAACTACGGTGAATTCATTGTTGCAGCCTTTCGGTGAATCACCGTTCATTAGTCAAGCTCGTGGTCGGGCAGGACAGTCTCCACGGCACACGATATGTGGCGTGCCTCGTACACGTTTCGCACCTCGAAGAGCTACATCTTACGATTGGGCTATACCGCGCAAGCTCAAGGTCGAGACGCGCACCGAGAACCGTAAAGTTGTCGTTGGCTGATTGGTGGAAAAGTTAAATTATTCAGCTTGCTCTAGGGTGCGAATTTTGTACGATACTTGGTGTAGACACTCGAAGATTAACTAGGTAGAGAATTTACAGTACCGATATTCATTGATATCGAACATGAAAGGTCGAGGCTACCAGAAATGCTTCATCGCGCGTAAGCACGCAGACTTGTATCTACGGCCGTTAATCGCAGCGGGCGCACCCTTGTTATTGTAGTAGAGGAAATATATTTGCGTACATCGTTCTCAGGAACAAGCGAAGATACATTTGAGTTTCGCGTTATTACAAAGCCGCGCTCTCCTTCGCTAATGATAGCTTCAATATCTTGTTTTGTAGCTACTCTTTCTGGCTGTCACTTATTCCAGCGTAAATAACCAGGTCACAGAAATTTTACCCTAATGACAGTTCAAAACGGCAAAACTTTTCTACAGTTGTCTTGGCTTCACCTACTGCGTCCACAATAAGACAAATGCCAACAAATAAAGAAAAACAAACAAGGGTTTGTTTTCTTTAAATCAATATTGTGAGTCTTGTAAACTAAGTTTTATTAGCCCTTCTACGCTGAGGGAACGCATGTTCAGTATGGAATGTTGCTTGAGCTCGCATTGTGAGAGCATGCGTTGTTTAAAAGCGGCACCTATTTCATAAAATCATTTTATATGCACTTTGGCATCGTAAAAAAAATGAGAACGTGAATAAGCTTGTGTAAACACTAGTTGGTGCAGGACAGTTGAGGTATGGGAAAAAACTACAAGAACCGCTCAGTGAATGCTGTAACAATTTTGTTAATTGGAGGCTGTTTGGTGGGAACGTAAGCAAACTTGTTGAGTTCAAATGCGTTTTACATAAACAAATTCGTAAGAAAATA
This sequence comes from Rhipicephalus microplus, assembly GCF_013339725.1. NCBI lineage: Eukaryota > Metazoa > Arthropoda > Arachnida > Ixodida > Ixodidae > Rhipicephalus > Rhipicephalus microplus. The sequence goes on from NC_051170.1 coordinate 89,557,183, forward strand.
GGTGCTATGAGTACATATCACAAGACTTTGTCATTCAAAATATTTTTAAAAGTTCAGTCTGTGTAAGTCATATGGCGTTTTGATTCAAGGTAATCTGATCATATTTACCGCATTGAATTCCTATTTTTGGTTTGTACTACACCCGTGGTGCCTTAGTTTGGCGTGAGTGACCCATAATCAGGCCGCTCCATCATCAGGTATTTCAAATAGGAGAGAAGAATTTTTGCATAGCTTCCTGATTATTGCTGCATTCCGAAAATGTTTCCATTCGAACGCAGATTCCTAATCGGTTAGTGATATCACCAGTCATTTCCTCATCCATCTTTCACGTTATTTTATGTTCTCCTTCTAAAATTCCCCTTCAATCAAGCAGCATGCGTCTTTTCATACAGTGGGTCCTATCACAATACCCAGATAAACCGTCCAAATATTACATTTTGTGACAAGAATACATAAGATAATTCACGCTACTATCGCAGTTTATGCATTTTTGCGAGGCGCTTGTATATTGATTTCCCAATGTTTCACTATCTCTGGACTTTCAAGTTTGTGTGAACCTGATATGTGAAAACCTATCAAATCGAGCCCTGACTTCGCACCACAATTCAAAAACAGTGGTAATAAGAAACTTAGCTCTTCAGAGAAATAGGTAGAACCTCTTGGACCTAAATGAGAGCGTCATCACATAATACTCATTGAGTACCACATCACCAACCTGATTCATTCCCTGTTTGTTATATTTCTTAGGGTTGGTCAGTATTATCAAATCACTCACCACCAATCACTTTAGAGCATAGGCTTCATTAGTATCACAACATGTAGGGAACGTTTTCATATCGTACTCACGAACTTTTTACGTTCACACACAGGAAAACACGCTTTCCATCTCAGACACATTTCACACTCTGGCATGCCCAAACATCATAAATATGGTGAATAATACGAACCTTTATTTTAGTTTCATTGCTATTTGCGTGCTATGCGACATTCATGGTACACCTTTTAACAGAGAACGTGTTACTACGTTCCTTTTTGTAAGAAAATCGGAAATGCAGGAGAGCGCCTTCGTATTGAACTGAAATGAAATTAAATGAAACGAAATTCAAAAGAATAGCATATTTTGAGTTTACTTAGAAATATTAAAGGCAATGTCCACTGCGCTGATCAGTAAACACCTCCAGTTCGACTAGTATACAGAGTGCATGCACTTACAATTGGGCGCGGCACCTCGCCTTCTAGAAATGTATCTGAATGTGTGCAGATGCAATGCGTGACTTTTTTTTTCACTGCGTTAGTCCTCACCCGTTGTTGTTTGTCTAAAGTTAGGTTCTTTACGCAGTACGCATCTCACTCAGGCTCTGTTTAACGTTCCTAAGGCCACTTGAGTACTGCAACCGCACTCCATGTTGCCCTAATAGGGCAACGGTCTCCTCAGTGTAGCACCGTATCAGGTGAAGCCGATTCCAAAAACTGCCGCTGCGCCACACGTACAGATGAATAACCAGAGTATCTATTTCCTGCAAGTGAAGCTGACTAGCACGGGCCATCTAAAAAAATTGTTACCTTGACACAGGTGGCCGCTTGATAATGATTGCCTTAACAAGGAATGAACGAAAGTGTGCTGCGCGGGCAGACGCTGTGTTCGAACGTGAACATTGAATAAATCAATTCGAGACGAGCAGCGTGAAATTTCGTGCAGTATTGGTGGACGAAAGAGTACGAAAGTGAACTGTAATGTAAAGCTGCTATGTTTTATTATCAGGTGTAGATTGTAGATGTTTGAAGTAACTTTTTTACAGCCTACTCCTAAGCACTCTGTGCGAGTATTGGATTTATAATTATGCAGTTTCACTTTTCGGCTACATCAATTGGTCACGTGATCAGTTTTTATCTGAACTAGAGTAGGCTCTTGTTAAGGCGCTTTCATTTTCATGTTATCAACCGTACTTTTTTTTTCTTCTCCGCCAAAGTTTTGGTGATGCACCAAGCACACACCCTTTTTTTGCTTCTATGGTTTTTATTTCTTGCAGAGACGTCCCACTAACTCGGTCTCACAATGCGTCAATATAAAAACCCACATACTTTCAGAAACCTGTTTCAAAACATGGTCCTTCAAAACATGACCTTTAAGACAAAAAATTTCATTTCCTGCAAACAGGCCTAACATCACAAAAGTGTACTGGTTAAAAAAAGTTCTCTTGCATGAATACAAAAGAAAAAAATGAAAGTAACAATTAAACATGCCTGACGATTTTCCACCGTATGAAATGCCTGGTCGCATTAAGGTTTGAGACCCGTGAAGTCTTTGTAAAGGCGTGAGATATTCTCAAACTAAAGTGCTCTCAGCAAACTGTCTAACATGTTTTCGCTGGCAGACCCGCAAGGACACGTCGGTAGCTATTCCTTGCCATGGGCGTTGTCTACTTGCAGCTTCTCTTTTTTTCTTGGCCTGCCATCTCATCCGCGAGAAATTCGGGTGTTGCCGTTGCGACAACTGCCTTAAGGCCGTCATTCATCGCCTCTTGCAAGCGAGCCATCATCGATCTGCCCTGATATTATTGAAGGGTTTTATTTCTAGTGTTTTTTCTTATCCTTGCTGGTCTTGGTGCCTTGAGCCCAGTGCAATCGACATCTTATGCATCGAGCCAGCTTGCATCATAATTGGGTTTCGATCGAGTTAGAGTACGCCTTGGGCTAAAGTCGAAATCACCAAAGCCGGTTTCGAAAATATTATCGACTGCACAGGCATGCTCCGCAGAACTCAGACATCACGTATAGCGTGGACATTCATACGGCGATGGTTTACCTAGTATTTCTCTCCCTATCTCTCTTTTCCTTTTATTACTGGCTCGTGGTGCCGCAGCTCAGGAAATTGGGTTATATTATACCACCATACGTGGATGCTGGAGTTCTCGCAAAAATAGGTTTGGAGATTAGAGATATTCCTAGTTGTAACTGCCACTGAGCCTTAATGAGCGACACATAGCTCAGTACAGGCATGGTTTATCTGGTGATAGGATGATTTATACTTATCGTTTGTTCACTGTTCTGCCTGTAGTATATGAACAGACTTAGTGGAATATCATAGCATAGACAACCGACAGCTCTCACTTATGTAGAGCCCACGATCACCAGAACACACGACCGTAATGTTACCAAAGATCATGTTCGTTAATATTTTTTCTTCGACGTCCACAAAGGCAACCTGTTTAAAGCGCTGATGTATCATATTTAAAAAATTGTAATCTAAAACACAGAAGCTTGCTGCATGGCAGACGATTATAAATCTAGGATCCTCTATTTGTGCAATGAAGATTATAAAGTCCTAGTCGATTACTTGTAGTGCTTGTGGCACTGGTCTATTTTAGGGGCGAAGCTCCTTAAGGCGTGGGCTGTGCGTCCCCTGTATGTAGCCACCTCTCGTTTAGTTTTTGCAGTGTTCACTAGACGGCGGTGCCTTACCTTGTATGTAGCCACCTCTCGTTTAGTCCTTGCAGTGTTCACTAGATGGCGGTACTTGTAGGTGATGATGAAAAGATGCAAGATGTTATAAACTAGACGGCAGTACTTGAAGTTGATGACGAAAGATGCGAGAAGTTATAAAATGGGAAGGTTGTCACATATGGTGCGTGTCATTTGTGGAAGGCAATCGTTTGATTTAGTGCGGCGACGTACGCTAGGGGCAGCGTTGTAATGAAATGGAGTGGGCAAAATGTACGGAGTATTCATGGTTTACGAGGTTTACCTTCAGAGCTTCGCCCACTCATCATCATTCACTTCGTGGATATGGCGGCACTTTTTTTGTTCTTCCTAGGTTATATGTTTGATAGATTGATATGTGGTGTTTAACTTACCAAGACCATCATATGCTTATGAGAGACGTCGTCGTGGAGGACTCCACAAATTTCAACCACCTGGGGTTCTTTCACGTGCACATAAATCTGAGAACACGAGCAATCAGTATTTTCATTTTCGCCTCCTTTGAAAATGCAGTCGTCGATGCCGGGATTTGTTTCCGTGACCTGCGGGTCATTAGTCGAGCACCCTAGCTGCTAGACCACTGCGGCGGGACAACCATGGCACTAGTACGATGCTTATCTAAGAGGCAAGGTACTATGGAATTAGATCCAGTGACTTGCGGGAGGTAATATGTTTCTAGCTCAACTAATATGATCATTAGTAAGATGGCCCTACTAGTGTCAATTTCAATGGTGAAACGTGGTGGACCTTTTGTTCTGCGTCTGGCAGTATCAAGATACGAATCTAGATCCTCTTTTTTCAGCGTGCATGTAATTCTGCTCAACCTCCCAAAGATTTTGTGTGCACATTGCCTTCTCTCTGCCTCTTGGAATTTTCCTTCTTTAATTTCTTTCAACTAGCATACAGTCTCAAATCAAACATGTCTAGATAACATTCCTATATTTCCTTCGTTCTTTATTGTTCTCAGTATCTGGGACCCTTAGACCCCGAAGCATACGTGAAGGAGAGTCACTTCTTTTTTGTTATACTGTGGTTCGTCTCGCCATGTTCGGAAGCAAATAAGCCTCTTTTTTGTTCATTTATTTGTTTTGTTCAATTTTTTGTTTTCAAATTTCAACCACCTGGGGTTCTTTCACGTGCACATAAATCTGAGAACACGAGCAATCAGTATTTTCATTTTCGCCTCCTTTGAAAATGCAGTCGTCGATGCCGGGATTTGTTTCCGTGACCTGCGGGTCATTAGTCGAGCACCCTAGCTGCTAGACCACTGCGGCGGGACAACCATGGCACTAGTACGATGCTTATCTAAGAGGCAAGGTACTATGGAATTAGATCCAGTGACTTGCGGGAGGTAATATGTTTCTAGCTCAACTAATATGATCATTAGTAAGATGGCCCTACTAGTGTCAATTTCAATGGTGAAACGTGGTGGACCTTTTGTTCTGCATCTGGCAGTATCAAGATACGAATCTAGATCCTCTTTTTTCAGCGTGCATGTAATTCTGCTCAACCTCCCAAAGATTTTGTGTGCACATTGCCTTCTCTCTGCCTCTTGGAATTTTCCTTCTTTAATTTCCTTCAACTAGCATACAGTCTCAAATCAAACATGTCTAGATAACATTCCTATATTTCCTTCGTTCTTTATTGTTCTCAGTATCTGGGACCCTTAGACCCCGAAGCATACGTGAAGGAGAGTCACTTCTTTTTTGTTATACTGTGGTTCGTCTCGCCATGTTCGGAAGCAAATAAGCCTCTATTTTGTTCATTTATATTGACCATTCGAATAATTTTATTGATTCTCTTTTTTGACCACAGAAATGTACACATGAGTATTGGTTCACTTCTGCAGTTATTTGCAAGCAAGTCTACTCAAGGATAAAATTATTACGCTCTGCTACCACACATAGCCACTGATATCCCTTCAGCTTTGGGGTAATTGTGATTTGTGTTCAAAATGGTAAGCTCACGAGCCTGCGCAAAAGATGAAATACAAGCAAGATTGTGTAGAATCACCGCACGCACAGCGTCTGCGTCCTCTTGCTTGTAATATATTTTGCGTTTGCGCTCAACAGCATTATGAATGATGCTTTCCAACTCGTCCAACGAACAACGTTGTTGCATATTGCGCCACTGTATAAACGACAATGAAAAAATTGGCCCCGTATCTACATGTTAATCTGCAAATGTCGTCGAAAGGCGATAGTCTTGCGTGTGGAGAGACTGAACAAAACATTTATTTGATGTTCTGTGCAAGAAAACTAGTGAATGTTTTTCCGGGGATGCTGCGTGAGTGCCTAGAGCGTGCAGCGAAGGCGAACGGGCGCATCAAGTCACGTCACGCGTGAGACATGAGCGCCGCCTGGCAGTTTTCTTCGAAAACAAAGGGCGTGACTCAGAGATGGGTGTGCGCGCCCGTCTCAGAGGGGATAATGCGTAGAACGCAAGGCGACGGGTAGGCGCCACCACCATCTCGTGTAAGCAAAGCGTTGGAAACACTCACCTTTTCGTGCAAGCGTTGCATGGTCAGTGCAGCGTGATAAGCGCTACGGTCCTTGAAATTACTTATGTGTGCCTTTCCTAGTAAACGAAGCACATGCAGAATATATACGTGTTGTTATTGTGCCCCAGACATGCGCAATAATTGCTTTTTAATTGACGATTGCACAAGTATGAACACTGAATCTTTAGCAACATTGGTGGGCGCTGTGGATAGGGTCGGCCGTTTCAACTACCCAGTGCCGTTAAAATGAACAAACAGACAAATGTACGGACAGACAGACAGACAAGCAGACAAACAGACAGGCAGACAGACAGACAGACCAAAATTTTTGCGTTGAAGGTCCCTAAGAAAGACTATTGTCTTTAATAAGAACATGTGGCATGAGCGCAGTCATGTGATCGGCACATATTCTCAACAGAACCGCATTTTTTTTTTCACTTTTCGCATTTCTTTCTTTTTGTAACCTGTAAATTCCTTGCGAAAAGCGCCTTCTCACTAAATGCCAGCGTTGTCAATACGTTCGCGTGTAACATGAGAAACTTCATTTCGTTATCTCATATATGATCCTTACATATTGTGCTCTCTAACACTTTTGACAGCCAAGGGTTTTCATTTTGCCATTTCTAAGACTCCTGCAGAGCACCTTACGTGGAACAGAGTGGCAACTGCGACATTAAATGTTACACTGTAGGCTAAATACGCACTTATTGAGCTTTATATCAACGTATCATCTTCATTGTCAGCGTGAACCTATAGTGAAATTTGTGAATTACTAATAGTTGGTAATTAACTATTTGTGTTTACTTCGTAATCATGTTACTTCTATTCGGAAGATGTTTTCGCAGAGGCTCCTATCTTCAAACTACAGAACACTATGAACGAGAGAACAGCGCACCTCTAACTGCATGTTCCAGTTTTCTCAGTTGCTTTGGCGGCGTCATCAAAAGGAAATGCAAAGCCGGAGTGTCGCAAAGAAAATCTCATAAAGCTGTACTTTTTGGTGACATATGTCAGTCAAACTCGCAGAATTTCAGTTGCGAGCGCTAGAAACCGACATTTATTTCGAAAATAGAGTACGCGGGTGGTATCATACCTTCGAATCTGATTCATTAGGAAGAGTGTTCTACGCTACACTTCGGTAATCACGAATAATGATCTGCAGCGTATACGTATAGAGCTCGAAGTACTCTCAAGCTGAGAAATAGGAAACAGGTGACTGGATAAGGAATGCCATGAGATGATTGGAGGCCCTGCTCACAAACTCAGTGAGCGAACTGCGCACCATTGTGCGGAGAAATTATGACATAGCAGAATTGGCGCCTCTCGAAAAAGCCCACTTCGTAAATTAAGATATTGTTTCTCTGAAAGGCAGACAGGACAGCGAGAAGAGAAGATCGTGACGTTGATGTGACCCGAAAGCTAGCAAACCGAAAGTCAATACCTCCATTATTAACAACCCCTAATATATTGCTGGCACGTCTTTATCGTGAAAAGTCTGCCGGTGGCAAGGAATCATTTCGAAATCAGCAAAGGCATTAGATATATGTGTGCGTCGACATAATCTAAAAACAAAACCATACCAGTTATAGTATGGTGCTGGAAAGGCTTTTTATCGACAGTGAATAACGCGGGAAAAGAGTAAGCCCTCATTTACACACCAGAAAAACTAACACCGTATAGCGATAATGCAGGTCAATAAAATCGCTCGGCCAAGTATTTTATTTGGCTGCTCCTTCGACATAAGAGCGAGCCTCTGAGAATCGGGCGAGAATCATAAATGTAAACATAAAGTCACAAATAAAGCTGAACCAAAAGCCAAAGTCTGATAGTTTGCGCAGTATAAGAGGTATGATTGCTTGGCTGCCAGCGACATGGACTCAGAGGGATAAAAGAAACGTGCGTGACTATTTAGTAAAGACAGGTATGAATAATGACAAAGTATACGCCCACAGATGGGCAGAATTTTTCATTCGAGCCACTCGTCTTTGCGTTCAGTTTTGTGTTTTCACGTAAGCAAAGTGCACAAGGAAGAATTGTTAACATTTTTGTGCCTCTAAATATCATAAAACTTGATGTACTTATTTTCAGATTTAAAACCAGCAACTTTTCCCGCATTTCATTTCATTTTTCTGCGCGCTAAGCAAAAAAAATCACAGAATATCCATGAGGTGAATGATGATGAGTGGGGCGAAGCGGACGGACGGCTGCACGAACAGACGGAAGGACGCACGCAAGGACGGATGGACGAAAGCACAGACAGACGCATGGACAGACGTACACACCTACGGACACACGGGCGAATGCACGGATGAACGGATGGGTGGACGAACCCATGGACGAACGCAGGGACGGAAATATGGACGGAGGCACAGACGGACGGGCGCATGGACGAACGCAGGGACAGATGGATGGACGCACGGATGAACGCAAGAGAAGACGGATGGACGGTCACATGGACGCATGGTTGGATGCATGAATGGACGGACGGATGGATGGACGCATGGACGAACGCAGGGATGGACGGACGAACGTATGGATGAACGCAGGGATGGACGTATGGACGCATGGATGGACGAACAGGTGGACGCACGCGAGGACGGACAGGCGCATGGGCGGATGCAGGAATGGACGGACGCACGGGTGGACGCACGGGTGGGTGGACGCACGCATGCACGTATGGAGGGAATCAAAAACGAAAGGAGGTGCTTCTCATCAACGCCGGTTCGGTTTGGACTGTCACGGTGGATGGACGTGTTTTTTAGCGCTCCCGATCGACTGCGCAGATAAGTTGTTCTGCATGTGTTGAGCTGGTCTTTATAGTTATAAGGCAGCAGTTGAAATTTCTGTGGCACTTATTTTTTGTACGGCTTTTTCGGGGGTCAGTCACCAGGTATTTATTAGTTTGTGCGTGTGTGCGTGTTTGGTTTTTTGTTTTTTTGTTTTTTTTTTCTTTTGCCACCCCGCGGGGGAGGTGCACGTGCATTGAACACGCAAATTTTTGTGGGAGAACTTGGATTTTCTCTTTTTCGTAGGGCGGGACTCGAGTTTTGTAATTATCAAGTGATACAAGTCATAGGGACAATTGGTGTCGGAAAGACATGGTTAAAAAGAGTGTAAAATGTTCAGGATGGGGGGTGGCTTTGAAAGTAGACCCAAGTGTAGAAGCGGAAGGAGAAGAGGCTGACGCGAAGTGTAGGCAATGTGAGGTCGAGGAAAAAAATGAAGAAAATGATGGTTGCCCAGAGTTACCTGCTGATGAGAATCACCGAACTCGAGACTGCGTTGGCGACAGAGCAAGATAAAACGAGGGCTATGAGAGAAAGGCTGAAGTCCGCCGAGGAAGCACTAGCCAAGGGGAACAGAGAAGCGGCCTACGGAGAGAACAGTAAGGAACCGGCAACGAGAACTGCGTAGAAGAAAGATCAAGCAAGTTCGGAAAAAACGGTTCAGCCGGTTCAATTGTCGCAAGGCCCAGCCCCAGTGAAGTAGTGGTGGGGCTGGGAGAGGACAAAGCAGCCGGCGTCACAGGTGCAAGTAACCCCCAAATGCAGGACGCTCCAGCGGAAAAGTCACAGCATGTGATAATCGCCGGAGACTCGAATTTAAATCGATGCACAGAAGCCATCAAAGAGAGGGTAAGAGGTGACAAGATGGTTGCAGTAGGGGCGTTCCCAGGACGCAAGCTGGAAGCAGTCACGAGGCAAGCGAGCGCAAAACTCAAAACTACAGCTGATAGACAAAACTTCATGATAATTTCAGGGGGTTTAAACGATGTCTTAGATGAAGATACAGCAGGACTAGCAACCACACTGGCCAAAGGCGTCGATGACATGCGCGCCACTTCTCCTAAGGTGCAGGTAGTGATATGCACGATACTGGAGGTACCGGTGCGTGATATCAACCTGCAAAGAGCGGTTGTCAAAGCAAACCAAGAGATATGGCAGATGAGCCGAGAAAAAGGCTTTGAGGTTGTGGAAATAAACAGAGAGATGGATAGGTGGGGTGGTTTTCAAAGAGACAGAATTCACTTCGATGGGCGGCTAGGTCATGAGGTGGGTTGGCGACTTGCAGGACGCGCAGTAGCTTTTTCGGGGGGCAAGCGGCCCCTTCGGGGTGCAGGATAGCTAGTAACGAGGGAAACAACCAGGAAGACTCTTTGACAGGTGGCATGTACAGATATGATTCCAAAGTGGCACCATTATCTAAGACAGGTAGAGTCCGGGGCAGAAGTAGTCACGAGTACCGAGCCAATTCAGACATGGGCTATATTAACATGCAGGGTGGTAGGAACAGGCTGAAGTAGGAAGAGATAGAAGAACAGCCAAGGGAGGAGAGGCCGATGGTATACGATTTTGTAGAAACACATCTCAGGGACATGGAACAACCTCCTAACAATGCAGACTACGCGTGGGAATATTGTAATAGAACAGAAGGCAGCAGAAAGAGGGGTGGTATTGGAGCATTCATTCATAAAAGTACAGACTGGCAAAGGGTCAAGCAGGAGTGCAAGGAACATTTATGGCTGAAAGGGAAAGTGGCAGGGCAAATGACTTGATTTCGTGTACTTGTGGATGGGAGCAAAGGCCAGAGAGGAAAACCAGGCAATGGTAGAGTGTATATCAAATGACATTTAGGAGTTAGGAGGAGAGTGCGAGATAATTATACCAGGAGCTTTGAATGCGCACATAGAAGATATAGATGGGTATACCGACCCGACAGGCAAAATGATCATGGATATGCGTGAAAGACTTGACTTGATTATTTGCAACAGTACCGAGAAGTGTGAAGGGCAAATCACATGGGAGGTAGAAAGGCTGCAGTCGACGATAGATTACACACTGATGTCAGATAGGATGTATGGTAAGCTCAGGGGAATGCACATAGATGAAGGTGGCTCCAGAAGTCTGGGTAGTGATCACAAACGTATCAAGCTAAGTTTTGGAAGAGGAGTGAAAGTGGGAAAGAGACAAGATGAGCAACTACAGGAAAATTTTTATTCAGAAAGGCAAATTGAAATAGCCACTAAACAAATCGAGAAAGTAATCACTAAGGATAATAAAACAGTGAGGACATACAGGAATCTGATTAGACTATTTGAGCTAGAGCTTGCTAAGGCACGTGACTAGTCACCCCGGAAAAGGAGACACACACCCAAAAGTTGGTGAGATTAGCAAGTTAAGAGAGCCATAGCAAAACACCAGGAAGCCTCTAGGGAACACAAACATGCTAAGCAGTAGGGTGAACCACCGGATGATGTTGAAAGAAAGTGGGAAATCTTTCTAAGCTGTAGAAGGGATGCATCTCTTCTGATCAATAAAAAGATTATAAAAAAGGGAGCTCAGTGGCTGGCAGAAGTACATAAAAAGATAAAAAGGCAGCTGCAAAATTTTGTAACCATGTAAACTCCCTAAGAAAGGAGACGAGCCTAGAGCAAAGACTTATAACTACAGCTCAAGGTGCTAGGCTAGAAGGGGACGAAGCTATTGAATATATAAGAACAAGGGTGACAGAAAAGTTTCAACAAAGAAGGGCTTTATGCACCACAATAGACGAGGATGAATCAAGTGGCGCAATGGCTCCCTTTTCCCAACGAGAGTGGGAAAGGGCTGAGAAAAGGGTTCCTAGTAGTACATCAACAGGCCCAGATGGCATCCCAATTAGGCTGATAAAGACATTAGGTCCGAAGTCTTAGCAGGCTTTGAGAGAGGCAGTGAACAAAATAATAATCGATGGTGAAATCCCCGATGGATGGAAACTAAACTTAGCAGGATGAGCATGATCTATAAAGGAAAGGGGGACAAAGCTGCCATAAACAACTACCGTCCTATAACAGTGACATCAGTGGTCTACAGGATGGCGATGCAGATTATAAAGGAAAGACTGCAGGCATGGATAGAGGATGAGGGGGTGCTGGGTAAACTGCAGAATGGGTTTCGGAAACACAGGAGGTTGGAAGACAATCTGTTCTCACTGACGCAGTGCATCGAAATAGCAGAAAACGAACACAGGCCCCTGTGGCTGGCATTTTTGGATATCAAGGGAGCGTACGATAGTGTGGTTCAAGAGGAATTGTGGGGAATACTGGACACACTAGGCGTGGAAGATGTAGTCACTAATCTTTTAAAAAATATCCAGAAAGGTAACAAGGTAGTTATAAAGTGGGGAAAACAGGTATCCAAGCCTGTAGAGGTAAAACGGGGGCTTTGGCAGGGGTGTCTCCTGACACCCTTATTATTCGTGATGCACCTACAAGGATTAGAGGCCACATTAGAGGGAAGTGGACTGGGCTTCAACCTCTCTTTAGTCAAACAAGGAAAACTTATTGAACAGGCACTACCAGCATTGATGTACGCAGATGATATAGTGCTAATGGCCGCCAACAAGGGAGATTTGCAGAGATTGATGGACATCTGCGGCAATGAGGGAGATAGGTTAAATTTCAGGTTCAGTAAGAAAAAATCAGTATTCATGATTTTTAATGACAATGAAGGTAGTGAGCTTAGAATACAAGAGGTCACGCTAGAGATAACAGATAAATACAAATATCTGGGCGTATGGATAAACAATGGAACCGAGTACCTGAGAGAACACGAAATATACGTCACGACTAAAGGTAACAGGAATGCAGCAGTGACGAAAAATAGGGCACTGTGGAATTACAAGAGGTATGACGTTGTGAGAGGAATATGGAAAGTGGTGATGGTTCGTGACCTGACGTTCGCCAATGCAGTCTTGTGCATGAGATCAGAAGTTCAAGCAAGTTTAGAAATTAAGCAACGTGGAATAGGTAGGCTTGCCTTAGGAGCTCACGGGAATACACCAAATCAGGCAGTACAAAGTGATATGGGATGGACATCATTTGAGAGCAGGGAAGCTAGCAGCAAGATAAAATTTGAGAAGCGATTGAGAGAAATGGGGGAGGAGCGTTGGGCAAGGAAGGTTTTCAGCTACTTGTACATGAAGAATTTCGATACAAAATGGAGGAAGCGAACCAGAAAATTGAGGGGTAAATATTTAGAAAGCAGCAGGCGCCAAATCAAAAAGAATTATCGGTTAAGAAGAGGGTGAAGGAAGCTGAGACCGATATGAGGAGAATTGGCATGATTATGAAGTCTGGACTAGAGATCTATCGAACTTTTTTAAGCAGGAAATCGCTAAGGAAAAGATCTATGATAATACTCGGGGTAGTTTTCTACTGTTTTAGGCGAGGACGGGAGTATTGAGAACCAAGACGTATCGGGCCAAATACGAATGGGTAAACACGGTATGCAGTGTGTGTAGAGAGGAGGAGGAAACTGCTGAACACTAGATACTGTTCTGTAAAGGGCTTCACCCTATAGTTCAGGATGATGGCGCAGAGTTTTTCAAAGCACTGGGGTTTAGAGACAGGGAGGGCAAAATAGACTTGAAGCCTGTAGAATTAACTAGACGGAGGTTATCTGATTGTGGCTAAAGTCAAGGCACGAAGAAAAACTCAAACCTTCTTTGCAAAATACCAGTCCTCAGCCTCACTATTTAAAGGGAAAAAAAGATGAATCTAGTTTTTGGTTAACTAAGTTTTATGGCTTGGTGGCGTTAGCCGCTGCCCAATCTAACAGGTACAACCATATCACTCCATCCATCCATCGTCACTACGCACGAGCCTTGTTGTGGTCGAGCTTTGCGGTGAACAGCATCAGTTTTCAAGTATTCCCACATATTTTTTGCGAAAGCTAGAAGCCAAAGAAAAATCTGCATGGCAATATTGGGCACGCCCAAAGCCATCGTGAAGTCTCACGCAGCCTTTGCTATGGGCTACGCGCCATGGTGGACTGCTAAAAAGTAAATCCTAAATAGACTTTGCAAGACTCTCTTAGCGTCTTTTAGGGACGAAGCTCCTCTTAGTCTAACATTGTCATGCATCACTCGTAACCGCCAGAAGAATAAAACGAGAAAAAAAACGAAGGAAATATCTACCGAACAGTTTAATAGATGGCGCGGTCTCTTAGAAGCACAGACAAACTGCAGTTAGGTGAGGATATTCTAGATAGCGCTGTATCACTACTCTCTGACTGGCTGCTGCGCGGGTTGTGCCTGGGTACGCGGAGAACGAGTGCCTCTCTCAGTCTCCGGGATTGTCGCCGTACGAGACGGATCGTTGGTAGTGGGACATGGACGAAGCAGAACAGCGGGCGTGGAGCTACGTGGCAGCTTGTGCTCGTTGCCTCGTTAGTGGGGCATGGACGAAGCGTAGTGGAGCGCTGCGGCGGCTTGTGCTCGTCACCAGACAGAGAAGCAAACAGACACACAGAGAAATAGACAAGCGGATGGATGGACACCCAGACGGACGCATGTAAGGACATACACATGCACGGACAGACGGACGGACGTGTGACCAATGTATGCACGCACGGACGGATGGACAAATGGACGGATGCATGCACGGAAGGAGAGACGTATGCACAGACGGACGGACTGCATGACCGATGGACGGACGCTTCGCCCCCTCTCATCATTATTCACTCCGTGGATATGCTGTGATTTTTTTATTGACACAGCTTCTGTCAAGGGATAATGCGACATTCGCAATAAAAAATGGCAGTATCAAGAAATGTATCTGATTGAGAATTCCTGTATTTCAGGTTGAAGTATTTATTTAATCCTGACATTAAAGGCCAACTACGGCGATTTCTCGAGGTCAGTGGATCCCAATGAAATTCACTGGGTACGTTCTTGTGCAGATTCCTATCGTTGACGCCAAATCACAGGCTTGAAAGAAGCACTGATTGTTTGAAAATGAATTTTAATGATTGCCTCAAAAAGCCCACCTCGCTTGCCAGAATTAACAGCAACACTGTCTGTGTGACGTCATGTTTGCATGTCAACGGAATTGATGCAGCCGATGGCATCGCTTCGTTGGCCGCTACTGCGTTTATTGTGCTGGTCACAAAATGACGGCAGCGGTGTTTGGCACGAGTATAGAACGGGAAACCTTTATTCTTTGTTCTGTGGTGTTTGGCGGGTGCTTCGCTCGTGTGGCTTTGACAGCTTTTATACTCCGCGCTGGCGGGACCTGTATACGGCTTTCTGTTCTTACCAAATAGTACGGCATGCACCTACGGTGCCCGGTTTGATATTAGCTTCGATATTGCACTTTTTTGCTTATTAAAAATTATTTTCAAGTTCCCTAACCATTTCAACTATTGGGCTCGTGAACATAGAAACACAATTACCTAGACCTAGAATAGTGTCTCGGGAACATAGAAACACAATTACCTAGACATGCTCAAAAAATCACCGGAGTTGGCCTTTAAACTGATCACCAATACCAGCGGCTAGGCGAGGAGTGGCACACCAGGCTCGTGCCCTCCACGCCTTTCTCCTAATTGTTTTTGCTATAGCATACACAGCACAAAATGACACTCGAAAACATCGGCGAGCACAGGTCTTACTTCATACCAGTGATGCCCTCCCCCTCATACCCCAACCCCCAGAAAAATATTTCTGCCTTCACCGAGGACGAATACCACAGTGCCAGTGTCAGGAATTCGTTCCAGCTGTCTGTCATCAAAACCCGTGCATGACGGAGGGAGATGAGAAATGGAAACTATATATTAAAGACACCGTAGACATAGTTGCGCTGAGCAACTTAGTGCAAATGAATATTGGCTCCCGTGCTCCTAACAACCAGTTCTTTTCGTCACCTGCTTGCGTTCTCCGTGGTCGACTGTTTCTCCAGGGCGATCCTTCTACTGAAATAGTTGAAGCACATGCAACTGAGCAAATTCTGCTTAGGCGTCGATCTCAACGCCGATAGAAAGCATGGCACTGAGGGAAGTCCCCAGTCATTCGTGTTTTACTTATTGGTACAATCACTGATTGTTTCTTCAATAAAAAACAACACATCAACGCATGGCAGCCTTTTCTGTTTTTTTTTTGTTCTTCTTGTGTCCTCGGAGTAAATATCTTCAGAATACAGAATAACTTCACCGAGGAAGTCACTTCATAGCAACAAAAACACAGCTATGCTAGCACTATGTTTACCTTGCGAACCAGTTTTTGCTGCAGTGTTTGTACAGTATGAAGCGCGCCACTGCGGGATATATCTACAATGATGGCAGAAACTAGTACACACTGCGCGTTTTGTGCTGAACACCATAATTTTCAAATACACAGCGGGAGTTCTGCTCAGCGCCGGAGTTCTAAGTAGGATTTTAGGGCTTCATAGAAACCCCGAGGCTAGTTGTAAACAAAACCAACGTACTGTTTGCTAGCGTTTGTCTGCAAAGTATACGCTGAAGACAGGACAGATAAAAACTGTCATAGCAACTGTTAAAGCAGCGAACATAGGCTACTAAAATAAGGATAAAACAAAGCGGTGCACTTTACTTCCATTCGAAGCAAACATAGAGAGTATACAGCGAATAAGTCGGTTGTCATGGAAACTGACACCAAAAATAGGGCAGACATTGGGAGCGAGGGTACGGCGCTACGTTAAATCAAACAAATAACAGCGGTTGTTTTCAGAAGTCACTGGCTTTTTCGATTGCGCGAACCTTCTAGGGGGTGCTTAAAGTAGAAGTTTTTGTCTTGTTTCTCCTTGCTCCAGGGATGCGAAAGAAGCGTACAGGGTAACGGCTTTAATACTGAACTCACGCATGGCATCCCTTGTGGATTCGCGCGCTCGCCGCACTTGTCGATCTTCAACTCGTTTCTTGTCTTTTTCATATGTGGAGAACTTATTGGGCACAAAACACTTCAAATTGGCGTAGGCGTTCTTTTCATGACGCGTCTGTGAACACACATCTTGCTTTGCTCAAAATATACTATGAGTGACGTCTACAAAGCTACTATAGCCGGCATCACCACAATCTATTGTACAGGTTGTCGCGAGGAGTGACCCAGTCTCAATCAAATCGAGCAAATTTTCCTATTCCGCATAACACGAAGAGAGTTGACACGCCTAGACATTCTGAAATCTTCTCGTACTTAATAACGCTGACGTAAAAAAAGGTATCGGGCCGCATGATTCAATCACTGCAATGGGTGGATCATAACTAAAAAAACAAAAGCTTGAATATAATTCCAGAGATCCAACGCATTGTTGGACTGGTTTTCATGTGAAGTAGCCAGCGGGAAGCAACCTACGCAACTTTTCTTGTATACGCCGGTACAAAATTTTAAGATTTGAATTCACGGGCTCATAGATGCTATCGCGTTGAGATTTCTAAAGTCCATTCTGGCTTTCCATGCCACAGACTGAATGAACTGTGGCACATATCCCCTTACCCCGGGCTGTGACATGCACGTATGTACCAGACGTTGCTAGTACGCCTGTGTTGTCGTGGACATGGAGATTAACGGCGTAACTCCTGTCTCCAGAACTTTTTCAAAGTGAAAGCTGTTATGAGATCGAAACAAGGTTCACGTGCGTCATCGTTGTCCGCTGCCATTGTCATCGCCACTGGCGTCCGTAAGCACGATCGTGCGACTTAAAAAATACAAACAAACAAAACAAACAATGCGATTTGAGCCCGGGTCTCGTAAGTGCCAGCCCAGTATACTACCACAGAGCCACACCATTGATTTCCGCATTGGCAACAGTGGCAAACTGGCCTGAAGTAGGCTTGGTTTCTGAAAAGGAATCGCGGTATTTGGAGTAATAAAGTGTTTCATAACAGCAAAGGAACAACCAGGTGCCACACAATGCGAATAGTGTTACGAGTGCGGTCATGAAATGTTCAACCCGTTACAAGACGTTCTGGCTTAATCCTTCATCGTCGTCAACCAAAGCATCAAAACATTGCACAAAATTTCTTGCATGCACGTAGCGCATGCCACGCTTCTTAGAAAAAAGAAAAAGGATGGCATACTGAATGTCTGTCTAATTACTCGTTTCTTGGTTAATCCCACACAATGGTTGTAAGCCATGCATTTAGGCCATCATCATCATCATCATCATCACGAATGTCTGCCTGCTACCGACAAATTATGATGATATACAGAGTAGTGGCTCCTCTGCAAGTGTGCTAGTAGCAGTTACCCAAAGCGTGTTTCAAACTCGATCTTAAAAGCCAGTCTTCCAGCTTTCACTGTGACTGTGCTGTGCATTCCGCGCAAGCCTGATGCTTTTTTTTTTCGTTATATTGCGTGCATTTTTTCGACGTCTTTTCCTTCACCGAGCATGCAACTGAAGTTTTCGTGAACCCCGACATGAAATATTTTCGGGTTAAAAACGACGAAGCTTGAACTAAGCCGAGCGAGGCTTGAAACAGTAGACTGGACAACTATCGAGACTAATGTTGTTGTTTCTATGTTTCTAGGTTGTTTCTAGGCCTTACCTAGATGATATAGGTTGTTTCCTGGTTACCTTTATGTTCCTGGGCCTTCGCTAGGTGATGCTAGGTTGTTCGTACCTCCATTCTCAAAGCCGAGACGTTCGAGTAAAACACAGACAGTTAAGAACATGACGGATATGTCTTAACTCCAGAGACAAGAAACTCGTGCTGAAACCAAGCGTTTACATCTATCGTAGACCTACGGCTGCGTCATTCTTGTCCTAGACATTCAACCGCTCCGGGGTCTTTTCGCACATGCCGTTTTCTTTGCCGTTGCATAGTATTTTTTAATCATGCGTGCGCAGACTATACGGGTCACCACCTTCGCTTCGAAGCCATTTGTTATTGGCCAACTGTTAACACCTCCCTTTTTATTGGGCCGTTGGTAAGCAGTAGGATTTTTCCTGTTTCTGTGGCACATACTCGTTGAAGATGATGTTTGTGTTTGGTTTGTAGGTAACGAAACGCTTTGCTAAACAGCTGCACGTTTAAAATTCTGCACGAAGTGGTATTAGAACTCACGTACCCTCAATTCGAAAGCAATGTACAGGAACCTCGAAAGAAAACAGCACTTCGCTATGGGTAGCAGTGCAATTCAAGTTGTAAAAGAGTGCGTCTACTTAGGACAAGTAGTAACCGCGGAGCTGAACTACGAGATTGAAGTAAATAATAATAATGGGGCGGAGCACATTAGGCTGGCATTCTCAAACTACGAATGGCAGATTGCCACTATTCCTCAAGAAAAATGTATGTAACGCTGGATCCTGCCGGCACATACCTAAGAAAGAGAAACCTGCAGAATTTACACACGCTCCAAGTTAAGTTGAGGACGACGCAACGAGCAATAAAAAGGAAATTATAGGTGCAACCCTAGGAGACCAGACAATAGCAGAGTGTATCAGGGAACAAACGGATGTTAAAGACGTCATAGTCGAAATCAAAAAGAAGAAATGATTATAGACAGGGCACGTAACATGAAGGCAACATAACCACTGGGCATTAAAGATCACAGACTGGATTCCAAAACAAGGCAAGCGGTTGAAGGGGAGACAGTGAGTTAGGTGGGCAGGTGAGATTAGGAAGTTTTTGGGTGTAAAGTAGCAACTATAAGCACAGGACCGAGTTGACTGGCGGAACATGTCCTTTGTCCTGCAGTAGGCGTAGTCAGGCCGGTAATAAAGATGATTATTATAACCCTCAATCCGAAGGCTGGCGTCCAAACCACTCGTATATCCACGCACGTTGGCAGCACATAGCATAGCCTCGCATAGTATAGTGTTGTTAAGGGGGGGAAGGAAAATAAGCGTGAGAAGGAAATACCTAATGGGGAGAAGGAGGGGAGAGAGTGAAGCGTAGCGATTTGACGCGAAACAGAAAAATAGAGAGCAATGCAAGAATATAAACAGAGACCGAATACATCAATCAAAAAGAAAAAAAATAAGTAGAGAGAGAGAGAGAGAGAGAGAAAGATGGAAAGAAAGAGGAAGCAAGCAAGTCACGCATATCGATGGAGACATCGCTTCCAACTTTCTTTCTATAGTGCAAATCTTGGCTGTACCTGATGACGTTCAAAGTCGTAGGACGGTCTATGAAAGTACGTGCTCCCCGCCGCGGTGGTCTAGTGGCTAAGGTACTCGCATGCTGACCCACTTGTCACGGGATCAAATCCCGGCTGCGGCGGCTGCATTTACGAATGAGGCAGAAATGCTGTAGGCCCGTATGCTCAGATCCCGGTGCACGTTAAAGAACCGCAGGTGGTCAAAATTTCCGGAGCTCTCCACTACGGCGTCTCTCTTAATCATATGGTGGTTTTATGACGTTAAACCTCACATATCAATCAATGAAAGTGCGTGCTACCGATGTGCAAGCCGCGACTTTCAAAACTTGACGTGTTTGTCGAATGAAAGTGCCAGCGGCAACGCCCATGTGCTTCGCTGACCAGTTTGTGCGACTTAGCACAAATGTTAAACATATTGTTGCGATTATAAACAGTGCGTCGCATATTGCATGTGTAGTCGCTTAAAGAATCCGTCAACATGGTTTGCGTACTGGAGCCGGCGTTTCTACAAGTGGTCTTGTCTTCAAGTTTGAAGCTAGGCTTGGTTCTATACTTTTATGAAATGCAAACATGTATATAACAGGGGTAAAAAGAAGAATGGTTAGAAGCGGGTAGGTGGCACCTCTAGTCCAGAGCTCCACTGGTCTCAGCAGCCAGCCGCACTTGTTCGAGGAACGTCATTTGGGCCTCCTTTCCCCCGCTGGAGGGCAGGTACTCTCACTGCTCCATCCTGAATTTTCGCGCCGGAATCTGAGGTGTGTTAATTTGGGGTGGCCTTAACTCACATACCCATGTTGTGTGAGCAAGTATTGACTGTCCTCCACACCACGAGCCAGAACCAGCGTACGCGGTTCTGTGGATTGCGTGTTTTAAACGCAGGTGCGTATATGTATTTATCGGCAGGCGGCACCACTCATGCGCTTCTTTTACACTATGCCGAAAGTGGGGTGGGGAGTATGGCCGTCGTTGTCGACGATGGTGTTCTAAGATGTCTTGAGGAGTGTGAGGAACCTAAAGTAGCACACCAGTATCTGAACGAAGGACAGATGCTCGGTGAGCAATAGCTTAAGCTGAACTGTTCGCTCTATAGTTATTCATTTCTGCTATAGCTTTTAGTCTTGAAAACTACAAGTCCCCTTGTCGTAAACTTTGGCTTGATGACACAGTTCCTGCGCACCAATTTTTTCATTGCCAGCTTTCATCTTTCCCTTCCTACCGTTTATACGTGTAGTCATTGCAATACGTTTGAAGATTCATGCTTATACAGCGACAGTTGTGACTGCGTACCTGGTCCGTTTTGGTGAAGTATTGCTAGAAAAAATAGATTAAAATCGCAGTTTTATAAATAAAATATTACAAATTTCAGCAAGAAAATTCTAACAACGTGCTGTCCGGGTTCCTACTCCTAGAATCGGACAGCATAAAAACTTTGAAACAACATTATTATTGATGTGTGTATTTATACGCATTAGCATTAAGTTGTTACCTCAGAGCGTTTGGTAACTCCTGATTAGCGCAGACAAGATAAAAAGCAAGGTTCCAGGAAGTACCTAAAAAACCTGGGAAGTTGCAGTGCTGAAGTGCGGCTCTTAAAAGCAAGCGCGGAGCTGACTGGAAGCGTGCGCGGAATCTGAAATTTGCATTAAGACGAGCTCTAGGATGCTGTAAAGTCGAACCAGCAGCGAACGTTGACAAAGAGTTAACGAAGTAAGCTCTTCCGTGCCACTGCTTGCAATAGCCCGTTTTTTCTAAACACATTCAAGAGTTCATACAAGGAACAAGCAAGAATTAGTAAATTTAAGGTCCGCATGGCAGTGTGTGTAAGACGTTTTGGGAACCTGAGATTCACTGCTAAAGCAGTCACGTAATTCAGTTATATAGGGTTAAACAGGGACGAAGGTTCAGTGGCATGGACAAGTAGGTGGGCTTTTTTGCTTGTTCTCGTTGTTTTGCTTGAGTGTTCATTTGATTTTCTGCTGTAACGAACAACTTATACGCTTTTCATGAGTGACTAATTTCACTATGAAACATCTTGAGGCAACGACTGTCACAAAACTTGCAACGCAGTACTGCATGTGCATTGGTACAGCTGACTGGAACACCTGCCTTTATACTTTAACTATAATATCGATATTGTATTTTTCGACGTCTGTTTTCACATGATAGGACATTATAGTTTGCTTCGTTCAGACTTACGGATATCCTAAGTATTGATGAAGAATAATAATATCTGTGGTCTTACGTTCCAAAGGCACAATGCTTATCAAGAATGCCGTACTGGAGTGTTCCGGCAATTTAACCATCTGGTGCTCTTTAACGTGCTTTAACATCGCACAGTACACGGGCCTTCGTAGCATCACCTCCATTTAATTATGACCGCCCTGGCAGGAATTGAGCCACGACTCTCAGGCCATATCAAGGAGGAACAAGACAAAACGGAGAAGAAAGGGAGATTAACTGGTAACTTGCCCTGTTATCCATCCCACGCCGGAGAAATAGAAAATGGGAAGTTCGGAGAAAGAGGGGAGAAATAAAACAAGGAAATCAGTAATAAATTCGCTGACTAATACGTGTCATTTTCAGTGTACAAGAGTCACAGGCGTTCACACAGTCCCGCACTCTTCGAAAACCACAAAAGGGCTGCAATAATATCTAACCAACAGCCATGGCTAGGAAAGTATATGAAAGGTAATTAGAAATAATTACAATGCAAATGTGAATGAAGAAAATTGGGCTACAATATAACTTGTCTTGGACCAAGGAGGATTAAAAGCAATTTTTTAATCCTCCTTGTCTTGGACGGGGAACTAATTTGCGACCTTCGAATAAGCTGTCTGATGCAATATTCGAAGGTTGACGGTTAGGTCCCTGCTCACGGCATGTTATCTTTGACTCATATTTTAGCATCTATATAACAATGAATAAGCAAAGCATACACTGAGCGCGGTTGACTCTCTATTTTATCATACTCCTCACTTCTTAAGTCACGACTTCGTTTAATTCAGTGGCAATATCAAATCCCCGAGTGATTCTTCAAGAAAATTCTTCTTGATTCTTTTTTAGGGGCGAAGCTCCTTAATGCGGCACCCTTTCGTCCCTCGTAGCCGTTGTAGTGTGTAACATCCATAACATTTTGACCTCCAAGGTGGTGCCGGTGAGAGATTTTTTCTGTGCGTTGATGAACAATCAAAAATAGTGCTCAGTGTACATGCCAATGGCTGCTAATGGGAAATGAGAGACAGGAGCATTCGGCTTTTAGTTACCGCGCACGCTGCGATCCCCATTAGCAGCCATTGGCATGTACATTGATCATTATCTGAAAGGAAAAGGTTGCTAGGTTATACTCGCTGGGCGTAACCTCCTTGGTTTTGGAAAGGTTTGGTGAGCGTTGGGCCGCAGTGCCATGAATACAGTGAACTAGTATATACCATGAACACGAGGCGGATAAAGGTGGCAAGTAGACCCGAAGCGCAAGCCGTAAGAGAGTGTACGTGTGCAACCTCTCGCTTAGTCCTTGGAATGTCCGCTGGATGGCGGTGCTTCTATAATAATAATATATGATAAAAAGATGCGAGATGGTTGTACTTGGAGTGTTGAAAAGATGGACGAACGGACACACAGACAGATGCATGGATGGACGCATGAATGGACGCAGGGGCGGATGCATGGACGAACGCAGGGACGGACGCATGAACTGACGCACGCACGGGCGGGTGGATGGACGCATGGATGGTCACAGAGACAGATGCATGGATGGCCGGAAGCAAGAACGAATGGACGGTCGAATGCTTCACCCCACTCTCCATCATTCTCTCCGTGTATATGCTGCCAATTTTTTTTTTATTTCGCGTGACCTTGGATTATAGCTGCGCTGTCGTAGTCATTATTTTCTAGAAAAATAACGTAGCTATTTGATTTATAGATGCACGAAAAGCTCGTAAGGAACAATAAATTTCCGCCTGTTTGCAAACAACGTGACGCCACTGCCCCGTCCGCTATCCCCTCTCTCGGAGCATGTGCTGGTTGGTAAGAAAGTTCCGTGCGCGGGATGATTCTGCATGGCAGCGCTACGTGCGTATGCATTCCTTCGACAGAAAGCTCTGTGGTTTGTTATTCTCTAAAATCACAGCTCTCAAAAAGAAGCGTCGCTGCATATGGTACACAATTCTGTTTGGTTAACATGTAGAAATTTGCGTGTCCTAGATGGCAACTATAGACATACTACAGCGAATGTTGCCATTGGGGCATTGAGTTTAAGGTTGAGAAAAGAAAAAAAAAATCGACGGCAGATCCACGAGGTGAATGATGATGAGATTGGGCGAAGCTCCTGGTAGTAACACCGTGAAATTTTCTTCCGTTAATTTGCCTCGCGATGTGCGCGCTTCCTCGCCACTTCCCATTGTCGAACGTTTTCAAGATCTGCTTCGCGACGTTGACGTGCTGCCTCGGCCTCTCGTTTCCGTACGGAAAGATCTTGCCGACGCTGACGTGCCGCTGTAGCTTCTTGTTCACGTACGGTGGGATCTTGCCGATGCTGCCTTGCTGATGTGGTTTCTTGTTCCCGTACAGCAGGATCTTGCCGACGCTGCCTTGCTGATGTGGCCTCTCAGTTCCCGTACGGAAGGACCTTGCCGACGCTGACGTGCCACTGCAGCTTCTTGTTCACGTATGGCAGGATCTTGCCGACGCTGCCTTGCTGATGCGGCTTCTTGTTCCCGTACAGCAGGATGTTGGCGGCGACGTCGCGCAGCTTTCCGGCGCGCCTCTGTCTCGCGTGCTCCCGCTTCAGGGTCCTCTCTGCGAGCACGCGCCGCCGCTGCCCTGTGCGCCCGCCTTTCAGCATCCTTATCCATACGAGCACACACCGAAGGCATCGAGCATCGGCAACTACAAACCTGTATTGTTATGGTTTTATTTATAAAACCATTGCTTCAGAAAACACCTGGCGTCTTTCGTTAAGCAGCTGGCGTCTTTTTTTTGTTTTGCTTTAGAAACATCTGACGTCTTTTCGTTTTGCTTTTAGAAAACATCTGGCGTCTTTCGTTTGTTTATTTCATCAATCAACGGCGTTTTGAACAAAAATTTTTATTGTTTAATCACGCACAGGAGAAATCTCACCAGGCACTACGTTGGAGGTAAATGATGGCTGCTACTAGGAATGAGAGACAGCAGAAGTCGGCTTTTAACTTTTCTACTTCTACTAACGTTTCCTACTGGAACATGCCAATGGCTGCTAATGGGAAATGAGAGACAGAAGGATTCGGCTTTTAGTTAACGCGCACACTGCGAATTTTTTTTTTTATTGTTCAACAACGCACAGGAGAAATCTCCCACCGGCACCACCTTGGAGGTCAAAGCATAAGACTGGTTATACACTACGACTATGACTACGATTATGAGGGACGGACGTGTGCCGCGATAAGGAGATTCGTCCCTATAATTGACCCTGAATCTGCTTGTTACACTGCAAATGTCGTAGAAAGACGATAGTCTTGTGTCTGGAGAGAGTGAACAATACGTTTGTTTGATGTTGTGTGCAAGACAATCGGTGAATGGTTGCTGAATGCATCATAAGAAAGAACATCATAAGACAGCATCATAAGAAAGCATCATAAGACAGACATCAGTGTTGCTGAAAACATCAGATGCAGATGCTTTATTATCAGGCCATTGGGTACACGAGTAATTGCTTTCAATTACCCCAGGCTTACATTTGCCCGCGCATCAACATGCGCCTGCAGGTTACGAGCTGGAGAACTTGCTGTTGATACAGATGCTGTGTCGGTAAAAGAAAGAGTATTTACACCTGCGGTACCACCGTCGTCTGGTCGAGCAGCTGCGGGATAACCTCAGAATAAGTTCTTGTTGGACGAGTTGTTTTCTAAACACGATCGTAGAAGCGCAAAACTCGAAACAGTAAGCAAACGGTAGAAGGGCGGCAACTTGACAACCAACTCCAATCCCTATTTATACATGAATCACGAAGAAAATAGTGAGGGGAATCCTGACTTCGTCGCCCAGCACACCATCCTAACCAGCGAGAGCTTCGTTGTTTTCACTGACCGCAAAAGAGCTGGGGCAAGAAAGTGAGTGATTCTGGGAAATATACAAGAATACTACAAAACTTCACTCAATACAATTTTTCTAACACCACCACATATATCCCAATTTTAGTCGAAATATATCGGCATCATCAGCAAAACAATTAGGGGACTCTAAAGCCTCGCCTTTAGGAGTTTAACGCAATAGCGACATCCTCTCCCCATTAAGTGCTTTAAACGCATATTGCATGAAACCTTTTCGAATTTGCTATGTACCAACTACATGGCTTTCATTGAATAGGTGCAGTACCTTGGTTGCCTTTTGTAGTGGGGCACCGTCTTTCAACCACGAGTTCATCATAATAATCGCATATTTTGACGCCTGTTGGCAATGAATGCTTGTACAAAGCATGATAACTGCCATATTTCATGTTGTTTTTGAATAATATATAAAGGACGCGTGTGTTTCTGGAGAGTGAAAGCTACTGCTACAGCATTTCCAAGAAGAGAAAGTTCTTTTTACTGTTTCCACTAGCAGAGGCGTGGCCGTGTGGTAGAATACCCGCTTGCAACGAAAACTACCCGGGTGCAATGCCCACCTAAATTTCAGTTACAGTGGCTAGCCACAGTACTTTGGTCAAAAGCCTGTTATACCACGGTGGCACGGGCAGAGGCACTTTATTTTATGTTCTTTTATCACTGCCTCACCATAATTTTTTTTTACTTTGGTCACGCATAAGATGATGTTTTTTCGCTGACAACCAACGACGCTGACACAAACCCCGAAGTTTCGAGAAACGACCTCTTCAATGCTATCACGTTAAAATAAGCGTATAGTCCTAGTATTTCATGAAGTTTGTTTTCCCGACAACCTCAGTGGTGGCAAAGTTGTTTTGGACTATGATGGCTGGAAAGCGCGTACGTAATGCACCGCGAAAAGTTAACGTCATCGGTCACGACGTCAAACATGAATAGAAGCTAGCCTGCTTGATCGGCACTAAAGACCTTAGAGAACAGTTGGTAAACAGTTAAGTGACGCAAAAATATGAGACATGTCCTCAATGTGCCTACAACCACGATTACATGCCCTCGCACACCGTCGTCATTCGCGACGATGAAGATGAGGACATGCAGTCTGACAGAGACATTCCGTAGCACAGAACTAACTTTTCATAGTGTTATTTCATGGGCTTTAAGCTCTCCCATAGTAGAGTACCCTGTACTCTAAATCGTTACCCCTTTTTTCGAACCCCCCCTCATGATATCTGGCCACAGCACGATATGGCACAGAGAGGAGATACATTACCTCTTGCGCCTGGATACATCCCTATACGCTCCGCTCACTTGACCTTTTTCGGGATATCAAACAACGTAAAACTTCGAAAATAATAGCCATTCGAAAATTCTTGTCGCATAGCATGAACACCATGTTCGCACAAGGGAGCGATGATGCCTTGCGGAGCTTCTGCTTGTATACGAGTGTGTCTCGCTCCAACGACGTTGCACATGGCTGCTCTAAAAGCATTTTATGCCACGGCCGGGCTACAGGAACGGCACGCACGCACTTTCTTACATCTGCGCTTCGTGTCTAGTTCCCACCTTTCACCGCCGATGGCTCACGGCACTGCGTCCCAACTCTCGCTAAACCTTGCTAAGACAAAGGAAGTTTAAGAAAAAAAATTGCTTGAGTGGAAACGATCACCCACGAGAGAAGCCGTACCCACCGTAGCCATCTTACTAGGGGCATGATGAGCTGTTGGCGTTCGGCAATTCAGAAGGAGCGTTTTCCTCGCATGCCCAGGGAGTTTAACGTGGCAAGCTTTTCTAATCAGATAGTGGGTGGGAACTAGACATGAAGCGCAGATGTAAGAAGTGCGTCTTTCTGTTACTAGTCTTTTTTAATAAGCCTCAAGTTCAAGGCAAACTTTATTGGAGCTCAACCTCTATATTCAGAAACGCTTCAACTTGACTTGCCACCGACTTCAATGCAGCACAAGCACGTTTCGAGCGCACTGTTTCAGGCGATGCAAAGGAAGCACAAACAAACATACGCTTTTCGAACGCGTTGCATTGAAGGTGGCTTCAAGTCAGATTCAAGTCAAGGAGCGTTTTTGAATACGGGGGTAAGTCACCAATACTCGTCTCTGTAGCTTATTTCATCGAAACCAATTATCTTTTGATTTATGATTAACGAGCACGGGCTTCCTCCTGGATTCAAATCCAAACACTTCCGGCTGATCAGAAGCGAGGCGTCGACTGGGAAAAGGGAGAAGGGAGAGGGCAGTGCGTTGGCCTGGAGTGCCTCACATGCAACGAGGTTTGAAGAATCTACCCTAGTGTTCCCTCTTTGGGGTTCAGGCCGTAAGAAAGTGCGCGCGTGCCACTCCTCTAGCCCAGCCGTGTTTATGCATAGGCACTTGCGTCTGGACGCGTAGTGTCTCGATACGTTTCCTAGTTTATGGCGATGCGTATACAGCAACGTGCCCTCGCTGAACAAGAAACTACGCGTTTTCTTTTCTTAGCTGCATACTTTGGCCTTCAGCACTATGTGGGGCCACTATGTGAGGTGACCATAGCTGCATACTTTGGCCTTCAGTCACATTGTGTGAGGCCACCTTAGTGCCACACCCACTTTTTTTATATTTCATGTGACCGACCCACTGCAATAAAGCTACTGCCTCGCACTATAGCAACCGAATGACAGGAAACTGGATTGTTAATGTTAGAACCTTTTGATCAGATTACGTGCTCAACACGAACATCACAGTTAGCTCTGGAACTTTCATGACCATTAGTGAGAGAGTTGGAATATTCCATGGTACAAGTATAAAAGCCGACGTCCTTGACCACTGGTCAGTTTTTTGACGACCGACGCTTTGTTCGCCGCTATCTGTGTACATACGCACGTATATCGGACATTGCTCAATCAGAGTGCAATTTACTGTTTGCCGGCGATATGTTCTACCAAATAAGTAGTTACCTACCCCTGAGTCCTGCTGGAATCTTCTGCACCGTCACGACCGTGTGACAATAGTAACATTTACGCCTTATTTGTGAGAATCGCCAGTTGTAGACCTATATCGCCAATGAGTTTCTTGGAGAGGGACTTGGTGAGGTGCAAGTTAAACAGCGTAGTTGAAGTCATAGCTGCAATAATTCATGTGCAGGAGCTGCGTCATACAAAATTCTAAATATTTGAAGGCTAAGTATAGGTACATTTACGCTATCAAATAGATTATTCATTAAAAGTAAAAATTATTCGTATACCTCCAGAGAGGCTTCACTGAATCAAACACGATTGTCTTTCTTGGGATACTTGCATTTAGAAAAAATGTTTAACGATTTCGAGTACTTCGCACTCACTTATGGGAGAGCACTGAAGCGTCCCGCTAAAAGCCCGTTTCAATTCAACAACGGAATCAACACAGAAATTTTGGTCT
Organism: Rhipicephalus microplus; assembly: GCF_013339725.1. NCBI lineage: Eukaryota > Metazoa > Arthropoda > Arachnida > Ixodida > Ixodidae > Rhipicephalus > Rhipicephalus microplus. Next base: position 89,586,519 of record NC_051170.1, read on the forward strand.
TTCTGTCTATCACTCGACTCGGCGATCAGAGCAAAATTTTAGCTCTTAGCTTAACGACAACCCATCTTTATCTCCTGGCTGCATTCATAGCAGCGAACATTCTCAATTAAAAACAAATAATACGCATATTTTCACGCAACATGCGTACGGGGCCGTAAGGCATTGTGCGACTTTATTTTTAAAGCGCATAGCTCCGCAATTCCGAAGACCGCAGTGCCTAATACGGATGTTGACAATGCGGAAAAAAACAGATGTTTTGTACCCTTCACTATATATGCATGGTGTTGCCACCTACCAGAGATTTCGCGTTCTAGAAGACTTAGTTTTAGGGGCGAAGCTCCTTATGGCGTGGCTCGTGCATCCCTCGTAGTACGTAACCACTAGTGGCACATACCCGAAATGGCAGTCCTTACGATTTTGACCTCCAAGGTGGTTCCGGTGAGAGGTTTCTTCTGTGCGTTGTTGAACAATAAAACATAGTGCTCAATGCACATGTTAATGGCTGCTAAGGGGGAATGAGAGACAGGAGCATTCGGCCTTTAGGTAACGCGCAAGCTGCGATCACCATTAGCAGCCATTGGCATGTACATTGAGCACTATCTGACAAGAAAGGGTTGCTACGTCATACTCGCTGGGTGTAACCTCCTTGGTTTTACAAAGGTTTAGCGAAGTTTATCGCTGCAAGGCTACTACAATCCCTTGCTCGCCGTATATCTCTCCTACAATGGAATACGCAGGGTTTCTCCAATATGCACCTGTATTCGATCGACCCAAACTTGCAACTTCGTTTGCCATTCGGGCTCCCACGATACGCTGAAACTTTACTGTGTCGCATGAGGTTGGGCGTGGCATTTACGAATTCGTACTCTCGTCTCCTTGGAATGGCGAGCACTTCGGCATGCAACATCTGTGCCTGCGAGGAAACGCTTGAGCACATTCTGTGTCATTGCCCAGCATACCAGACCGAATGACGTACTATGGAAGCCAAGCTCTGTCAGCTGGATTCACGGCCGCTTACAAAAGAGAAGATCCTGGGACCTTGGCCGACGGCTTCCCATACGCGCAAAGCCACGAAAGCCCTTTTGTACTTTTTAAGGACCACCAAACTTCACGACCACTTGTGAAAGAACTGTGCGAGGCCGTGCTGTGTAGTCCCGAGCTGACTATTTATGCTTCTCTTTCTTACTCCTCTTCTTTTCTGTCTCTTTCCGTTCTATTATTCTCCTTTTCCCCCACCCCAAGTGTAGGGTAGCCAACCGAGCCAAGCTTGGTTAACCTCCCTGCCTTTCCTCTCTATTTATCTCTCTCTCTCTCTCTCTCTCTAGCGAGCGTTGGGCCGCATAGCCATGAATACAGTGAACTAGTATATACCATGAACTCGAGGTGGTTAAAGGTGGGAAGTAAACCCGAAGCGCAAGCCGTAAGAAAGTGTGCATGTGCCACCTCTCGTTTAGTCCTTGAAATGTCCGCTGGATGGCGGTGCTTCTATATGGAGAATATATGATGAAAAGATGCGAGATGGTGGTACTTGGAGTGCTGAATAGATGGACGAACGGACACACAGACAGATGCATGGATGGACGCATGAACGGACGCAGGCGCGAGTGCATGGACGAACGCAGGGACGGACGCAAGAACGGACGCACGCACGGACGGGTGGATGGACGCATGGACGGTTACACAGACGTACGCGGGAACTGACGGAAGCAAGAACGAATGGACGGACGAATGCTTCGCCCCACTCCCCATCATTCACTCCGTGGATATGTTGCCATTTTTTTTTTCAATTACTGCTACATGGCGTCCATATCTTACTATAGTGCATACTCGCCGACTTTCTCGCGCAGATTGTCAGATAAACTTTTTATTTCCTCTCTCTAGATAACACACTGTCGTCTTCCCACGACTTTTATCAAAGAAGCACGTGGATACGCCACCATAATTTTTTTTAATTCCTTGCCTCAATGGTAGCTAATATTCAAGATAACTTCAAATTAATGGCCTATATGCCCCATACGTGTTTTTATGTTCGAAGAAAATCGCTACAGCGTACCTTCATTTCGCGTGCAGTGTCGCACTCTGTGATGCTACTCACAATTCATTTCTTTCCTCTTACTCGTCAGTATGCTTAGCTTCACAGCCATTTACGAATAGAAAACACGAATGCGATAGCATATGTTCACCCCCCCTTTGTGTTTCCCAGGCGTCTAAGTGTATCATCAGTGTTACAGATATGACGGTTCCTAAAGGGAGAGGTGCACACTCGGAACTCGAGTTCGATAGCCGCACTAATTGAAAGATTGTATATCAGATCAGTTAAAATGACCCCTATTTTTCTCATTGCGTGGGAACTTATATTTGCATTTTTTCACTAAACTTACTTTTACTTACTTTTACTCACTTTTGATGCCTCACGTGGCAAAAAAGCTAAGACGCTTGTGATGGCAAAGGTGCCTGTGATGCCACCAGATGCCATAATTGCGAGTGTAGAGCACTCTTCCTCTGCGTGTTGGCGTCATCTGGATCGTGGTTTTACTACGAGCTGGTAGGTCACCAATAATCCTACGCATAAACATACGCTCTTTTGTACTCCTTGAAGGTGAAGAAGATAAATTATTTAATGCATGTAACAGCATGGTCTTCTATCGCATTTGATATTTCTTTCTGCAGTAACACAGCAAACTCCTACTACCCCTTCCCATTCACAAAGAAAAGTAAGAACCGCATTTTTTTTGCCCTATGTGCTACCTTACAACCTGCCTTAGGAATACATTCCGTAATTCTCCATTGGTTACCTTCCCAGTTTTCTAATATTTTATCCTCTGAATAGGTGCGTCCGGCACCTCACCTCTTCGACTTATCAGTGACTTGCTTTTCGACATGTCTTTTTTGCTAAGTTGACCATTAAACTGCGCTTTTTTTATTGGAGTTGGGGCTGTCTTGTGACGTAATTCCATTTCACCAGAGTTGACAACGTTACCTTTCCGAAACCGCTACCCTAGTCATTTCTGTTAGTAAAAGGGCCCAACAGCACTCGTCACATTGTCGATCGATTCGTGCTCGCGAAGAAAAGCAGGAACATGTCCCCAGGCCACCAAGTCTTCTTACTCCTATACAAAACAAAGTACCAAGGCGTGAAGAGTCGAGCACACCACTACGCTATTGCTTCTTCCAAAAGCTATTGGCTCTCCTCGGGGCATAAAGGTGTGCTGCTGCACTAACTTACTTGGTTATACCGCAAAGAGCAGCCATCTATTCACTGAGTTATTGCGACCAAAGCTCAACTAAAGAAGCTTAAACGCAAACACACAAGCATTCTTTGTAATAGTATATTTTTTTTCTTTCCAAGGTGGGTAGGAGATCACGTTGCCTCACCTATTGCCATAGGAGGATGTAGTGGTTCTTTTTTTTTTTTTTGAGCTGACAGAAGCTCTATTTTCCAAGAACATGGTTGTCAATGGTATTCTTTGAAAAGGTGTCAGATTCTTTGTGGTATGTATGTTCTGTACTTGGTTCATATTTTGCTTATTCTGCTCTGTTTTTCTCCTCTACCATTCAGGGGAAAGTCAATTTGGGCTTTCTCCTTGCATCGCTGTTGTTGCCATGGGCTGCTATTTGGGTTTGGGAAGAAGCATTCGCGTGGAGCTTTTGCAACATCTTTCCACGCATCCAAGGCGTCGTATTTTCGTTCGCATGAAAATGGTTGCTTCTTTCTGTTCATTGACAGTGTAAAATTACCTGCTTGCCATGACATAATCTGTCCCTTTAAGTAATCAATTTTAACATAAATATAGGATTTTCTTTTCTTAGTTTTCAGATCCTCCCTTTTCTTAGTGTAGGGTAAATACCTCTCTTTCCTCGTTGGTTAACACCTCTGTTTTTCTTTTTTCTTCGTTTCTTCCTCCCAACATCTGTACACTGGGATCTATGTGTTCAGTGTTTTATTTCATTTAAAGGCAACAGTGTGCAGCTATACACGAAAGAGAAATGACAACAAAATCCAGGGTTCTTCATCTCTTTTTCTCTCTCTTTTCGACTTCTTGCTTACTTGCAACCCCTCTTCTTTGTCCTATGCCTTTTCGCGCTCTTCCTGTGTCCAGTAGCATTCTGACAAGCCTAACTAATGAAACAACATAAAGTTGAGCTAGCTTGTTTCAATGCAGGACTAAACAAAATCGGCGTGCAGACACGGGCACTGTCTTGGCGCTGCCTGGATCTCTTCTTTTGTGCCCCTATCTGACTTCGGCCCATGACTGCTTATGTACCCAATTACTCACTGTGGTACTTCAGACCATTTTTAAAGTATAATGGGAAAGTTAACCCTTCATTCTCTTTTGCTTCGAAGGGGAATATGGAAACTTGAGATGAAAAAAAATGGCAGCATATCCACGGAGTGAATGATGGAGAGTTGGGCGAAGCATTCGTCCGTTCATTCGTTCCTGCTTCCGTCCGTTCCTGCGTACATCTGTGTAACCGTCCATGCGTCCATCCACCCATCCGTGCGTGCGTCTGTTCGTGCGTCCATCCCTGCGTTCGTCCATGCATCCGCGCTTGCGTCCGTTCATGCGTCCATCCATGCATTTGTCTGTGTGTCCGTTCGTCCATCTATTCAGCACTCCAAGTACCACCATTTCGCATCTTTTCATCGTATATTCTCCATATAGAAGCACCGCCATCCAGCGGACATTTCAAGGACTAAACGGGAGGTGGCACATGCACACTTTCTTACGGCTTGCGCTTCGGGTTTACTTCCCACCTTTAACCACCTCGAGTTCATGGTATATACTAGTTCACTGTATTCATGGCTATGCGACCCAACGCTCGCTAAACCTTTCTAAAACCAAGGAGGTTACACCCAGCGAGTATAACGTAGCAACCCTTTCTTGTCAGATCGTGCTCAATGTACATGCTAATAGCTGCTAATGGGGATCGCAGCGTGCGCGTTACCTAAAGGCCGAATGCTCCTGTCTCTCATTCTCCCTTAGCAGCCATTAATATGTGCATTGAGCACTATCTTTTATTGTTCAACAACGCACAGAAGAAATCTCTCACCGGAACCACCTTGGGAACAAAATCGTAAGGACCGCTATTTCGGGTATGTGCCACTGGTTGTTAGGTACTACGAGGGATGCACAAGCCAAGCCTTAAGGAACTTCACCCCTAAAATTGGTAAATAGTGGGTGTGTGCTATAGCCGGCAAGTAGACCTGTCTTTTTTAGCCTTGAAGAACGTTGACTCAGACGTCAGCTCACAAAAATACCGCCCCTTTTTAATTTTTATTATTTTCTTTTTCCATTTTAATACCTTCTTTGACGATCGCGTCTGGTGCAACCATTTAGCTCTCGCGAGTACTTCAAGGTCGAGGTAAAAACTTACTGCGCGACAAAACGAAATTTCTGCGCTTTCATTTAGCACATCGTTCAACAGTCATTGTTTAAAAAATTATGTGACTATACTGCGCTGTGTTGACCATGTCATGCGGCATGTTGCGCTTCAATATGCTTATACAAACACACCCAGAGGTCTCTAATAGAGCGAGAAAAAAAATCGAGGTGGCAAAGGTAGTGAAGGCGAACTAGAAAAGACCTTCCAGCGAAACTCTCTATCTGGAAAGTGACGACGCAAGGACAGAAACAGCACTACATGCGGAAACTTCCAATATGTTACTTATTATTGCAATTATATGGGCTGGGCACTCTCGGCTGGACTTTGCCGCTGGCGTTGGCGTCCCCGTCACTCACCGTATATATTATATATATATATATATAGATATATATATATATATTAATCAGCTGCCCGCTCCAAATAAGTTCACGTACTACGTGACGCCAAACATGCGCATAAAAGAGTGTTTTCACACTCGTTGCTTGGCTTATAGATGGCGCTGACTGTCACTCCTACTTCTAAATTCACATATAAACCCAAAAAAGTGGATGGAGGGAAGGCCGCTGTGATAGCTCAGTGGTTAGAGCATCGAACGCGTTATTCGAAGGTCGTAGGTTCGTTTCCTGCTAACGGCTGGCTATTTTTTCATCCACTTTTCTTTCTTCTTATTTACATTTCATTCTAATAACTTCCCCTGTACATTCCTTGGCATTACTGTCTGTTAGATCGAATTAATATTGTGTTAAAACACGGAAAAACGCGCCCTTAGGTATACACTTCTTCCCCTTATTTCATATATATATATATAGATATATATATATATATAGATATATATATATATATATATATAATATATATATATATTATATATATATATATATATATATATAGATATATATATATATATATATATCTATATATATATATATATTATAGTATTGTAATGATGATTGTAGTGGGTCATGCAAATCTCGGCACACACCATTCTCAGTGCTAAGCACGAGACGCTAGGCCCAGACTGTCGCTGATTTTGCTAGCTAGGCCTACGCTCCTACCTGGTCCTCGGATAACAGTTTTGACTGTCTCCGTTGTATATTATAATATATATATATATATAATATATATATATATATATATATATATATATATATATAATATATATATATATATATCCTGCTCACGGCTGGTTATTTTTTTATACACTTCTTTCCCTTATTTTATTGAAACGAGGGTCTCGTACCGGGAGACTTGGTGTCATTAGGTTGTATACGAGGGACTATTAATCAGCTGCCCGCTCATAGTAAGTTCACGTGCAACGTGACGCCAAACATGCGCATAAAAGAGTGTTTTCACACTCGTCGCTTGGCTTATAGATGGCGCTGACTGTCTTTCCTACTTCTAAATTCACATATAAACCCAAAAAAGTGGATGGAGGGAAGGCCGCTGAGGTAGCTCAGTGGTTAGAGCATCGAACGCGTTATTCGAAGGTCGTAGGTTCGTTTTCTGCTCATGGCTGGTTATTTTTTCATCCACTTTTCTTTCTTCTTGTTTACATTCCAGTCTAATAACTTCCCCGGTACATTCCTTGGCATTACTGTCGGTTAGATCTCATTAATATTGTGTTAAAACACGGAAAAACGAGCCCTTAGGTACACACTTCTATATATATATATATATATATATATATATACTCTGTCACGTGGAATCGGACTTGTGTTCTATGAATCGTGGGTGCAAGGCGTTACTCACTCAGCTACCAAGAAGTATGTCCGTCAACGTTTATATGGCACGTTATTTACCTACCACTTACCACTACTGACAGACATCTCGGGGAAAACTATCGTGTTTTCATTATTACCAGCAAGATGGCGCAATGAATGCGCGTCACCACATCGCGTGGCAGCGCGCTGCCACGCGTACTTTGCCCCGCTTAGAGAAGGGGCACAGCGCTCCCTCGCGCGCACTTATTTTGCCATGAAGAGGGTTGTACGTCTTGGCTTGCCTCGGGCTTCACCCGGAACGATTCTGTCGTATTTACCGGGTGTACAAAGGTCACACCTATCATTGCAGCCTTCGTTTGCAAAAAGCGCGTGCTTTTCAGACACAGCAAAGCAACAACTGAGACACGCCTATTCACATGCATCTGTACCTGTGAGTACGTTTTGTGCGTCATTTTTTTGTGACAAACGTGGGGCACCTTTTAATCTGCTTTCCAATTTGCGTGTAGCCTTTCAATTTGTGGCGATAGCGTTCATTGCTTTGCCTTTGCAGCAAAGCTGTTACTTTCTAGAAAAAAATGAGTGTAAATGCTACAAGGTCTAATGCTAACTGATGGATTGTGAAAACTTGATACAAAATCTGCTCACATTTCATTCATGACATAACAAAAAAGGTAAAATACTGTGCCTACTTATTAATAGGTTGAATTCCAAACTTATGCAGTAGAAAGAAACAACTGTGATTTTGCACAAGCAGTATTTCTCTTTACATCGTTCTTCCTTGTAAGCAATGTTTCTCGTGTTTTTCAAATGTGAACCTAATATCATTTAGGCAAGCTGTCAATGCTTCTCCTAAAGAATTACTACCATAAGCTGAGAAAAGTGCACAGAGACAAAAAAGAGAAAAAGGCATAATAACGCAGTTCATAAGGGCAGAAAATATATTGGGCGAGGACCACTTTGGAGTATGGGTGCCCTCCAAGCATCCTTGAAAAATAAACACATTGATAGATCTTCGCTGATCTGTATTTCGACGACCACATCAGACAACTTTCTGGAGTGTATCTGTAATAACACCCCCTCTTTAAAATTGGCAAGCGCCGTCCCTAGCTGGATGTTTGACCCTAATCAAACGGCAAAGATATGCGCGATGATTTTTTCACTGCCTCTGCCGTCACAAGTTGAACTGCCATTACCTTTTATGTAGAAAGCAATTATAAACCTTTACGTCAAACACAGTCCGAAAAGTGTTTTGATATCAGTTGAGGTGGTCTAGCCGGCGGATGGGGTCAAAAAAGAAGGAGATCTAAAAATGCAGAGTTTTGCTTCTGCATCAGTCCTTGACAGCGCACTTGTTTCGTGCATGGCGTACTTCTCAGCCCATTGAGCACTTCCATCAGACTTGTGTTTTTGCACTGCAACGAAAATCTACGCGATTCCTCCGAAACATGATGTTTTTTGTTTGCGCGATGAAGTAATAAAATAACACTCGAATTTCACGAAGTATTTATTCTAGCAGTCAATGGCAACCATTATTTGCTTCTTTGTGATGTCACGAAGAACACGAGACCAAATGATATCTCATTAGAAATTCCTTGCGGTGGAGTTTATTAGTAAGTTACCTTTCCTTCCAGCTTAGCCCTTCGCCTAGTATTTGCAAGAAACCACCAGCTTTATTGCAACCAGGAGTTTTTGAAACGAAATATCTGCGAAAGGAAGCTATCGGGTCTACGTTGCGGCCTATCGACACACATAGTTTGCTGCTGAAAACCGTGGCTTAAGTAACTTGTCTTCGTTTTGAAAGAAAGATCAATTTTCTTGGTTCCTCATTAGGAGAATAGGTTTCTCTATGTTTTATGACATAAACTAAATGTTACACGAAAAGGCAAGCCATGCTACTGAAGTACATCATGGGTAATATATGTTAGGACTGAAAGCGATAAACTAAGTTGGCAGCCTGCTGTGAACAGCTTACTTCCCACATTAGGTTTTTTTTTAATCAGAAGGCGATCTTTATTTTAAGACATTCAAACAATGAATGGGCTTCTACTTTCTTTTTTTGGTAGCTTTTTCAAGGGTACCGTCAACCGAGTTCAAGGATATCACAAAAATTAGTCCTTTTTTGCATTTAGCCTAAGAGCCACTTCAGAGAAAGAGAGAGGCTTCAAGTGAGGGACATTCGTGAAACAAGGTAAGTAGCGGAAACTAGCTCACGGCAAGCGTGCGTACGATCATCCGGGAGTACGTGTGTGTGTGTGTGTGTGTGTGTGTGTGTGTGTGTGTGTGTGTGTGTGTGTGTGTGTGTGTGTGTGTGTGTGTGTGTGTGTGTGTGTGTGTGTGTGTGTGTGTGTGTGTGTGTGTGTGTGTGTGTGTGTGTGTGTGTGTGTGTGTGTGTGTGTGTGTGTGTGTGTGTGTGTGTGTGTGTGTGTGTGTGTGTGTGTGTGTGTGTGTGTGTGTGTGTGTGTGTGTGTGTACATAAATTTGGGTCTTGAAAGAGAGCTTTCAGTGTTTTTGCACAGTAGAAACGCTTATAAGACAACGTCTACATCATTTCAAAACGAAGTCTCTCTCATTAAGTTACTCAGGCATTGCACATGTGAACGTCTATGACGGTACGTAAACGGACATGAGGTGTGACTCTTTGTGACTGTGTTTTCCCAGATGTACACGGTATCAACACAGTTGAAGAACAGCACACGCACACGTCAGCAGCAGTATTCTAAGTTTATTGTTGGCAGAATATCTGACCATTTGTGTATTAGACTACGTGAGGACTTTTTTATAGCTGTTTCAACCAGTGCCTTCACATAAGAGTACCGTGATTCAAGTGTTAGTTTATCAGCATTCAGGCGTCTTAGGACACCGTACGCTGCCTCTTTATTCTGATCAACTCAACTTGAATATCGAAAAACGCATCCTGCCGTTCACCATCTGTTCGCGGTAACTGAGCAGTAGAATCGAAAGTAAAAAAATTCTGCTTCTTATGGCACCAGTTGTCCACAATCTTAGTCCTGTTCATTCCGGATCTCACTACACATGAACCTACTTCACGTGGAATTGAGATATAACAATAATGGGGTAATCCTACTAAGTTACAATCTGTATTCACTATATATTGCAAATCTCCTCACTACAGCGTCTGAACCATTTTCGTAGTTTCACGCTTTAGTAGGCGTCTTCTATCAGTACTGCGAATTGCACCACCCTTGGAAACTTGTGTGCCAGCCGCGCGTTTGTCAGCCTGTAGGAAAGAGCCAGATAAGCCGAATGCGTTCGAGGTCCCAAACTTATGCCGAACAGCGTGCAGTTTTTCGCTGTATCGATCGATAGCACAAGTTATTCAAACATCGTTTGACCGCAAAACCACAAGATACCATCGAAGTGATTTTCAGCTGCTCGTATAATAAATTAGTTAGAAGCTTTTCTGGGCTGAATTTGATTGATTGAGAGCAGGAAAAGTCAAGGCCTATTGATATCAAGTTGCCGTTGCGATAAACGTCGCGGTGATTTGGGAACCACTTCATTTCTGTCATTGCAGCCACTAAAATAGTTTCTATAGATCAGTACACTGCATCATTTAGAACGAAAGCGTGAGAATGTGAGCTATGAGTAGAAAAGCGCAATTCTTGGCTGTACGAGACAAACCACGACATTGCAGTCTGATTGGGAATTGTGCCGAAAACTCAGAGCCGCTAAAAATCTAACTATTTATCTGGCGACTTTATGTCTAGAAAGACACTGAAAGAGTGTTATTCTTCTTGTGAGCACTTGTTCGCCTAATAGCTTATTATTTACTGGTTATAAATTGCAGTAATTACCATCCTAACCATGCGATAATGTGTTTAGAAGGCACGCCTCAATTGGTGACTTATCGAATATTTTTACCATGTCGTGTTCAGAAGGGCGTTATCTAACTAAATACGTGAAAGCGCATGTCGTGGTTTTTTTTTGCATTTCGAACAGATCAATATGAGCACGCTGTCACGAAACCAAATCCATGCCGTGCTGCTGAGCAGCGTGACACGCACGCTGAAAAGCACGGTGGTTGATCGTTCAACTCCAAGCGCTCTTCTTTCAGGTGGAGGCAATCCTATCTTTAGAAACAAGGATGTAATATAGTCACAAGCCATGCACTCTAATACAGTAGGTATCCCTGCAAGCCGGTACCTATTCAGTGTTTTGTTCCAACTGATAAGCTATTTTCAAACGCTGAAAAAGGTTTGAATTATGCCTGAATAATAACTTTTACTGCCATCTTTTTCATAAACAAAGTCCTATAGGTGCAAAATAATAATATATTTGCGAAGTAAGACTCTTCTCGGAGCTGCTTGGCAACACTATCTATTAATACTTGCCATTGCAGAACTATATGCATAAATGTCCTGCAAACAGGTTATTTTCGGCGAAATTGGTGCAGTTCAGTTAGCTTGACACTGAGAAGAAAGACCCCAGAATTTTTTTTCGATTACTAAGGGGGTGTAACACGGCAATATCAGGGTACCGTAACAATGTAGACTATGGCGATAAATTAGGCTGCGCGACAGGACAAAACATGTTCACAACACGAAGTGTGTGCTCGTATCATGGGCTAAACTATAATCGCTGATAAAGCAACCAGCATTACGCTGCAAATCTTGAAGCTAGCTGGGCTCTGCAACTACCTTTCATTAGATAGTGAGAGATGTCTCCACTCTCAATACTTTAAAGGAGACGTTTCGTACTTTGTCCAACAGCTTTCTCTTACACTATCATCCTTCACCGCCCCTTTATTATAATGGAAGTACACCTATATGAAATTTTCGCTCCACTTCTTTGTTCAGACTTCTAGGTTCATTAAGGCGAAGAATGACACCCTTAACAGCAAAATGTTGTTATACAGAAGAGCCGTGGTACTCTAAATAGTTCTTATTTTTTTCAATACAGAAGAACCTAAAACTCTCAACAACGGCCTGGCATTGAAATCAGCTTGCGTAAAGCTCTACTTCGCTTATATTGCCATTAGCTATTCCCACAAAAGCTTCAGTATATTAGAAAATAAATGAAATCACTCCATTTGGTTAGGACATGTTTTTGGGTACTTTCACTTATAACTACACACTACGCTGTTGCCCTTGTTTGACCTCTATGTGCGCAGTCAGCGTACATCCTCCCCACAGCATTGATGAAGGTCACGTCCTGCATGAGGACAGGACACTGCACGCTTTAGAGCGGCTTTTGGTCTTTTATTTTTTCGCCGGAATGCTAAGCACTTTTCGGACACGGGGAGGCCTATCGACAAATTCACTGGAGCGTGAAATGGCACATCTGAAATAGGCTGGGTGGAAGCAGTACCGCTACAACGCTTGTAATCTTCCATCACCAGCGCACATGGACACTGATCGATTTTGTTCGGACTTCCTTCTTTTGTTTTTAGGTGAGTAAGTGAGCTGATAGCGCATGTGCTATCTCCTATCCTACCCGGCCATCTTTACGGTTAAGCGAGCGGATAACCGTGTTAGGGTCGCTCAATTTGTTCCTGAATAGGAGGTCCAGTACAGACATTTGTGGACGATGCGCCGTGACCTGGAAACAAAGAATCATTCAAACCCCCATCGTAGCAAGCGTAAGTCACTACAGGCAACAGCGGCCCCTGAGTGAAGAGGCACCATTTCCTAGCCACTGCCCCGCCGCGGTGGTCTAGTGGCTAAGGTACTCGGCTGCTGACCCGCACGTCGCGGGTTCGAATCCCGGCTGCGGCGGCTGCATTTCCGATGGAGGCGGAAATGTTGTAGCCCCGTGTACTCAGATTTGGGTGCACGTTAAAGAACCCCAGGTGGTCGAAATTTCCGGATCCCTCCCCTACGGCGCCTCTTATAATCATATGGTGGTTTTGGGACGTTAAACCCCACATATCAATCAATAATTTCCTAGCCACTCGTTCCAAATCCTACGAGAAAAATTGGATGAATAGTGGGAAATACTGCGCTGTACTTTACTGCAATCGACGTTGTTTCGCTTGATTTCAAATTTATGAGAAAAGCTCTTTTGTTCGCTTTTAAAAGTTTTGTGTACACTTTCATGAGTGTTTTGTGTACTCGATACAACAGACTGCGAATGTTGCAGCGTGTGACAGTGATGCAGTCTGCAATTGCTGCTGCTCGAAACAATGGCAGAAGACGTAGATCACCACGAATACCACAAGCCTCAAGCGTGAAGTATAGCCGTGCAATAAACATTCATGTGTCTGAATGTATCAAGCATATTGGCACATGCTACCGGTAAGGATCAGAGATATGCGATGCCTTTGACTGTTATATTTTGCGCCATTGAAGTTTCGGTATTTGCGGTAGTCACCTGTCATGTCCATCAATCCAGGCTTATCATTCGGAACACGGATATGCCTAAATAGGCAAGTGATTACTTTATTATGGAAACAACTTTTTTTCTTTTTATATATTGCGCTAACAATGTTGAATCACCAGAAAAGACAGAGACGATTTGTCCAGGGATGCTCCAGTTCCTCAGCCTTAGCAACGCGGCTTCTGTGACGAGTTGGAACAAGTTAATGATAATGTTGCGCAGCGCCAAAAAAAAAAGACAACAAACGAGTGAGGAATCGAAGGACACAACGCATTCTTCCAACTAAAGCTTAATATATTGAGACACAGGCAAAGAAATAAAAGATGAAAACAAGGAAAAAATTCCAAAAGTGAAAATAAGGAAGTGCCTATAAGTCACACACAAGAACTAACAACACCCCTTTTTCCATGACTCGCCAAAAACAAAAGCTCTTTGTCGTTAAGGTGCAAGGAATGCTGCTTACGCATGCGTCCCCAGACCGCTTTTTCTTCCTGGTTTTTATCTTTTCTTGCTATGCCAGTGTGTATATACGTGCGTCTCAATCTAATAAGTCAGCGTGCGTCCTCCCCACAGCACAGGTGGAAGGATGCGCTGTGCTTCCGTTCGCTCGCTCGTTTGTTGTCTGTTTTTTGCGCTGCACTACATTATGATTCCCAAAGACGCACTTATTGCGGTTGTTTTCTAGCAGAAACCCGGTGAAAACACGATCCAATCAAAGCCAGGATTTGTATTTGGCGTCTTTCCATCACACTTAAATTTGTCATCCAGTGTGCTTTGGAGATATCAGATAATGCTGTAGTTTCTTCCCTGCAGCTCCCTCGGCCACCTCTTCTCTCATCTTCTCGGTTTATTACTAGGATGCCAAGAACTACTTAAGTGTGCAAGAAAAGTGTGGTCGTCGTTTTCAAAAGACAGGCCATATAACGCTATCCATCTTAGTTTAGTCAGCTTCATCGCAAGAGGAAAGCGGTGAATTTAATCTGTAAGGTTCAGCTGATAGCAAACGCAAGTATGGTTTATTAGTACACGGTCACGCAAGCTAAATATTATTTGCATAAAAAGAACGTTCTTTCCTTTTTTGTGTTTTTACTTTTTTTTCAATTCTTGGTGTCTAGTTTCGGGAATAACGCAAGTAATGCTAAACTTTGTTGCCTTGATTGTGAAAGGTTGCTTGAGAGTAGATTACCGCCGATCGCAGATTGAACGATTCGCTGTAACGTAGCTTTAGCCGAGGTTGGCCAGTCTTTTTGTTGGCGTTATAACATTATATAGGTTATGAAGCAGCACTAAAAGTGAACAAAGTGAAAATAAACGACAATACGGAGCTCTCAATGTGTATATTGACTTAATACGCACATGAACAAGTTGTACCTTAACCCACCGTGCCTGAATAGGGGCTAGAACTGTGAGACAATTTCACGTTTAACATCAAAGGAGGTAGTCTCACTACACGAAATACCATTTTTTTCTCTTTTTCTTCCGGTAAAATTTCCAGCTACTACTATGCTGCGATATTAGGCGACCAATAAAGTTATGTCGCTTTCTAAAATAGGACAAGTTTATATGACGGCCACCGACAATCATTTACATAAGCTTGCAGTTGTCCTTGAATATACTTCAAAAATCTTACTGACTGTTACAGCTTTAGTACTTACCTCATCGCCTTCCCACTATGTGTCCGGTGATATCGGCAACAATGAAGATTTGGTTTGAGCTATTCCCATTTTTCACGGAATTTGATATAATAGAGCGAGCACAACAAGAAGAAAAACTTGGCTTTCGCTATCCAGTAACTATTGAGCTGTATAAGGTGACCTCATGGCAGACCACTCCACTTTTTTGTAGTATTGCGCCAAGAGCGCTTGTACTATCGTTTATGAACATAGAAATACCAATATTATTCGTCATGATATCCATTCGCTTTAACGTGTCAAAAGCAGATGGGGCATTTACGTGAAAAAATCGTCAGATCTTTCTTGCACACGTACACTCAAGTGAGTTTAAACATTTATCCCAGAAACTTTTTTCAGCTTTACGCACACAGAAGATTTGAAAACTTGCAAAATATACCCACCTGACGCATAATAAGAAGTACAAACTACTAGTACACTTCGACCGCATGTACAAGTATGATAACTTGCTTGTAGTGTCGACGCATTTAGGTACATATCGCTTGCATATATGCTCATGTGTAGATTTCCACTGTGTTCGTTTAAGCTATGTCACACTTTAGACGTGTACTACAAAGTAATGCTGTGTTCACTGTAAGCTAGTAAAGATTTACATGGCACATATTTGTGCCACGGTGTATATTTTGGATAGCGAAATGTTTATCGTGTATGTGCGTTTGTACATAGTGTGAATAAACTTTTTTCTAAATAGTTGGCACCGCTTCTGCGCTGTATTGATTAAAAATACTTCAGGTGAGTCGATACTTATTGAAAATTGCATATTACTCTGAATTGTCAGCGGTGTTTATTAAGCACGCGTGCAAAGAGTCATCGGACTATGTTGGCATGATAGAAAACATTGGAGCTCTACCACTACTGGGGCTCTAAACTGCCGCATGCTTTTCTAAACAGTAAAGTGCCTGCTGATGCGAGTTCCGCCTGTCATTTTAATTTATCGAGTGAGCTTGTTCATTGCTGTGTTATGGCAGAGCATGTTGTAGCGATGCCGAGGCACACTATATAGTACAACAATTATTAATATGCCAAGTGAACCTGTGCCCATGCCTCAAAGTGACTGTAGTCGTCGAAGTCCGAGTCACTCGAATTCTAAACATGTCGTTAAGCTAGCCTCTTCTTTCTCCGCGAACGGCTCACCAGAGCGTGCTGCATATGAGTCGGTTCCGGCCAGACACTTGTGCTGCTATGGTAACTGAGCGACACTACGATACGACGCGCATTGTCTGATATGCATGGAAATGGGAACGCTATTTGAATGCGACCTACATAGCACGGCAATACAGAGCTCTCAGCCATGTTCATCCTCTACATGTGAAGCAATTTTCACCTATCTATCTATCTATCTATCTATCTATCTATCTATCTATCTATCTATCTATTTATCTATCTATCCATCTATCTATCTATCTATCTATCAATCTATCTATCTATCTATCTATTTATCTAATCTATCTATCTATCTATCTATCTATCTATCTATCTATCTATCTATCTACGTCTTCGCCCTTTCGTGGTTGCGTTCCTAATATGGTATATACCGAAATGACATAAGAGACTGTCACTGTATGGCGAACACGATTCTCAGGTCATTACATAAAAAATGCCGCCATATCCACGAAATGAATGATGATGAGTGGGCGAAGCTCCGGAGGTAAACCTGGTGAACCATGAATCCTCCGTACATTTTGCCCACTCGATTTTATTGCAACGCTCCCCCTAGCGTACGTCGCCGCACTATATCGAACGATGACACGCGCCATATGTGGCATCATTCCTATTTTATAACACCTCGCATCTTTCATAATCAACTACACGTACCGCTGTCTAGTTTATAACATCTTGCATCTTTTGGACGGACGGACGGACGGACGGACGGACGGATGGATGGACGGATGGATGGACGGACGGACGGATGGACGGATGGACGGATGGATGAATTGACGGACGGACAGACGGACGGACGGACGGACGAACGGACGGACGGACGGACGGACGGACGGACGGACGGATGGATGGATTGATGGATGGATGGATGGATGGATGGATGGATGGATGGATGGATGGATGGATGGATGGATGGATGGATGGATAGACGGATGGATGGACGGACGGATGGACGGATGGACGGATGGATATGGCTGTACCCTTTAGATCGGGCGGTGGCTAACGTAATACTTAGAACTGAACGAGAGGTGGCTACATACAGGGGACGCACAGCCCACGCCTTAAGGAGCTTCGCTCCTAAAAAAAACAAAACTTCTTTATCGCTTGCGCCATGAAATGCTTTCCACTTGTCACGTGTGACACATACCCGACTACCACTGATTTTAGAAGGAAAGTAAATGAGAGAGATGAAAGGCTGGGATATTGACCATTTTGGCGTAAGTGGCATGCTACCCTGCGCAGGAGAAAAGGAAAGGGGAGATTGAGGCAAGAAAGAACAACGAGCGCGAAAAGGAGCGCACATGCAGACACATAACTTCACAGCGCCGAGTGGCAGTTTTGTGCGTTATAAGGCATCATTAAGAGTCTACAGTCGTTCGTGCAAACCTGTTGTCCTTTGTAATTATGAACTTTTTAGGTCTGCAACATAGCTTATCCTCAGTCTATATCAACCCAGAATTTTATGGTGGCAAGGCATAAAAAAACTACTACCAGAATGCATAGCCGGCTTCAGAAGAGGTAGATGCACAATGGACTGCATTCTGGATTTGGTCACAGATGTGGAAAACCAACGTACGTGAGGAAACATCACTGTCGCTGTATTCTTTGATTTCCAACGAGCATAAAACACAGGTGAGCCACGTTCACGTTCTGGAAGGCTGGGCATTGCAAGAATTTAAGGTCAAGATACTGCATCTTATCGCTGACTTTCTGAGGCACCGGCAATTTTTCGTAGTTAAGCAGAAAGCCCGACGTCAGAACATGAGGTCAACCAAGGAGTGCCACAGGGCAGCATGCTAGGCCCTACTCTCTTTAATGCAGTCATGGCGCTTCTGCCGTATAATCTTCCACCTAAAATCAGATGTTAAGTGTATGCGGATGATATATGGACGTCTGGTTCATCATTTTTCAATGACCAACAGACTTTACAAGAAGAGTTAGATTATGTAGAAAGAGGTATGACACTGAGTCTAGCATAAACAGCCATACTAATGTTCACATTAAGAAGGCCAGATGATTTCCTGATTATTCTGCAAAGCCAGCTTATTAAAATGGTCAGAATTAATAGATTCTTAGGTGTGATTTTAGACCAGAAACTTACGCGGTGGCTTCATGTCCCGTTCCTTGAACTAAAAGTGAATACAGCTATTCGAATCCCCCGACATCTCTGTAGGGCTAAATAGAGTTTATCACAGAGCTGCTATTGACCCTACATGTTGCGTTGATACGCCGCATCGTAAGTTACTCACTGCCTCTGTTGCACGGACTTTCAGCCTTCACTAAAAAAAAAGAAGCTTCACTTGTTATTGGCAAGACGTTTGAGGGTATGTTTGGGGTTGCCACGGTAGCCTTCCCGTGCTCTAGTGTATGAAGAGGCTCGACAACCAACTTTGACAGTACTCCGAGCTAAAGGTATAGCTAGAACTTTATTTATAATTTTCATGCAACATGAAAGCCATCTTTCATCTGGTGAACTAACGCAAATGACGGCAACGCGACAACAGGATAGTGTGTCATCATTCCAGGCAGTACTACCCGCATTTAAACGATGGAAACCTTCAAAACCAGCTGGTACACTGGTGGTTCTCAACGTTATCTGTTAAGTAGATAGCATACGGAAGAAAGCAGACATGGCGCCTCTAGTTGTGGCAGAGATGGTCCGTCATTTTTATATAATTCACAATGAAAAAAAACGAAGATATATACAGATGGATCATGCACTGCAGAAGCGTCTTTATCCCCGTGTGGTCTCAATACTCGAAATTACAGAAAAGAGAATGCACAAATTATCACACAAATCTTCATCAACGACAGAAGAATTGGTGGCTATCTTTGAAGCGGTTAAGCTTGTCTGCGAGAATTCCGAGCAGTGCACAAAAGTGGGTGATAGGCACGGATAGCAAACCTGCCATTCGGCTAATCGAAAATGCGAGATCACTCTACAAAAATGGCGCAATAGCGCAATATATTGCGGAAATTGTGGAATATGCCTCAGCCCAGGGTCGCAACATAGTAATCTAATTGATACCCAGCCGTATTGGAATAAAGGGAAATGAAGACGCTGACAGCTTCGCCAAGAACGCATTGAACGAAGAACGTAATTGGGCAATCCCTGTGTCTGGGTGGGATATTCGACATTTTATTATGCAAGGAGCTAACCATTGTTCGATGGAGAGGTGGTTTGATAGCCCTTAATCAAAAGAATCAATACTTTATGATGTTGATCCGCACGGAAAATTTTCAATAGCTACAGATCTCCCCCGACACTCAGAAACATTAATCCACAGACTTCGACTGGAAGTAGCATACACGAACACTTTCCTGCACAAAATACATAATTCTAACTCCCCGGAATGCCATTGGTGTCATGCAGAAGACAATGTTCGCCAAATTTTTTGGAATGCGTCAAATAGGTGAACGAAAGGGGAAAAAACTAAGCAACAAACTAGCAAGTTTGGACAGACGGCCCCTCATATTAAAAAAGTTCCTCGTATCATAGCCTGAGATGCATCTTCAAAAAAAAAAAGGTGAACATCTTCCTGAGACAGGGCTGGATAAGCGCCTGTGAGAGTGTCACAGAACGAGCGCTAAAAATGGGCGCGCCACCAAATTCTTGCGGTAACGCGCGGCAGAGATGCCGGGAGGTCAAAAGAAAAAAAAAGAAAGCAAACATCCAAGGCTCCCCGGGCGCGCGCTCTCCCCTTGGAAGCGTGGCTTCGCCGACGAACCTCCTCACCCCACATCGGCGGCCGAGATAGGCCGCGAAAGTTCTAGAACGAAAGGGGCGTGGTCATACCGAGTTGAGTCATCGGCCGCGGAGGGCATTCCAACCGTCTCGCCCTCTTCCCAGCCTTCGCTGCGTATCGCGCCGACGAAATGAGGAGAACCTTCTGGAATGTCGCGCGCAAGGTATTTAACCGAGCAGCCGAGATGAGAGATCAGGAGAAGACGGAAGTTAACGCCAGAGCGCGTAGGGATTCCGCCGTGTAGTCAGCGAAGGTTTTGTCCGTAGGGACGAAGCAGGAGATGAAGAGGATTTCCACCTGAGGGGTGACGACTCGAGCTACAGGCAAGAGTGTGTGTTTACCGCTATCGAGCGAAGACGCGTGGCGACAGCTGCGTGTGTGAAGCCGACGTGTTCCGGCGAAGAAGTTTGAAGCTTGGAGAGTGGCCTATTGAAGACGGGAGGTTTCCTGGAAGAGAAACTTTGGCGAGGTTTCCTGGAAGAGAAACTTCGAGGGCACGGAACGACAACAACGCTGGACTTTGAGTGAGTGATTCTCGAAAGAGTATCATCTAGACTTTGGTTCCAAGAACTTTGGACTGAATAGGTTTTCTATCTCTTTAGTCTTTAAGTGTCTTGGTTGTTCAATGCATGCGACTGCATTGTAGTGTGTATTGTTGTCTGTGTCCGTTGTATCGAGTGTGGCTGATTGTACTTTGTAGTACGTTGTTTGATTGGTGACGTATTGTATGTAACTATTGTGGAGTGTGCATTGTTGTGTATTGTTTTCGATCTGCCATTTTTGATAATATAATATTTGTTTTGTTTATCAACTCTCGGCTCTGACTTGTTCTTTGGGCCACAACCGGCGTCCGCTGGCGCGCCAAAAAGGACCACTTCTAAATTGTCCACGCTTTCGTGGTGCGGTTCGGGGGCCAATACTTCGGCCCTTGGAATTAGCCCGGCGATCGCCTCCCCGAATTAACGGGACCGGTGTGACATATAATGTGGCGTCCACGACGGGACCTTTTGGTGCACAGTGTGTCCAAAGTAGTGAGAAAGAGCCTCGAGTTGTGATAGTGCTATCGGAACGATTTTGTGTGTTGTTCAGTGTTCTCGTGACCCAGTGCAGGGGAGTGTTCCGATAGACTGATTTAGGCAAATACTTTTTACACGCGGCAAGGTTTTATTTGCGAGACACAATGGATCTCGAAAAGTTAGTCGCTCTTGGTGAGAAGATGGGTCTTTCTGGCGCCGAACTACGGAAATGGGTAAGCCAGAAGGAGAAAGAGGTGGTGGAGAGAGACAGGTTGGCAGCTGAGAGGGCCAAGGAAGAAAAAGCAGCTGAGCTGGAGAGAGAGAGAGGTTGGCAGCTGCGAGAGAGAAAGAAGAAAGAGAGGCAAAGGAGCGACAGCTGAAAGAAGAAAGAGAGCAACAATTGAAGTTGGAGCTGGAGAAAGAAAAGCTGGCCGCTGAAAGGGCGAGAGAAGAAAGAGAACTGAGGGAGCGACAGCTGAAAGAAGAAAGAGAAGCGGAGATGGCTGAAAGGGAACGGCAGCGGCAGCACGAAATTGAACTCGAGCGGCTCCGTTTGTAACAGCGAAGCAAAACTCCCGTCCAAGCTAGAGTCGAAAGCAGCGAACGGGAAGATCATGGCTTCCGCTTGAACCCAAGCAAGCTGCTCGTGGCGTTTGATGAAAGGAAGGACGACCTTGACGCGTACCTTCACAGATTTGAGACGATCGCAAGGAGCCAGAATTGGCCGGAACATCAATGGGCAACTGCTTTGAGTACTTGCTTGAGTGGTGAAGCGCTCAGTGTGTACGGTAGGCTGACGCCGACCGATGCAGCCAACTATGCCAAGGTGAAAGCTGCTTTGCTGAAGCGATTTAGATTTACTGTAGAAGGTTTCCGGGACAGATTTCGGGCAGGAAAGCCAGCTGATGGTGAGACGGCTACGCAGTATGCCGCCCGACTTTGTCATTATTTCGACAGATGGATTGAACTTTCAGGGACAGCGCAGGAGTATGATGAACTTAGAGAGCTCCTAATTAGAGAACCATTTCTTACTAGTTGCCACCCAAGCCTGTCGCTGTATTTGAAAGAGAGGAAGGCTGAGTCACTTGAAGGAATGCTTGAATTGGCTGATCAATTCTTGGAAGCGCAAGGTGGAACTAATTTGGCCAAGGTCAAGAAGGATTGTCCCGATGATTCGAAGAAATTGGCTCCCGAAGAAAAGAAGCGGGCACCAGAGAGCATTCCGCGATGTTTTCTGTGCAACCGAGTGGGTCATCGCGCGAAAAAATGTCGAACGATCCTTACGAGCCCTACGGCAGTAAAATGTTTTAAGTGTGGTCAGACTGGGCACAAAGCAGACGCATGTCAAAACGGAGCGAGTCAAACTCACCAGGTATCCTGTGTGCAAGCGGCACTGAAATCCGGTAATAATGCCGTCACAGATGGATTCGTAGAGTTGAAAAATGGGGAGAAAATTCCTATTGTGGGTGCTATAATGGCAAAAGAGCCAACCAGTGTTTCGAAGGGAATGCCAACGCTGCCTGGAAAAGTTGTGGACAAAAAGATTACGGTGTTAAGAGATACCGGCAGCTCCACTGTTATCGTGCGGAGAAATTCGGTACGGGAAAGTGAGTTGACAGGCAGAAAAAAAACCGGTTTGCCTAATTGACGGTACGGTTCGGATGCTTCTCGAAGCAGAGATTGAGGTGAAAACCCCGTACTTCAGCGGGAAGGTTACCGCTCTGTGTATGACGACCCCCCTTTACGACCTTGTCATCGGAAACATCGACGGGGCGCGAGGACCGAATGAACCGGAATGTTTGGGAGAAGACCCTAAGATAGAGCCCTCGCCAACCCAGCGACCGCGAGATACAGTGGAGGAGCATCCCGTGACGGATCTCACTAGAGCCCAAGGTGAAGCCGCAGCGCAAGAGACAGCGAATGAGAAGATGATCGAGTTGAACGAGTTCACGTGCTGGGCAGCTGGACGTACGTCGGCACGACCCGAACCGACCGACAGTGTAAAAGTGACGAAGTTGGCCAGCCAAGCCCAATGCCGTGACATGAACGAGCTGGTAAATAAACAGACAGGACCCGTTGAACGCTATGACCCGTTAACGGTTTCGGAAGTGACAAGGATGGCTGAGACGCCGCCTCAGATATCGTCGTTGGAAAAGGCTCACCGAAAAAAAACGAGGGAAACCAAGAAAGGATCGAGCGAACACCGCAAGAAAGGACGCAAGCGCCGCTCGAAATACACAGGATAAGTTCTGAGGTCGAATCATAATGTGTTGGGCAGTGCTGAGTGCCATATCTTGTGTTAATGTTGTGTTATCCTGTGTCACAAGTGTCGAAGTGTCTGTGCTGTGATGTGATGCATAGTGTTTAATTGTTGTAAAGACAGAACTTTGTACGTTTGTATTGTCTAGAATGTGTGATGAAGCGTTGTACTCATGTACCTGCGGTTATATTTCATGTGTGTGAGATTGAATTGTAACGTCCAATTGTATTGAGTGATATATTGTGAATGTGACGTCTCATGAGCGACGGACTATGTTACAGTCTTTGAGTGTGTGGGGACTGTTCGCGCTCGTTTGTGTGGTTCTGAATATTATGAGATAATATTCCTAAAGTGGGGGGCAGTGTCAAAGAACGAGCGCTAAAAATGGGCGCGCCGCCAAATTCTTGCGGTAACGCGCGGCAGAGACGCCGGGAGGTCAAAATAAAAAAAAAGAAAACAAACATCCAAGGCTCCCCGGGCGCGCGCTCTCCCCTTGGAAGCGTGGCTTCACCGACGAACCTCCTCACCCCACATCGGCGGCCGAGATAGGCCGCGAAATTTCTAGAACGAAAGGGGCGTGGTCATACGGAGTTGAGTCATCGGCCGCGGAGGGCATTCCAACCTTCTCGCCCTCTTCCCAGCCTTCGCTGCGTATCGCGCCGACGAAATGACGAGAACCTTCTGGAATGTCGCGCGCAAGGTATTTAACCGAGCAGCCGAGATGAGAGATCAGGAGAAAACAGAAGTTAGCGCCAGAGTGCGGAGGAATTCCGCCGTGTAGTCGGCGAAGGTTTTGTCCGTAGGGACGAAGCAGGAGATGAAGAGGATTTCCACCTGAGGGGTGACGACTCGAGCTACAGGCAAGAGTGTGTGTTTACCGCTATCGAGCGAAGACGCGTGGCGACAGCTGCGGTGGTTTTCTTCACATGACATGTTGCAAAAGTAGTATGGTATGATATCATTGCTTGGCGAACACAAGCGACAGACCCTAACATGAAAATCGTGATATGCGCGTCATGTAACAACATGGCTACATGCCACACTCATGATGCGCTCGCGGCCGTTGCGCTAGCGCCACATATACCAAATTCGGTATAACAATACGTGAATGGATGACGAAGGTATGTGACTGGTGCAACTATGATAATCATAAGATGCGTCTAATATAACAACATGACAACATGTCACGCTCAGAATGCGCTGGCGGCCGTTTCGCTAGCTTCACTTATACCAAACTTGATATTATGGGACGTAAATGGATGATGAAGGTATGGTACTGGGGAAGACATGATAAACTTGAGATGCGTGTCATGTAACAACATGACTACCCGCTACGCTCATGGTGCACTCATGGCCCTTTCGCTAGCTTCGCATGTACATAACTCGGTATTACCCGACGTGAATGGGCGACATAGCTAAACGACACATCCAAACATCATAATCGTGGCATGCGTGTCATGTAACAACATGACTACATGCCACACTGATTATGCGCTCACGGCCGTTTCGCAAGCCTCACATATGCCTAATTTCGTATTAGAGTACGTGAATTGATGACGAAGGTATATGACTGGTGCAAGCATGATAATCATGAGATGCTTGTAATGTAACAACATGACTACATGCCACAGTCAAGACGGCAATACCTTTCGACGTTACGCAGTGCGCGTGCTCGCCGGCGTTGCGACGCCAGGCGCCGGTCTTGCCATACAGTCGCAGGAGCGTGCCGCGCCGCGTTTCAGCGCGTATAACGTCCCTCCATCACGAAAATACGCAGACGCAGTGTTAGCTGGGTAACGCATCGGCGCGAAATGCAGCATGTTGCATTTCGCGCCGGTGGCAGTCGGGCCGCGCCTACGGACTCTGGTTGCGCTTGGCGTCAGACTATAGAGTGTTCGCGTTTTGCTAAAGTAGCGTCGCTCTGCCCAGTGTCCTCGCGCGACAACGTTACTTTGGAGTATACTGGGCCCTTCATGACGCACTCGCAGCCGTTCTGCTAGCTCCACATATACCAAATTCAGTGTTACGTGACGTCAATAGATGACGAAATATATGACTGATTCAAACATGTTACTCCTGCCACGTGTGTCATGTAAAAACATGACAACATACCACGCTCGTAGCGTGCTCGTGGCCGTTTCGCTAGCTCCACATATACTCAATTTGGTATCGCGTGACGTGAATAGATGACGAAGGTAAACGACACATCTGAAAATGATAATCATGATACTGAAGTCATGTACGGCATCATTTACCTCCGCCTCATAACGCTTCGCTGATTTTAAAGTGACATATCAACATTTCTCATTCGTGCTTCGCATACCATCGGTTCCCACTGTACGTGGGATCTGCCAATTTATTACGAAAGGAGGTAACCATTGTTCGATGGAGAAGTGGTTTGATAGCCCTAAATCAAACCAATCAATACTTTATGAAGTTGATCCGCACGACACATTTTCAATAGCGACCGATCTCCCCCGTCACTTAGAAACATTCATCCACAGACTTCGACTGGAAGTAGCATACACAAACAGCTTCCTGCACAAAATACATTGATTTAACTCCCCGGAATGCCATTGTGGTCATGCAGAAGAAAATTTTTTGGAATGCGCCAAATGCGCGAACGAAAGGGGAAAAATCAAGCAACAAACTAGCAAGTTTGGACAGACGGCCCCTCATATTAAAAAAATTACTGGTATCATAGCCTGAGATGCATCTTCAAAAAAAAAAATGCGGACATCTTCCTAAGACCGGGCTGGATAAGCGCCTGTGACAGACAGCCAAGGGTTGAGATATATGAGATTATGTGTTAGTGCATATACCGAAAGTAGAAAATAAAGGTGTGTGTGAAAACATATTATGACTGTGTGAACTGCTGCAAGCAAAGTGTACGTACATTGGCATAATACTTCAAATAGTTTCAGTGTGCCGGTTAACAGAACTTATTGATATGCAGTAGCCGAGGTAATATGGACCTTCACCTCTCCACAGCAAAACAGTTAAAACAGAACAGAACAGCTTGAAGAAGCCCGTGCCTTAGAAAATGTGGCGTTTGTGGAGTGAACGTTTAGTGAAGCATCTAGATGGAAGGAAAGACTAAAAATTGTTCCTTGAACCAGAATCCAACCTGGGCCTTCTGCATGGTACTCCAGCGTTTTACCATAGAGCGACGAAGCGAATCAAAGTACCTCTAGAAAGGAAAGTATAATAGCTCTTGTCAGAAAACCGCGTACTGTGGTTGCAGCGTTGGCTATACGCCTTTGAATTGCTGTAAGGAACAATTGAAAGGCACACCCATGAGTATGCAAGCTACGCAAATAATCGCAGCCTACACTTCCAGGCAGCAAAACTTACATCCTTTCTGTAACATGAGTTCCAGCAATACGTCGGACCATTAGCTACCACTTACACACTAGAGTATATGGCAGGCCAGGTTAGCCGGCAACATACTTCCCAGTTTGCTCAAAGGTGTCCGAATAAAGCTACAAGTACGAAGCCGAAAATTCGTTATTTGAAGCGACTCGATTCTTTTTTCGAATTGAACTTTTTTTTCGGCGAATGTGCCCACACATGACTCTCGCAATGTGTTATTTGCAAGTGTGGTACGCCACAACCGAGAAGTTTATTCATCATTGCAAACACACATCTCTTATCCTGTATTTCTTTGGGAAATGACAGTGAAAAATCTAAGGGTATCGAATAGGCAAAGAAAACTTGATTTCATGAACAATATTTTAAACTCAGAGACATCGATTCAGTGTTATGCGCAATAAGAGCGATGCTTACTTTCTTTCTGGCCACGACCTTGAATGAAACTTCATAAACAGTGTAGTCCACGTGCAAGTGACTGTCAGGGTAATGTGTTTATCAGCGTATGTAATATAACTTTCACCAAGGCACTCGGTGATGGTTATGTCAGGATAAAAGTCAAGCAAACATCATCAGCTCTTAAATAAAATGTTTCTCTTTCTCTTTCTATCTTTCTCTCGACTTCGATGACGATGTCTTGCTTACATTTTATTTCCAATACAAAAGTCATTTGTCAATTATCGGTTAATCAGTTCCTTCGGTAGCAGCCTGCTTATTTGGAAGTATCCGGTTGCCTAAGTTCCCACTAGAGTAGATTGCGGGCGTGCACCCCTTTGTATCCGTCCCACACACCCACGCTTGGTTATCGGCCATGAGCCACTCAGTTTTGAAAAATATTTTGTCGTCCTCAAACAACCTTCGTTTACTTTACTCATGAAATCACACTTTTTGGCCATCATATGACCCTTGCGCCATAAAGCACCACACATCATCGTTGAAGTTCATGCTCATACTAGATATTTTCTTCTTTAATAAAAAACAATAGAACGCAAATTTTTCTGCCCATACAACGTGCAGAGAGAAATATAGAACGGAACAAAGTTACCCTTAAAACATGTAGCATGGTTAAAACAGAATTGCTTTCCAAGAGAAATAAAGTATTTGAACTGTGAGGTTGTGCAAGCTGCTACATAGCGAGAAATGACAACCGACGGTCACTTCAAGCAGTACAAAATTACAAATATGACAACGCCTGACTGCTTCAACGCGGGGCTTTAAATTAAGTCCTCAGCCCGAAGCCCCGACTTGCGACGCTTCCACACCATTTTTTTTTACAGAAGTAAGAGTCTTCAGCCCATAAGTCGTTTCGCACTTCTGGCATTTCGCCCTGCAGCTGGCACGTCATAATTACTACTTAAGATTAAGTAAAAACTTTGCTTCCTCGTGCAAGCGGGTCATCATCGATTCGCTCAGAAGTTAAACAAATGTTTTACCTTGGCAGTCCTGGCAGCCAGCTGTTTCATTTGATGTCGCAATACCAAGCTGTTCTGTTGCTGTGGGGATGCCGAGGAAATTGAATTATCTCTGTATTAGTGTTCGTTTTGTAGTAGCGCCAAAGAGGTCAAGTAAACGCTTGCTCAAAAGGCTATCACTTGATTACGGCACGCCATGGTTTCGTGAGAAAAATGCCCATCAACTTTTACGCTGCACTTATTTTCTGGTTTTTCCTTGACATCAGCCCTCATTGCTCTTTCACTGTGAATGTTTTGTTGTACCTGAAAGAGGTTGCGAAATGTCTTCTTGCCAGCTTAGCAACAACAGTATGGTAATTGTCATGTGTCACAACACTTTCACCGTCCGTTGAACTCAGAAGCCGCATAAGTAATGTGCAACGTGCTGAAGTAACGCAAATAACGTATTCCAACTTCGCGCCAGTGACGTAATATGCATGGATGAGAAGAGCTTCCATAGCGTAATCGATGAGACGCATTTACTTAACGTTATCAATCTGCTGTATATGGCTTTGCCTGCATGGTGACAAGTGACATCAAATTACAGAATACAACAGTCTGGTCCCTAAAGTGTATTACACTTTGTTATAATGAATTTCACTCTTGTTTATCGCTCACCTGAGACACCCCTCTCATCTTCTCAGGCATCCTAATTTAGCACTAGTTTTATTAGTGAAGTACAAATGGCATTTTAAATGCTTACGAAATTGTCAGCATGATTCGTATCTCACCTAGTTCTGTTATTTTCTTCGAGGACGTAATCATCCCTCTGACCCAAGGATACCCAAAATAAAACAAGTGAAACATTTCATATCAAATCTCCCGAGCGTGAACTAACCAAGTATTAACAAAGCAATAAAATTTTTACAGTGCCTGATATTTTTATTTCTTTGTGCATAGAAATATCGAGGTGGAATCCTAATGGTGGATGTCAAAAGAATATTTGCAAAGGTAATATAGTTGTGCCTTGATCAGGGATAAACACCGGCGTGCTTCATATGATCGTACATACGTGGTGAAACCGTTTTTGCCAGTTTTTTCTATTATTTTACGCATGAGTAACTCGGGATTGGCTTTCTGTGTTGTTCTTATGTATCTCCCGAGAAAGTCACAGTTGAATTTCACGCATTTGTGCTTTCCTTCGATGAAGATAGATGAAGAGAAAAGTAGGAAAAAATACACCATCTCTCGCTAAAGAGAACCATGTGTAGATACGAAGTAGCGGCTGCTAAATCTTTCATTGGCGACTACGTTGACGCTGGTGCTAATCGCCGCGCTGCGTCATAGAAAACCCTGGGGACATAGAAAACAAGCACTGATTGATTGTTGCTTGCTACTTGAACTTGCCAATCACAAGTATTGGGTAATTAAAGACAAGATACTCCAATTGGACGCGCAGACCCGCAGCCTGCTTCTAGTTAACGCACACGCTGCGAATTTTTATTCTTCAACAACGTACAGTAGAAATCGCCCTTGGGCACTACCTTTGAGGTCTAGATCCAGAGTCCATATATACAGGGTGTCTAGTGAATGGTTGTACAGCGCGAGCAGTAACTTTTCTTTAATCAGATCTTTGTAAACAAGTGTGAGGACCACAGGACGGCTTTATGCTATCTTACCAAAAAGTACCAAGTCCTCGACATTGTTAACCACTTTTTCTAAACAGAGCTCGCTAGCAGCCACGGCCTACGTTGGCGTTGCGGGGCGAGAGATGGCAAGCATAGTAGGGCAGAAAGAAGGGGATGGGACGCTGTGGAGAGGAATGCCAAGAGGAGAGAGGGGGAGGGGAGTCAGCGTAGGTTAGCAGACGCTTCCTACATTGGCGTTGCGAGGTGAGAGAGGGGACCATAGGAAAGGAGAGAAAAGGCGAGTGGACGCGCATGTACAGTAGGAGTGCTCACGCCGCACACCAGACTGAACTCGACTCTAAGCTGCTTCGCAAATAAAATAGAAAGAGCGAGACAGAAAAAAATAATAAAGAGATAGGAAGAAATAAACACATATGAATGGAGAAAAAAAAGACAAAAACAGGAAAACAGAATATAGAATAGAGAAAGGAAAAGGCAACCGAAGAAAAACAATCGAAATGGCCCCGTTCCGCTCTTTCTTGAGGCTTGACACCCCTAGAGCAAAGTTGCCTTAATCTTTACCTGTATATTTTTTTGTTCATTCATACTGTTAGCATACATGTCAAAACAGGAGTTGCTCCACTGAACACAAAACAACAGTTTCAGATATCAACTCAAAAGGGGAAGAAAACGTCACAACTTGACACGATGCGAAACAAATAAAAATATGCAAAAATGCACCATTCAATATGCACAATGCAGCCAACTGCGCATAACATAGGTTAGCAAGTGAGCTCAATTTCACCAGAATATTTCGTTGAACAATGCACTTTCAGAATGTTTCTCATCATTACAAAGTTCAACGTTCTTTCATAACTTATTCTATGTGTTAACAGCGAATGTGAAGAAACAGATTTTCGAACGATTTGGTGTTGTGCATCAAAGGTTTAATGTGTTTGCTCTTCTTTGTCCACGAATGAGATGGTTCAAAAGTGATAAAGTTTGTGGTCTCAACTTTGTAAACACAATGGAATATACGAAAAAAAGAATTTTATGCTGTTGATGTTCATTTATTCGTGCATTGTAAGGATATGGGCTTTTCTTTTTAAGCTTGTTACTGACGGCGTTGTATGGTAAGAATTAAAAATTAACTTTTAGGTTCTATTTTTACTCCTTCACATTTAACGATGTCATTTGGCGTGTATCAATTTCATATCAGGCATCCATATTCCAGCTACGAAAGAACAATGGTTTTATATCCTGTAAGTCTTACTTCAGGTGTGGGATCACCAAGCCTCTGACGAAGCGTCCAAAGCTTCTTGTAATTTATCACAGATATAGTCTTATGGTGATTCCAAATCAAGTTATCTGTGACGTAAACACCCAGGTATTTATGTTCTGACGCACAGCAGAGTGGCTGCGGCGGCTGCATTTTCGATGGAGGTGAAAATTCTGTAGGCCCGTGTGCTTAAATTTGGGTGCACATTGAAGAACCCTGGGTGGTTGATATTTCCGGAGCCCTTCAGTACGGCACTCCTCACAATCATTTGGTGGTTTTGGGACGTTAAACCCCACATATGATTGTCATCACAGCATTATGGTTCGTGTTCGATGACGTAGGGAAATGAGCGTTGTTTTTTTTCTTTTAATCGGCATCAGAGTGGTTTTGCTAGGGTTCAACTTTATTTGCCTTTTTTACATTAAGAGCCCATCGAGACCAGATGCTCATTAAGCTTTTCCTGGTCGTAGCTTGAAATTACTTTTGAGTAGGTGACTCTCCCGTCCGCATAGTGCCTAATGAAGTGCAGTCTATTGCTTTTCGGCCAGTTCACTCCTTTCCCGGACGTGGAATTTAGCTTATAAAGGCATGCTGCAACCAATGAGTGATATTCAGCTTTCACTCCCTCAATCTTCTTTGTGGTCCGAAATTGGCTTCTTCCTCATGTAGACATGCTCTACAGGCAAAACACGCTCCACAGGCGTCGAAGGGTATAAGTTAAGCAGGTCCGTTGTTGCTGACCTGTGGCGTATGATGGCCGATGGCAAGGCGACTCAGAGCATCACTCTTAGTGCTCGCTTTTGGTCTCACTTTATTTTGGTTGCTTGATTCGAACTGCGGCTCTACTCACAGACGAACATCCCTGAATGAAGGTGTTCCGGTGGCCCAACCATTGGCGTGTCATCTCCTGCATGATCCGTATTAAGCAAGCATCCTCTTCGTTCTTCTTTTTCAGAAAATTTACCTTTACAAGTAAACCTTACCTGTGCAAGTAAAGAACAATTGCTATTTTTAGTAACAACATAGCTTTTCTCTCTGTGCCAAGGTACACATTCAGATATCATGAGAGCAACGGATGGTTCCTGGTTGTACACCTCATGCGAATTGCAAAAACAATGGCAGGTCAAAGGAATGACTAATTTACACTGGGAATTTGATTTGTAATAAGTAAAGAATTAAGCGTTTCATTCAGTATTTTCTTGTGCTACATATATTTAAAATATTTGCAACGTAGTGATGCCAATTTCTTTTCCTTTCAGGTAAGCACATAAAATCTATTTTCGACCTCACCTACATAGTTCAAACTTCGTAAGTACAGTTTTTTACCTCACTCAATTCGGCCAATCCTGCATGTAGGGTACAAATACGTAGTTAGGCATCACACTAAACTTGACTAGTTTTTTTAACCGACAAATTTTATCTATGAAAGGCATATTAATGGAATAACGTGAGTGCCACAGGGGACTTTATTATGAGCACTAAAGAAAGTGAGACAAAAATACGTGTTTCATTTGTATTAAGCTAGCTGTGGTAGGCTAAATTTTTTGGCGCTATATATTCAAAGACTATCTTGTGTACAGCACTCACACATTGAATTTTACTATTTAGGGCAACGTCACTCACGTATTTTTGTTTCCATCACCTTCAGTTAGCGTCGTATTGTCGTCCGAGTATTGTCGTCCGAGTATTGTCGTCCGAGTGAACCCCTCCTGCTACAGGTCTGTAACAGACCGGACTATCTGCTATCAGCATTCGCCCTAGGCGATATCGTCTTCTCCTCCTCTCCACCGTTTCGTGCGCTTTACGTTCCTTCCTTTTCTTTCTTTCCCCCTTCCCCGCTGTGAGCGCGGCTACTTAAGCCCAGCAAATAAACGGCCAGGGGTCTTTCGTTATGGCGAGGCCCAGCCACGTGTTCATCGTCGTCTTGTCTCTGAACTAAACGATACAAATGACTTACATCAGAGCAAAAGTAGCATTCAGTTTTAGGATTCGTAATGACACTTCATGATGTCCCGAAAAATTGCGCACAGTAGTCGTCCTGCTAGAAGTTTTGATGCCACATTTTCATCCATGAGTGCTCTATTATAGATGTGCAAGATAAAACGTCATACAATAAGAATTTGCGTCAGGCCATACAGTCTAGTTAACATGCAATTCAAACAGCGTAAGTACAAAATACAAAGCCGCTGCAAAGTCACAATCAGTTAATGACTGTTACCTTTCAGTATTTTGAAACTCCACGAGGCATCGCTTTTATCGTGAACGTTACTACTACGAGAAAGCAATCCTACAAACAATATTTCTGGGGAAATTGCACAAAGAACACGAATCAGCTGGTTATTATGTTAGTAGTGCACCTATATCGAATAACAGGGCACTTTCTCCCGTAAAGCAGCTTCAAGAAATACAATAGTTTTGTAGTGTATTGATAGAAACTGTTATTATTTATGAGCAATTGATTGACTAGGTGAAAGATACGCTTATTCTGACTTTGTCTGTACTCTACATGCAAAATAATTTGCTGTGAATGGCAGGATATTTATGATGCATCAAACAAAATATCACGAGCTTCTGTAGTAGACGAATTCAATGAAAGACTCCGACCCGTCCACGTTTTCACACCAACAACAATTTTGGCACGATGTCTAGCCATGTAATCTCGTTAAGTGCCGTTAAAGTAAAGAGGATGTGCTCTTGGTGCTGCGCATGTGAAGAACTATTGGGGTGTAACCGAACAAGCTTCGCATACCCCGAATTTCCTGAGGGATAGACGTTGCTTTTGCCAAACGTTGCAAGGTGTCTAGTTAGCGCCCAATATTAACAGTGTAAGTACGAACCACAAGGCTGTTCTTGCGAAAAAATTGTTTTCCAGAAAATCATCTAAGTGGAATTGGCTCTATCTTTATTCATACGTGACGGACATTTTTATATTTGCATGGGACTGAAAATATTGAATGGAATTTGTAAGCTCTGAAGTTGAACACCTCACTTCTTGACATTTTTCAAAGCATTTGTCATAGTTAATCAAAACGAAGATAATATTACAAATATGCAGTAATATTTTGGATGCAGGAATAAGTATGTAGTCTATTTCGAAGACAACGAATTTGTCCAGTGTCATGCTGTATCATCCCTTGACTGTTATTCGTAACCGAAAAAGTTTTAAATTCTGTATCGTGAAATCTTTCTTGTCCGACACACAAAGGAATTGGTTTTTAAATCAGTCAAGATTGAGTTACAATGAGTATAGCAAGTCCACCTGAAAAACCAACTATATTTTTGGCGCAGCACGACACCAACTATGACACGAGCACAATAATGCTGTCATCCATCTTATTGTTGAGCAATGAAAAGGCAGGCCCGGACTGTCAATGAACATTGCAGACAATGGTTGGTAATGTGGACACAAATTCTAATGCACTCTAATAGGTAATCGACTTTAGTACACGATGCATTCCACCAGGCCCCCTTTTCAAAAAGTACACTTCTCACTTGCTTCACTTCACTCGTGAAGCGATCACTGCGATACGGAAAAAAACTAATCCGATCCCACGTTCCTTGGAATTGATGTTATGCGAACCATTCGGGGGAAAGGTGGCCCTGTTGTAGTTTTTTTATTGAGTGACACGTCATTAAATGACGCCAAATATATCTACAAATGTTGCACGCATAGACACATGTTGAAGAGTTGCAGATGTTTAGATAACCAGTTGTTTGCACTTGCGCAATGATGCCAACTGGCACATACGTATTAGCCGCTCCAGAAGCTAATATGAAGCGCTGATGCTCGCGAGGATGCTGGCGAGGATGCTGGCAAGGATACTGGCGAGGATACTGGCCCTGAATACTGCTACATTAATCAACTTACCAACTTACCATTATGACAACTTACCACAATCGACGTTAACCCGGCGTGACGGCTGTATCAAATAAGTACATATGTAGTGTTTATAAAATTGGGTAGGTAGCACTGCAACCCGTATTGACGTTCCGCGAATATTAGAGTCTATTTGAAAAGTACTTCCGAGACCTGCTGGCGTAGCTCTGTGGTAAAATGCTTCATCGTCACGCAGATTGGTTCGGATCGATTTTATCTAGGACCCTGGCATTTATTCTTTGCATTCGGCGGGTCGATGCTACCGATGCCAGACATTTCTCAACGCTCACGTGTTAAAATTACCCATGTGTGTTTTCGTCGTTCCTGGGTACATACTAAGTGTCAATGAACTGTATCATATATCTGCATACCAGTGGCACATACACTCCCGTAGGTATGTGCCATTAGAACATGAATCTATGCATATTACAGCAATTACAGAAACAAAGCAACTTCGTCACCTGGCACGTAGTCTGAGTCTGCAGGAGTGGAACACCCCAAGCATAAGACATACGAGACTATACCAAATAAACCCTCGGCTGGAACTTCGACCTCCATCCGGACTTCATCGACGTGAAGCTTCACTTCTTTGTCGCCTTTGGTTGGGGGTTGCCTTCACAAAAGCATATAGAACCCTCATCGAATTGACCGACAATGCGGAATGCGACGTCTGCTGCACTGAAGAAGACATCGACCATCTGATATGCCATTGCCCTCGATTTGCCTCTGAAAGACAGAAGCTTTCGGACGCATTGCGACAATTGGACGATCGGCCACTCTCTGTGCAGATGCTACTGGAACACCGTCATCGCCTTTCATCGGCTAAAAAAGCAGTCAAAGCTGTCTTGTGCTTTTTGAGGACTACAGGCCTATGTGACCAACTTTAACTTTTGTGTTGTGCCACCGCTGCATACGCGCCAGCCGATTGACTGACAATCCTCTTTTTTTTCTCTCTCTCTCTTTCTCTACTCTTTCCTCTCTCTCTCTCATCTTTATGCCCCTTTCTATTCCCCCAGCGTAGGGTAGCAAACCGGGCACGTGCCTGGTTAACCTCACTGCCATCCCTCTTGTTGTTTACTCCCCCTCCCCCACAGAAACAATGCGGCAATATTACGTGTTGTAGTATTGAAGCCTGTATACAACGTGTTTTTTTAAGCACAAAGTTACTTCCACTGCATTTACTACCAGGTGCGTAGCCGTGTGGTAAAAAAACCTGCTGAGGACCAAACCCAGGCAAACGGCCTGGGTTCGGTCCTCGCTCTCACGCAGAGAGTTTATATGTTTTAGTTGCGTCCTTCTGGATGTTTCGGTCACGGACAAGATCATCATTCTTTGCTCGCAACTGCTGATGCTGACACTGGCATTTTTGTGAAACCAGCTATTCAACGCTACATTTTGAAATAATTGAGTGTGGTGAATGGGCCAAATAAGGGAATTGAATGTGTAAACGTAAATTATTAGAGCATATATTACGGCCTGCAAAGATAACGCTTAAGTTTGAGCCAACTGTTTCCTTAATTGTTTTTATTATTTGCTCTGTAAGATATCCGTTGTAACTACCGACTCGAAAATCGCACTCTTTAAAAAGCTTACTGCAGCTGCACGTGAAGATGACTGTGTAGGTACTAGTTTATAAAGACATTCGCTTGGTCTCCAACTAAAACAGTTGGAGCAGCAGCTACTTATTCGGCGTTTGGAACACGATAGATAGGCATAAGCTTTTCTCGGTGATTAATTACTCGCAGAAAGCTCTACATTTAAAGAGAGCCTATGAAAGTGAAAGTGGTACTGAAGGGCCTGCATACTTGCTTTAAAACTCACAGCAAATGTGTTTCGTCACGTTATGGGATAGTGATCGACGGTTTGTCGAGTCGGCTCACACTCTTTTATGTACGAAATCTAACGTATTTTCATGAAAGGAAGAAAAAATGGGATCACCTGCTTTTTCAGTTCTCCTTTTCTGGTTTTCTGGCTATATATTACCGTGTTTTTGTTATACGAAATAGCAACAAATATATGGATTGATTAACGCGTTTATAATTCAATTGGCATTTCGATTGACATGTCCTGTGAAAAACAAGATTATTTTATTATTGTGGGGAAGTTAGAAGAAAACATAGAAAGCCATATCGTCTTGTGTGACGATCCAAAATAAACTTTTAATTACGAAAATCTGCGTTGTTCAAATTAGTTCTATAGTAGCACTTCACAAATAGAATAATTAGGAGATTAATTATTAGTAACTTTTAAAGTGCTTGGTCTTTTGTTTAGTTATAATTTATCAAAAAGAACTCCTTGGCACTCTCGTTGTTGAACAATTCCAAAGTATCTGGTTATTGCCAGAATAACAAGACTAAAAAAAGCACTGGAGTGGAGGTAATTACCTTTGTTTCAAACGTCCAAAGAAGGTTCTGCTACAGCGATGCGCTCATCTAATTTATCCGATGAAGGGCTGAATACGTCACGAAGAGAAAAACATGGCAGCTTATTGTGAAAAAATTCTGCAATTAAGTTAGTTTTCAATACGCCTTTTTCTTATCTCTTTTAGTTGTGCAGAGATTTTGAATTTGTAAAACATAACACATTAATATATTAGTGCCTAAACGTTTCAGAACTTCCTGTCAGAGCAATTATCTGGAGCAGATCAAAATGTGTGGCCGATACAAATTGCTTTGACATGCTTAAAAGCACGCTGTCTGTTCTCAAGCTATCTTTTTTCTCTTATTTTTGCGCGAACGCTCCTTTCAGTAATTGCGATGACAGGCGAAGAGAAAAAAAAAGATATTGATTTACCGGGGGATCGAGTGCTTCACTCTTTCAAGTGAGGCTCTCTTTTTGACGAGGAGAGCAAAGTGCAGTGATTGCTGATTTTTAAAATGCGAAGCATTTCTTTGCGTACTGCAAGCCCTTTCGGCGTCTATTTGTTAATTATCTATCTATCTATCTACCTATATATATATATATATATATATATATATATATATATATATATATATATATATATATATATATATATATATATATATATATATATATATATATATCATCGCTAACGTTTCGGTGCTTTCATTATTACCCCTTGGCGTTGAATTAAACCAAAGTGGCACATACCCGGGGGAAGTTATATATGTGCAACTGTTAACTGGTATGTGGGTGTGTGCCAGAGGTGTTTGACAGTTTATGTCTACCCGGGAATGGTGAGAGTACACATATATAGATTTAACGCTTGATGAATTAGAAAAAGCGGACATCGGCAGCGTTGACCGGACAAATGCAAAATATAAATGTCATTGTCGCAGCAGAAATAGAATCCTAGCAATCTCCGTGCCAATCAAATATAATACCACAGAGCCACGTTATGTCTTCTAACTACCTTTTAAATGAACACTGATGTTCATAAAACTTCAATTGTGGTTGCAGTGCCGGCTTTACAATTTCATAAACATTCAAATGTACTCCAACAATTCAGCCATCACGTCGGTTCACCATCAATTTTAGCCAGTTGTCATCCGCTTATATTTATGTGGCAGTGTTTAGGGCTACGATCATTGTGAGCAACAGCACTTCGTATCAGCTTACCACTTCTGGTGTTGCTGATATCCACATTGCTGTAGGCATCGTTGCGCAACTGTAAACAACTAGGGATAGAAAACACATCCAGCTTGGTATTGTATGTCTGTGCGTGCATTTTTGCATATCTTTAGCACAACTTCGTAACGTTTCACTCAATAAAAAAATTACAAGAAAGTCAGCTGCATGCGCATGCTTCACATAACATCGGTTTCCAAGGTACGTAGAATCTGCCAAGTTTTTTTTTTTAAATAACTACAGCTACTTCTTTTTTCTACTCATGTTCTGCAATTTTGTACGGACTAATTTTAACTTCTTCGCTGGCCATGCTAAAGAGGGCGGGTATTACTCAAAGGTTAGCTGAATTTTTTTTTTTCATTCCATTCACTTTTAGGCATCCGGACAGGGTTAACATTTCATTGCGTGCTGTCACTCATTGTTAATGAAAGATGTCTTCTCTACAGCTCTATTAACCTGTATCAAACGCTGTAAACATATCTGTAGTATTTGATTATTTCAGCGTCGTTTTAACATTTACAAAGTCTTCACTTAAGCTGATAAAAACCCTGGACCACCTGTGGCGCGTACCCATGTACCACGTGGCATGCTATGCAGGCAAGTGACGCGTGCGCACACA
Organism: Rhipicephalus microplus; assembly: GCF_013339725.1. Taxonomy (NCBI): domain Eukaryota; kingdom Metazoa; phylum Arthropoda; class Arachnida; order Ixodida; family Ixodidae; genus Rhipicephalus; species Rhipicephalus microplus. Next base: position 89,625,586 of record NC_051170.1, read on the forward strand.
TGCGTATCGTGCATGGCGTAGAGGAGATTGAATGGGTGAGCAGCTTCGATTACCTGGTGTTCATTACTGTGTACTGATGCTGTCGAGACCCCAAATTACTTGCAATATTTTGCCTTCCTTTATTTGCAGCTGCCACAGCCTGGATCAGAACTGCGGCATTCGCGTCAGCAGCCGAGCAGCATAAGCATTGAGCGAATGGGTGCACCAATGAAAAAAAAAAAAGAAAACCTAGAACACTTGTTCAAATATGTGATTAAGATGGAATTTTTATACTGCACCCGAGTTTCTGAAGTATAATTTGCATTTAAAAATAATATAGAAAAAACGTTATTAATAACTGTTAAAAAAGCGATGAATTAAAGCAAGCAAGTGTGGTTGCAATAACACCAAGAGTTTATTAAACACGGGGTATCAGTTATTCTAAAAAAAAGGAAGTATCAAGACCACTCAATGAAAATATCTCACACTTCCAAGGCATTCGTAACGTGATGTTCCGCTGACTAGGAAGCATTCAGAATAATGGGATCTGCAATCATCGCTTAACTCTATACTGTTTTCCTCAAACCTTTATAGTTATAGGGATCAACATTCACTGTGTAGCCGAATCCCAGTGCTGAGATTAGGTGTCTGGGTCCGAAGTCCAAAGATCAACGAAGAAAAGTTTATTCTCGGTTTTTCCGATGGTGGCTCTTTTTATTTGGTGAATAAATCAACTTATTGGGATTACTTTAATAGCGATCACATGTGACGCAAGCTTACGAACAGGAAGAAAACTACGGGTATAATGTTTTCTGTATTTTCTCTCTCTCACTCTTCCCGAAATTTCTTTTCTATCATCTTTTATTCCCCTCACCCCTTTCCCCAGCCCAGAATAGCCAGCAGGTCTAAGAACGGGCTAAGCTTCTTGTCCTTCCGCTTAATCTTTTCTCCTCCGCCTCCTCCTTACACGTGTGATTATTGTTATCTTCATAGTCATTCGTTATTTCTTCACACTATTGTTGAGCTTTCTATAATTTACGGTGTGTAATTGACGCTTAGTACCGATGCAACTGGCTCCTTGTCCAGGACCCCGGAAATGGTTGACCTCGTTTATGTGGTTTATATTATGTGAAAAAAAAACCACGTTAAATGGCACACTCAGTCTGTTGCTTATGGGCTGGCCGCCACAAACAATTCACTTATGTGACCCCTGCTCACATCACTCAAGACACTAGCGTTTTGTTTCTACATGTTCCCCAATACGAGCGTTAGGTTTTCAACGTTTCCCAATGCAGAGCTTCAAACAACTTCAACAGTATATGGTCTGTTTTGTTATCAGTTCATATCTACCCAGTCGGAGAAACAATGAGGTTCTGCATGAAACAGTTCCAATATATTTCACGGTGGAGTAAATTTGCGGATATTCCTAAACAAAAACAAGAGCAGTACTCCAGTATTACGCGATGAAAATGAAGACTGCTTGCATCTAATATGTCTGGTTCCATTTTTTGTTGGCTTATAGTAATGAAGATATTCAGACTGTTGGTATCATTTTGCACATAATATGTTCAGAAAAAAAAGTGCGAACTTTTTTCTTACAATTACATTCGCTGACGTGCTGAACCATCGTCGCCGCGTGCATGAAACATGCGTGACGTCTTCTCATTTTATCATAAAGCCCCTGAAAATAAGCGACAATATGTTGCATATGATATTGCAACAAATCTCTGCATTTTTCTGCTCCTATTTTGTGGTAAATGGTCAACAAGTACATTTCCTTATGCGTACTTATTATATTAACAGAATTTATCGAGAGAAAAAAAACTGTGCCCCCACGCTTTATGTGTGCGAAGAAAATATTTAATTTTGATCACAACTGTTGAATTTTGCTCTGGGAAGTGTGCTTTCTTTTCATTTTCATTAGTTCGGATCAAAGACGGAGACCAGAAGGTATGAGTGTGTCTTCAAAGTGAGAATTGATATAAAACAAAGGTGGCGACGACCCTTATGAAAGGCCGCTGCTGGTAGGCGCAAAAACCTTAAAGGGACTATGACATGGTAGCTCAAGCATTTGTGGTTTTCAGAGAACAGCAGATATAAAGGGCCTATGATGCCTATACTGGTATAAAAAGTGCGACGTAAAGATATTTCACTACAAAACAGGCTCTATAGGTCACCGGCTGTGAATCCCGCCCACCGCCGACGACCGCTATTTTGCCATGGCGCCAGTGACGTCACGTGCCGCAAGGAGTGGTACCGTAGTCTTCTGCCACAGTTTAAGCCCCTGCAAATTATTGAGTTTCAGCGCCAAGCTGAAGAAAGCTCTCATGTCTTGATTTCACGCACTGCTTACCGCGGAAAGTATGGTTCACCGGAATGCAGGCGCTAGCAAATCCAGCGGCTTTTTACCTCATGACTCGTGAGTGCACCGGTGTTGCCCGACTATCAGGCTGGTCGCGTGTCTCAAAAAATATTCAAATATGAATTAGGCGCTTAGCCGAATGCCCCGAAATTTCCCACCTTACCTGTGAATGCTTGAATACTAACCAACATAACACAGACGATGATCGAAAATCGGACCCCGCTACGGTGGTCTAGTGGCTAAGTACACGGATACTGACCCGCACGTCGTGGGATCGAATCCCGGCTACAGCGGCTGCATTTCCGATGGAGGCGGAAATGTTGTAGGCTCCTGTGCTCAGATTTGGGTGCACGCTAAAGAACCCCAAGCGGTCAAAATTTCCGGAGTCCTCCACTACGGTGTATCTCATAATCATGTGTTGGTTTTGGTACGTTAAAACGCACATATCAATCAATCGAAAATCGGTTGTCATAACCCCTTTAAAACAAAATTTGTACTTCCAATTCATTTCCTCAGCATAATTTTATTGGAACTGAGAACACATAAATTTGTCCGAGGACGCAGCATACGGAGTCTCATATCGTTCATAGAACTGCCTTGGTAGCAAAACTTCAGTCCTTGAGAAATTAAATCAAGGTCTGTGTTCCCACATATCATCGAGGTTCCTGGTGCTTGTTGAGAAAGCTTTCTTCTGGAAGATGTTTCTCTCAGGGCATGAGTAATGTTCTTGTGCTTTTCACGGCTTGGAGGCCCAAAAAAGCAGTGAAATCGAAGACTGTTAAAATGGTCGGTCGTTCGTGCTTCTATTACACTCTGTGATTGTCCGCTGCTTTCAAGCCGCGTCCTTCCTACTGCATATTTTTTTTTTTTGCGGAGGCCTTTCGTGCGCGAAAAGTTATCATCCCTGTTTGGGGGACAACTTCTTTTGAAAGCTATTTCAAGAAAACTCTCAGTGTTGGTTTATCGCTTTCGATCCAGTAATGGCTATATATATATATATATATATATATATATATATATATATATATATATATATATATATATATATATATATATATATATATATGTATGTATATATATATATATATATATATATAGAAAAAAAGCTTTTACGAATTCACTTCTCAAGCCGGCCGTGATTGTTCATCAATGACATACACTATAAGTACAGGTTATCGAATGTTCTGTTATTTTTTACGTTCTTTTGGTATTTGCTGCAAACATTTTTACATGGTCTTCTTTCAGTTTTTGCTAAACCTTCACAGCAACAGTATTCTCTTGAAGAATTTTGAGCCCTACTGTCAAGTTTCTTCTAGAAAACGTTGTCAGCAGCACTTTATGTTGCCCCTGTGCTCACATATTTTATTCGCATAACAAGCAGTCACGAGCAATCATTTTGTTTACTTTGAGGCAAAGATCGTTAGCCATAACTACGGCATATTGTTATTATACTATTCGATGCCACCCTCTGTGCTAGAAGACCGTAGCTATGTTACCATAGTTAGAAAGTTTATGCCAGTGTTCCGTGGCCCCATTGGTTGAATCGCGCATATTACGCATGTCCTTGACTTCCAACCAACAACACAGGCGTAACTCTTAAGGCCAAACCTCATAAGCGCGAAAATGCACGTGACAGCGACAAGCGACGCGACGTAGATCGGCTTCGCGGGATCAGTCGCTAGCGCAGGCAAACGTCATTCACGCAAAGGCTTCGGCGAGCGAATTCCACTGTTGCTGGCATGAGGCCGTCTACTCGCACCAAGAAAACCGCGTAGCGAGCGGTATGCAATTTAAAAATAAGATATATTGTAGTGTAATAAAACGAAAAGTGTTTATTATTGCCTTGCAGCTCTTTTTTATATGCACATGCGTAATAAACATTGCGTTATTTCTTGTTGCACATACGTGACTCGGGCAGGGTCACGTGCACCTATGTAGTCTGTCTTTTCCGGTATTTCGCTATTGGCTGCTTGAGCCCAGCACTTCCGGGCGATGAGTGACGGTTTCCAAATCTGGAGAACCGAGCGATCGCGCGAAAACGAGCACGCGACACGTCGCGCGAATGCCCTGTTTCGTCGCTCATAGCGTCGCTCGTCGCTGTCGCGTGCATTTTCGCGCTTATGAGGTTTGGCCCTTATGCGCACGGGGTCTTATTTCCTCTCCGCACTCCTAAGGCTGCAGGCTGTTTGTAGCGCGCACCTAACGCATCAGTGGCATTCGATTTTTCTGGCTGACGCAGATATCCCTGCCATCAGCGGGAGAGCGCAGAACATTCTAAATGCAAATGACTCCCCGATTCGTAATTACAGAATGCATTATCGACGTCAAGCAATAATTCCTCTTTTTTTCTTCTTGTTCAATAAGTTACAATAAGTGAGTAATAATTCTTACTAAAGTACTTATGTGTTGTACATTGCTTCACATATATAAACACAACGCCTGAAACGAGGCTACTCTTTATAGTACTGCATAAACGAACAATGCAATAATAAAGAATATTACAATATTCGAAGCTCCTTTAATAAACTGTTTTTGTACTCCAATACGAACATTCTGAATCTCTTTTCTGTTCACACTCCAGAAGGAAAAGAAAAATGGCAGTGTTAAAAATGGAAGATTGGCTCCGACGCGATTCCCTTATACGCTGATTCAAGGCTGACTTCCGAACTCTCTGCTTTTTAATAAATTATCTTTCTCTCCCTAAGGCCTCACCACAAAGACGCGTTGAAGTGACTCTACAAGCCACGCTATAACACCTAGGTGCGATCAAGCCTTAACTGGCAAGTGTTAGATCAGGCCTTCCCGCTGAAGTCTTAAATGTGTGTCCTATTATTGTTTTTAAGCTACGTTGTTCATTGCTTTAATGTGACAATATTGCGTAGGCGGGAACGACCATCTCTTTTACAAAGACAAAACTGGCAGTGGTAATAGAAGAAGGCCTTTGCTAAACCTTGTTCGCTTCAAATGTTATTTACAGAGCCAGTAAAACAGTTTACTTTTTAAGTGATCAGCAGCTGATTGAGAATACGCAAGGTCGATCCCCGCATTTAGACGAGCCTAGTTGCTTAAGACTGGTGCACATAGATGTACCGGCACGCTACGGAACCCTAGATGATTAAACCTTCCGGACTCTCCCACCGTTGTTTGAAGCTTCAGCATCTGTACGATATTAAAGTCTTCTTGAAACAAACTAGCCAAGAAATTGGCTGCAACTCAGCTTTGCTAGGCCCAGTGATGCAACCGAGAGCTTTTTGTACTTGGTTAGGCTTGTTTACCCTCGTAACGGAAGCACAGATTGCCAACCAAACCTTATCGCTAGTCGTACGTGCTGTACCTCAAGAACTTAGTACAGTTGCTTGTTTAGTTTCCAAAGTCGTCACAGAAGTTTAATTCGAGGCGTCCATTGTCGCAGCTGAAGGTCATCTGTGTCGTCTTTCTGCGTCTTTCTCCTGAAGACTAGCTCACCGAAGTTCCTACTCATCACTCATTTCAGCCTACCAGTTTCCGCTCTGGTGTTCCCGTTTCCGCCGTAAAGGGGTGCTCAACAGGCCCCATAACAAGTGTTAGTTTGACCGTGGCAGTTGTGTGTACGATGAAGAGCATTGTGGCACAACCTTTTTTTTTCAATTGGTCCATTGCGAGCTTAGACAACTGGTATTTTGAAGCGAATTGAAACCATGATGCGAGAAGGCGAACTTGAAACCCTTGCTGCTCACTCCGTGTAGCCTTCTCAGGCCAAATCTCTTTTGTATCCTCTCCGACATCCGAGCAAAAGGTCACACGCGCATGACGTGCCTGAGCAAGCCCAACACCCAAGCATGCTGGCGTTGTTGTTTGGTGATCAGCTTTACTTTGTGGTTCACTGCCCGTTTTTGCGGGATGGATGCCTCAGCGCACGCTCGTTTCGAAACGCTGGCCAAGACGTGGTTGAATAGAGTAGCATAATGACTGCTTGAACGCGCAGCACCATTGATTTTGTTTCCAGCTCTGGGCTGGCGTCTGCTCGGGGCGCTAACTGTGGAAACATGAACGCACGTGATACGCAGGCATGTCATCCCCGCATCTCATTGCGATTCACGATAACAAAATGAAAAATACGCACAAGTTCCCTTTGGGCATCTCATTATTTGTCTGAACTGTTAATCATCTATTCAGGCAACAAACTGAACAAACTGTAGATGTCGTTGGAAATATTGTTTGCCGTGTCACGTGTTATGTTGACCACGTCAAAGCCCAGTCGTCACGTAGAGGACCGACGTCACAGAACTGCCGTCTACGTATGTGTCAATTCCGTCGTCTACGTCTCCTCGTTCTCTGGGCGCGCACACGCGAAATAATGGACAAGTAGCGTTCATATTGAAATTTAACCCATTTTCACGGTGCTTAGCGTTGCGAATTACGGCATACGTGATCTAGAATGCCCAGTTTATGTAGTGCGCGCGTCAACTAAAAACTATGAAACCTGGTGAGAGGCCGTTTCACTTATTTACAAGCCGAGCGACATCCGCACGACGGTCCGACACAGCATGCCATTTTCGGTACTGGGGCCGCGCAAACAACATCGCCACAGATGAACCAGCGTCCACGCTCTTCCTTCTATCGCGATACTACGGCACAACGGTTGAACTGAAGCAATCACCCACTCACGCAACGTGGCACAGAGAGTAGTGAGTCCCGTCGTTAATCACGCGGACACGGGTCACTATGCCTAGTTTTTCATCCAATACCGTGGTCGGAGCAACCGTGGTGGTGGTGGTGGTGGTGGTGCTACTGTCAAACATTTTATTTAGAAACGCGCTACAGAGTTTTTGTGTGCCTGAGTGTCAGTCCTTAGTCACGCAATCGGACACGCTATCGGAGATCGCCACTGTCCGGGCAGGCGCCACCAAGGAGCGTTGCGCATCCAAGGTAGAGCAGCCGAGCAGGTACTCCTCCCAAGCCTCTCTAGTTGGGGTGAAAAAAGGGGATGAGAAAGGGGGTGGAGGGGCACTGCCACACGAAAAGCAACAACGGGAAAGGTGTCGGGTAACACCTGACATTTGGGACATGTGCCAGAGATTTCCGGTATGTAGTGCTTGGCGACCGCTGCACTAGGGAACGTATCCACGAAGGTGGCGTAGCAGTCGTTCATTCACTTTCTCCAGACTGCGTGTGGGGTCATGGTGAAGTCGGTGCGAAGTGCGATGATAATGCATGATATCACAGTAACGTGTCAGACTCAATTTTCTAGGATCCAACACAGGACATGAAAGGGGAGTGGCCCGGCGGGGAAAAGCGCGGGAAGCGGCATTCGGTTATTTGTTTCCGTAAAGACCTGTGTGGCTTGGAGCACTACTTTTACAGAGCGAACGATAAAGCGCCAGGGGTCATCGTAAAGCAGATGAGCAGCCAACGGGGTGATGGAACTCTAGATTTACCGAGAACAGGCTGAGTGCGAGTCTGTTAAGATAATGTGAGTAGTTGGATGGGAGGTGGCCATAGTGATGGCATCCTCTTCTGCATGAGTTGCACGGTTGGCTCTAAAGGATAAGAATGGTTATATCACACTAGAAAACGCCAGGCCTGCACGAAAGGCGCAGCACAGTCACAGCAAAATTTAGAAGAGTGGCCTTCCAAAGCCTTTTCTGAACACTCATTGTTGCAAGCACACTTGCTTGATGCCCACTACGACAATAATAATAATAATTTTAGTGTAGTTGGCCGGCATCCGCAATGCTATTTTTTGTTATTCTTCTGGGTGGGTGGATGGGTGGGTGGGTGTGTACGATGGGCTTCCCGCAGCTCCGTCAAGAAGTTGTGCACTCCCAGAGCGGCAAGCCATTGATTGGAAGTTGGCGATGGGAAGGTCCAGCACGAATTTATACACGGAGCATAGAGTAGTGTCACATTGGTGTTTGTGGTGACGTCGCAGGCGAAGAAGGGAGGGTTAGGCATAGAGGACTTGACTGGTCATAAACGCTGGGGCCAACCGGAGGGACTGGGTCTCTCGGAGGCCGTCACGTTTGGTAGAGACCTGCTGAACCATACGACTCACTTGTTCGCTGGTGCGTCGGTGGGAGGATATGGTGCTCTTAGGGTCCAGTGAGGATGAGAGGGGCTGCCCGAGAATCCGAAGGTTTGGGATTGACGGGACAGGTTTGGGCGGAAAGAATATCTGGGGTGGTGATAGGCGACAAACTATTATAAGAGCCGATTTAGTAGGGGAGCATACCAGGCCGCAAGAGGCGGCGTAAGTGTGCGTCGAAAAAGAGCTTGTTTTAGACGTTCCACGATTTAGGCCGGAGAGCCTGTGTTGGTTCGTATTGTTACATCATCGGCATTGAGCGAATGCTGTGCCCACTCGACCACGTGTAGGAGGCAAGGGAGCTTCATCATGGCCAAGCTAAACAAAGGGCTGACGGCTCCTTCAGGCATACCCCGCGTTCCCAAGTGGAGCGGACCATGTTCGGCAGAGTCAAGGCGGAAGAAATCCACGCGATCAAAAAGAAATACGCGAATACAGTCAAAGGTGTGCTTCCCACAGCTTGTAGAAGAAAGTTTGGGAAGAACGCTGCTATGTTTGACATTGTCGAATGCGCCTCAAACATCGAGAGCTATTACGGCTTTGTCGTTGTCGTGGATAGTATAGTCCGCTCCATGATATCTTGCTAGAGCTGAGCAGGACGTCCTGTGCGGACAAATGAGGGTGAAAGCAAAGGATCGTGTCGGCAAAGGTCCTCCTGGCGTCCATGTACGATTAAGGGCGTTCGCGGGAAATTGTTTCCATAAGTTTACCGGTCCAAGAGGTGAGGAGACGGATCTCAGGGCCTATATCATAACTTGCTTACCAGGCTTGGAGATTAATGTGACCAGTGAAGTGATGCATTCTCATGGCAACGGTGAGCCATCTCATGCAGAGTTGATGAGATGGAGCAGCGACAGGAGAGCATGGTCAGGAATATTGGCTAAGAGTGACATTTCGAGGCTATCTTGACCAGGGGCAGTGCTCCGTAGCATTTTCGCCAGCGATGCCCGCAAAGCTGGGAGCGTGTGCGAATTAAGCGTCAAGCTTAGTGTTGGTAGAATCAGAATGCGTGTAATCCAGCCCAATGGCATCCACCGTGTGACAAACGTATCAGTCGCACAGCTCCCGCGTGATTTGGTGCGTCGTGCCCTAATAAGCATGCAAAGTTCGACGTAGTTGACACTGTTTCTCCAGTGGTGGAGGGTGGGTCTAGAAGGTTCCGGAGGAGACGCCACGTGCTTTTGGAGTCCATTTGATCTGCAGCCTTTGTGCATGTGTTGGTCCAACTCAAGTCTGCAAGCTGCACAGAATACGCAGCCCAGATGCAGGAGGCGGGGGTCTACAGAGGAAGTCGCGTTAGTTGTAGCATGTGTCTGAGTAGATGCTCGCTGCATACAAAAGGGCACACGATTCCCACATCGCGTATTCGCTTAAATTTGGAATTAAATAGAAGGGTTGTGATCTGAACTTGGTCAGTCGGCCAGGTTGGCCCGGCCTTAGTTTTGGCGCATTATCTGACGTGGAATGAAGAGAATACGCAGCAGAAAGTGATCGCTACCGAGAGTTTCTTCGAAATTCTCCCACGTAGCGTTGCTGATGTTGCAGTTGAGGGATAACTCGGAACAATTATCTCGCAACACTCAGTTACCCGAGCGTGTGTGATGTGTTGTATCAGCAAGCAACGTGATACTGAGCAGGGAGGTAAACTTCTTAAACTGTCGGCCCCGGGTCTTCACATAGTGGTAGCCCCAGCAGTAATGGCTGGGGGCAATAAAGTCTCCAACTTTTACAAGATGTTGATGGGCTGCCGTACAGAGCGCCTGATGAAAGAGTTGTGCGAAGGACACCCCCAAGAATTGATGGGGGCAGTACAGGTTCTGAATATTTATCTAGGATTGTCTGCTCCCCTGAGGGAGCACTGAGACCTTCAGTAGTCGTACTGGATGCCCAGATCGAGATCAATTTGAATTGCCATGCACGCATTGTGCACTATGAGCGAAGTAATGGCGCCATCTACGCATAGGCAGTACTTGAAAATGGTCGGGAATGGGTCATATTACTGGAGATCTCTCCTCTCAACCTGCGAAGACGGCCGGTGGAGAGCACAGAGATTGAAGAAAGAGGGATAGGTTCGCGCGTTTGGCCTGTACCCGAAACCTCTCGAGTTCACTGCATGTTTTCGAATTTAATGGTCATATTGAATAGGATGAACGTTTCGTAGCTCACATGAATGTTCTAGATTTTGGATACCCTCCTCCGTGCCCCTGTTCGGAGCTTCGGGAGGCAGAAATAGAAATGGATACTGAGTTACTTGAGGTTGAGGTGGAAGTGGCCACATTTAGGCACCGGGTAGCGGATCTGATGCTACTTTGAAAGGAAGATCGGGACTGGAATGTTTTTTTTATTTAAACTGAGTGGTAACCCAGGCCTGCATGGCCTGCACTACTCCAGCTACTCTGCTATTTACGAAAAAGATGGAAATATGTTGCAGGAAAACAATTTCAAGCCGCGAGATGCCCTTCTCAAGTGACACACTTGGATCCAAGGACAGTGGACTCTGAGGTGCACAGGGAGCCTACCATGTTACCGGAAAATAAATGGCAGCTATGAGAGACATTGGTGTGTTTGTTGTGTGCACAGCCTCAGGGCTAAGCTTGAAGGTGGTCACAGGCGTGTCCTCTGGGCAGGGACAGTGGGACCGGGTACTTCCGGAGTGCACTGTTGCAGGAAAGAAAAGTGTTTAAATAGTAGTGCAATTTGCCGCTGAAGAACCTCAGCAGCGAGAGTGCCACACTTGGTAGAGCCGTTCGAGTTGGGGTGGAAAAAAATTGCCCGCAGCTTCCCTCGGGGGAACACTGAGGAGGATGCGGAGCATATAATTGGTTAACGGGGTGTTAAAGTGCGACTTACTTGGGTCGATGGCTAAATTGGTTAACGTGGTTGTGAAATGGGGTGTTAAATTGTGACTTACTTGGGTCGATGGCTAAATTGGTTAACGTGGTTGTAGGAGGAGGTGTTAAATGAGTGAACACGTACACACGTATGCGAAAGGGCGGCGCTGGTCGAAGGGACGTCGATCATTGTGTTTGTGGATTCGTTGGAATTCATTTCACCGCGACCTTGGACGTCGACGAACCGTACAAACCAACCGACGAGCGGCAACTGAGCGAGCGAGCGCCGACCTTGAGTATATATATATACAATGCGACGGCGCATGCACTGTCAGCTGTTGAATGTTCTCGAAGCGCGACGGTGCATGCGCGTCCACTGGAGAATCAGGAGAATTGTAGATGTCGAACGCGGTGTGTAGAGGAGGGAGGGTGCACAGATGGTGGAGGAGTGAAGCGCGCGCGGTGTGTAGAGGAGGAAGGGATGCACAGATGGTGGAAGAAGGAGGAGACGGCGCGGCGGCGCATGTGCGCGCGTCAGCTGTCGAATGTTCGAGAAGCGGTGCGGACGGCGCGGACGGCGCGGACGGCGCACTACAAGGCGCGAGTATAAGATGCTTCCGCATCTAAAACATAGATGGTTGATGGCTGACGGTGGCGTATCTAGTACATGGTAAAATGGTCTTCTTATATGGTCGAATGTACGTCGCCACACAGTGGTATAAAAGGAAGCCGGGGAGCTTCGAGCTCTCGAAGGTCACCACCGCCACCATGGTGTATCTGAGTTTACGAACTGCAAAGACAGTCCTTGGGGCCACTGTAGTTCTGACTTAATCTTTTGAGAGGCCTCGACCGGGTTGATGATGATGCACGTCTCCCCGGGAGGCTTGGCATGACCTCGGACAGGTAGCTGCTGGTACCCCACTGACAGCTTGAACTCTTCAAGGACTTTTGGAGTTTTGGGCTGCTCAGTGGTGCTGCAGACGATGATGTTTTCCTTCCAGATCTGCCACACTTAAACTTGTGTGGTGGTCTTGTCTCCCAGGTAGGTTCGGATCGCGTCTCGCGCACGGCCAGCTGGGACAAATTTTCGGAGCTCGCAAGGAAAGCGTGGCTTGAGGACTATAGTGTAGTCGTCTCCGGAGCGGCGAGCAGTCTTATGCGGACACCATGTGCATTGCTTCGCTGGTGGCGAAGGAGCAGATGCAAGCGCGGTGTCTGTGGAACGGCACGCAGCTGCAATGTTTCGTTCCCAGAACGCGGGCTTGGATTTCGCTTTCATGTGTTTCTAGATGTTAACCATATCTTTCAGATATTAGTTCTCCGAAGGCATAGATTGTTCGGGCGATGAAGTCTTCATGCTAAGAGCTTGCCTTGATGTATGGGCACAATCTGTAACCACGCTGGCCTTCGCCGTCACCGGGCTCCAAGCCTCAACGAGGTGGGCTAAGCCTGAACAAACACTGCCTATCAAGACCTTGCGATAGCTGAGCGTGAAAACAGTCCCTCAGGATACCCAAAAAGTGCCCACCTGGTCAAAAGTGGTATCTGAATGAACCACAGAACTTGGTGACGACGATATACTAGGTTCATGAGAAGATAGTTGTGATATCCCGAAGAAATTAGAAAACAACTGCGGAGCGGGAGGAAAGTCCTGCGTGTCCAACGAGTGCTCGTAGTGCCTCCGCCGCTGCAGCTGACGCAACTACACGTCGAAAGTCACTTGACTAGGCCAGCAAAGCTTCACTTTAAAAATCACAGCATATTCACGAAGTTCAAGATGAGGAGTGGGGCGAAGCACCCGTCAGTCCGTCCGCGCTTCCGTCCGTCTATTTGTTCTTGCTTCCATCCGTCCGTCTGTATATCCGTCCATTCATCGGCGCATGCTCTGTCAGTCCGTCAATGTGCTTGTACGTCCATTCGTCTGTCCAAGCATGCGTCCATCTGTGCGTCCATCTGTGCGTCCATCTGTGCGTCCATCCGTGCTACTGTGCGTCTGTCTGTCCGTGCATTCGTTTGTGCGTCCATTCGTGCGTCTATCCATCCTTCTCTTCATCCGTGCATTCATCCGTCCATCCGCGCGTCCATCCCTGCGTTCCTCCGTCTGCCCGTTCATCCACAATTGCATCCGTCTATGTATTTGTTTGTCTGTCCATCCGTCCATCCGTGTGCCTGTCCATCCACCCTTCCATCTAGTGAACGCTATTAGTACCGCTTTCTTGCATCTTTTCATCATGTATTCATCATATAAAAGTACTGCCATCCAGCGGACATTCCTAAGACTAAACGAGAGGTGGCATGGCCGCACTAGAGGAGTGACACGCGTGCACTCTCTTACGGCCTGCGCTTCGAATCTTGTTCCCACCTTTCACCACCGCTAGTTCATGGCACTACAGCCTAACACTCGCAAAACCTTGCTAAATCCAAGGAAGTTACACCCAGCGAGTTTAACGCGGCAACCTTTTTTTGGTAAGATAGTGCTCAAAGTGCGTCATTCTGTTACTAGTTTCTTTAAGAAAGCATCAAATTCAAGGCAAACTTCATCGGAAATTAAGTCACCGATACTCGTTTCTTTAGCTTATTTTATCAGAAGCATGTATCTTTATATTATGATTAACCTGCGCAGGTTTTCTCCTCAATTCTAAAGAGTGCGCGCGTGCCGCTCCTCTAGTCCAGCCGTAGAAGTGGCTAAATACTACTACTACTACTACTACTACTACTACTACTACTACTACTACTATTATTATTATTATTATTATTACTACTACTACTACTACGTCACGGACGCACGACCCACGGCATAAGGCTCGAGCATCGCCCTTAAAACAGTTAAGGCTGTTCTCATAAATATAGTTATGCATAGTAATAATATCTCGGGTTTTACGTCCTTAAACTAGGATATGATTACGAGAGATGCCGCAATGGAGGGTTCCCGAAGATTTGACTATGTGGTGTTTTCTAACGTGCCCTGACATCGCACTTCAAACGGGCCTCCAGCAATTCGCCTTCATCGTAATGCGATCGCCGAGGCCTGGATCAAACCAGCTACCTTCTGGTCAGAGGCAGAGCACCGTACCCACCGAATATAGTTGTGTGAATAAACTTCTTGTGAGCAGCAATGCCACTTGAAAACACATAATATTTCTACTTTACTCAATTATTACAGTGCTAAATATGATCTGCAGTAGCGCCACGCTTTCTCACGCAGAACTTAATGGAGCTATTATCTTGCGCTGAATACCATTTCATATATTCCGCTAGTTCGAAATATTTCTTGGCAGAGTAAGAGCACCGTCGTTAATCTTTAGCGTCGGCAAAAAAATCCGAAACTTGGCACGGAAAGATTAGGTCAAAAGGTGAAACACTGGACATGATTTATTCGAGCAATTTTACATACGAACGACCGACAGTAAAGTAACACGTTTTATGTCTCAATTCTCCTACGGTGGCCACACGTGCGCTTGTCATTTGGAAGCGTAGGATATATAGCTCAGAAAACAGACAAACAGATTCAAAGACATGAAATGTGAGAATCCCTGATGGGGTTGTGTAAGCCTAAATTCATCATGACGAGAAAAAAATCGCACCTGAACAAAATCCTGGTGTGCATGGCTTTGCTATGTATACCATAAACCTTTCATCAAAGCCTATACAAGGGTTTGCGTAACTCCAGCACTATTGAAGCCTGCATAAAGCGCCCCCTTTTTTTCCTGCTTATGGACCTTTATATAAAACCTATCTCATTGAAATTGGACCACCACGCTGATGCAACGAAATACCGTCGTTCCTTCTTGTATAAAAAAGAGTTAGAGCCAAGCTTCCAGTTATTTGAGCTGCTGGCATTTACTGCACCCTGAATTCAATCTACGTTGAGAGCCTTTCAATGTTTATATATTGCTTCTAGCAACCAGAACTTATTTTCCAAGATTACGACGTGTGTGTGTTCTTTTTTCTGACATAAAGTCATTTCTCTAACGCAAGCAGATGCCCTAGAACAAGCTGCTTCTTGTGTATTTCGAGAGGACTTTTGTGAAAAATAATAAGGCTTGTAAGAGAGGTTAGTCAGCCTATCTAATCATTCTATCAACGATGTTGGTAATAACTTGCGAAATTGGATATTCTGCTGAATAAATTCGAAAGAGAGGAAATAGCGCTGTATTTAGGATCATAATCTTGTGTGGGAAAGTTCGCACGTAACATTTTATTACGTACTACTGTCACTGCGTCCGTCAAATTTCTTATGTGACACTTAAACTTTAAACGAGAACCACGTTCATCGTGATTGGTCTGAGGCGACGAACTCAAAAATACTTACGTCAGGAAGCAGCGTCCTCACAAATGGTTTCAGCTTGTCGCACCCATTGTGGAAATAAAGAGTTTAAATTGGCATAAAGATCCTGTAATAAATGTCCCTCTAATAAAAAACAAAAAAAAATTAAACAATTATTTGTATATAGGTGAATCAGCTAGCTAGTTCGTTGGTTTGTTCAATGAATGTTCAGTTAAAGTCATTGTCGGCCAGTTAGTTGTCGAGTTAGTTACTTTCCGTATTATGTGTGCTTTTAGTTTGTTTGTTATTATGCTACGCCCTATTTCCAATGAGAACATGACAGCGCATCATCAAAAGGCGAGACAATCGGCCATGTGAGTTTGGATAATTTTCAATATCACTATTTCAACTCTAGTGTTTAAGCTTCACTTATGTAGACAGCTAAAACATATTGCACCCCGCAACCAATCAAAGTTGCTGGATAACCACAGATTATCGTTATCTGTGTGTGTTTGTCTCGAATATTTGTCTAAGTCGTGCTTCATTTCTCATTGTTAACTCTTCGACCTAGACTAGAGAAGTCCAAGAAAATCATTCGCTTGAAAATACACCTTCGATAAATAAGTCACAGCTCTATATTTATAAAGTGAGGAACTATGGAAGCGTCGACTTCAATACCCCCAGCATCTGCAACCTGTTCACTGGAGTATGTTAAGACGGTAACATTTCTAAATAGCACTAACGTACGTCTACTCATGAGCATGTTTGGAGGGAACACGGCAGCACGGACCGAACGGCGCTATAGGTCGCGAGTTTGAGTACAGAGAGTACTTGAGTACTTCCTACGTAGGGTTCATGACGCCTACGTAAGAAGGTGAGCATTCCGCTCACTTCGTATTAGCAGAAGCTGTGCTCGCGCACACAATGCGATACGCAGCATTCTAGCATACGCAAAGTAGTTACACATGCTATATGCATATACTAAAAAAAACGCTGGTGTCCTCTACATACACATTGACGAAGCTGTGCACATCTGCAGTTAGTTTGCAGTGCACGTATTTCACTGTCACATGAACTGCGTAATCTGTAAGCGCCTCGGACAAAGGGGCGTCCAGGTAGTGTGGTGCACGTGCTTGTAAAACTGGCTGTGAAGCAACCAGCTGCATGCTCTCCCGTTTTGCGCATTGAGTGGTCACAGCTGTACTACCTTTCATTTGTTTTCCTCTTGAAAGCGACAAAAAGACGCGTGTCTATATACATGAAAAATATCAGTTTGGCAATCGTTCCTTTCCTAGGGTGACAGCGAGAGCAGTTCACGGAGTACTCTTTCGTAACAGAAGACATACTTGAGAAGCGACAGGAGTGCGCTTGACGCACACCACCACTTAACGCACTTCTCATCCATTTTGCGACTCCTTATTTTTTGCTGGGATGTTGGTGAAGTCTGCATATGGGCTAAGAGAAAAGCTTCTGTATGCGTTTCTTTAGTGTCACTGCTGCATGATTGATTTTGCTGCAGAGTCCACATCCTAGAACCCACGAGAGAGAAGCTCCGACTGTCACTCTAACACGAAGACGTTCCCTTGATGCTTGTGAATTCAGAAATGCAGCAATAATGTGACAGAAGAAAACGAGAGCTCGAAAGGCCGTCACGTGTGAGTGATCTCTCCACTCTCTTGTCGTTTACTGGATTTGGTTTTGGACCGGGCTTTTTTTTTTTCCTGTCCGTCAGAACAGCACTGGAGTGACAAGCCCTTCAGAAGAAGAAACGGGGAAAGAAATGTTTTTTCTTGCTATTTTTCTGGCGCCAAAGAAGGCTCTCTTACTCAAAGCAAGTGATTCGGGCATTTTGCTCATGCTATAGCCTCCAGGCAATACAAGACCAGAGTAGGCATTTCACGAAACTAAATCACGGCTCATCATTGTAAAGATCTCGATTCTCTTTACAACACGGGAAATATATGCAGAAAATAAACGTTTCTGCTGAACTGGCATAACTGACTTATAACAGTAAAGTTGAGCGCAAAATGCGGTACACGGTAGCTCTCTAACGGCATGAGAGATTCGCTAAGTATTTATAGAAAATTCGCTGGTGCTGCTTAAAAAATGCAGCTCGCCATGTACTCACAAGGTTTTTTTAGGTTTCTTTTTTGCTTTGCACAGTAACATTTCTTTTATCGTATGCACTGTCCCTTTGCTTGTTTTAATATTCATTTAAACATTTTTATTACTGCTCATTGTTCTGCACCGTTGATCAGCGCCACTAAGAGTTGTAATGTTTTTTAGTTTTTTTTTTCTTTGCATTACTAGTGACACGTAAGCGTAATTCGTAAAAAAAAAGAACTTTAGTTGCTCGTGAAAATCCACTGCCATTCTTCGAATTTGTTTCTAAATTCTGAATTCTCATATAATGTGTGAGTATGCGTGTGTTTAGCCGAAATTCACGCTTATTTTTCCTAATTTCTGCACAAACGGTGAAGGACACACTATTACATACGTGGGCTTACGTAAAATACTCGTGTCGCTGATCGCTGTCAACATAAGTGGATCGTTCCTAGATTTCATAGCCATTGGTTAAAACGGAACTCCTTCTGGAAATAGTCTACAAGCAAGTTTTTGTTGTTATTATTATTATTTACGTGTTAAATTTGTTATACACTGCTGCGCTGCATGATTCACAGCACCTTTCTGAAATATGGTGGAATGTGTCGGCTTCCAGTAAATTGTAATCGTAACTCCACTTGTGCGGGTCTTTCAACCTATGTAATAAAAATAATAAAATTAAACGGATGTTATATGCCCCATAATCACCATAATATTATGAAGGAACGCCGTAGTGAAGGGCTCCGGAAATTTCAACCACCTGGTGTTCCTTAACATGAACTGATATTACAGAATACACGGCTCTCAACCATTTCGCCTTTATCGAAATGCAAACGCTAGTGTGGATCGTAATAAAAGAGAAGGGGTGCGCAAACATGTTCAAGCGTGAGAAAAGGAGGCTTGCAAAATAACGCTCAACAGTTTTCGCAAGAGCACTTGCAAACGCTCTGAAAGTTCCTCGCAAAAAAAGAAAAAAAGAGAGCAGCGATGCTTCCTATCCTGGCGTCAGTGCACAACCATTTCAGGTGAAGAAAGATTCAGGGTGAGCTGAGAGAAAAGCAATAGATGAATTGAACTAATTGAGAAGAAGAAGAAGAAGAAGAAGAAGAAGAAGAAGAAGAAGAAGAAGAAGAAGAAGAAGAAGAAGAAGAAGAAGAAGAAGAGAAGAAGAAGAAGAAGAAGAAGAAGAAGAAGAAGAAGAAGAAGAAGAAGAAGAAGAAGAAGAAGAAGAAGAAGAAGAAGAAGAAGAAGAAGAAGAAAAACAAAAAGAAGAAAAAGAAAAAGAAAAACAAAAAGAAAAAGAAGAAAAAGAAAAACAAAAAGAAAAAGAAGAAGAAGAACAAGAACAAGAAGAAGAAGAAGAAGAAGAAGAAGAAGAAGAAGAAGAAGAAGAAGAGTACTTACCAGCACAAACGACAGGCCATAGCGCTCCTCCTGTCCCCTCCTGCCAAGTCGTTTGCGTTGGTAATCACTCTTTATCATGTTACACCAACACGCACAATCCTACTGTCTCCTAAGAAGAAGAAGATTAGGAGAAGAGTTCCACCTTTCAGTTGTCTTAGGCGAATGTATAAGGGGCTGTTCGACTTTTTGTTATGTCTTTCCCTTAACTATATCAAGATTTGCAAATGCCACGTGCGCATTAGCAGTACTGCCATCGGTTCATTCATGTACACACATGCATATCTGCAAGCATTGTTGTAACTTTCAGCCACACTCTTCCGTAATGAATGCGCGGCAACGCCGTTAGTTCTGCCTACATTCAAATAATGAATTCAAGCGCATGGATGCTTCGCTCGTTTGCACCCACACGACGTTCACGTTTTCCTAAAGCAACGTTCACAAGGTAAACAAAGGCAAGCACCGTAATGTCAGCGCGTTGAGCGTTACAAATGCATACTCCATCGTAACTGCGCCCCTTGTCAACTTTAATGTATGTTATGTTGCAGGAAAAAAGCGTTAACGAAACACGAGTTCTCCTTTCTCGAAATCACTTCAGCGAACGTTGCAGTCATTGCAGTGTTAGTGCCGTGGCATTGCAACTCGTGTGGCTTCGCACCGTTCAGGAGGCGGAACGTGACTCGTATTCCGCACTCGTATTCGCTACCTTCTGCCAACCAAACATAGGCAATTAAAATTTTACTCTCATGATTCGTATTCAATTTGGAAATAATGTGAGCTACATACATTTTAATATTTGCTCTGGCATCTGCCACTCTATCTGACTTTTTTTTTTTTCAAAACTAAGACATGTCAATCAGTGTACCGTGTTACCCACGCGCTTCCTTGCATGTGCCTGTATTGTAAAAGTGCAAGTGCTTCCAGCAAAACATAAGGGACTGCTACTTATTTCCAGAAGTTCTTAATATGATATTAACAGGTTTCACAGTCAAGAACTATATTCACGTAATTTCCTTGCTTTAAAACATTTATCAGTGAATTACGACCAATTTTTATTCTAAACAGCGCATTAGCAACTGTGATAAACCACTTAAAGAGTAGACGACTTAAACTGTGATAAACCACTTTGGAAACGATGGGACTTGGGAACTCTGTCCCAGATGCTGGTCGACACAAATAGGGATGTTAAGTTTAGCGAAGTGCGTTTGACCTTAGCCTGAATGTTATTACAATAATATTTATTGCAAGACCCATTCTTTCAACCTTTCATTAAAACCCGTGTACTTCACGACGCTTTAAGTTACCTTTTTTTTTTCGTGCATTCGTATTCTACACGTACCACATTCTATGTGCTGTGCCTTCACAATTCTTGCTTATGTGATCAATGAAACCTTTTCTACGCAGAAATATCTTTCTTACCAACAAAATAGGCAAACTTTCTCTTGATGCTACTTGGGTTCAGGGTACATTACAATTATTTAAACACGTCTGAGAACCTGACGAAAAATCAACACGTGACAGCTCCTCACCATTTGGCTTCCGTTTATTGTGCCGTTGGCGCAGTTAGATATGAAGGAGGAAAGGGAGGACTTGATGTAATAAGTGGGCGTGTAGATGGGAGGAGGGAAAATTAAGGTTGATGTTTTAAAGCCTAGAACTAGGATATGATTATATGATTAGTTAGGAAGCTGAAGTGCAGGGCTTTGGAAATTTCGTTGCTCCGCCGTGGTGGTCAAGTGGCTAAGGTGCTCGGCGGCTGACCCGCAGGTCGCCGGATTGAATCCTGGCGGTGGCTGCATTTTCGATGGAGTAGAAAATACTGTAGGCCTGTGTGCTTAGATTTGAGTGCAGGTTAAGGAACCCCAGGTTGGCGAAATTTCTGGAGCCCTCCTCTACGACGTCTCTCATAAGTATATCGTAGTTGTGGGACGTTAAGCCTCATATATCAATCAATCGGAATTTACGGCAGTTGCTGTTATATTAACGCGATAACGTTAGAGAGCTTGTTTCGCCGAAATTCTGCCGTAGGTTTTGGCACCGTTGGTTGTGAGCGAAAAATCGTCCGTGAGCGAAAAATCTAGATAAAAGCAAATTAAATAAAGAAAAAACTTTGGTTCCATTGAATATCAAACCTGGCATGTGTCCTACCCCAAAGCCACAATGTTACTTGCAGCTTCTTCAGGAAAAATCACCACATTAGTGCCCCATAGTGAAAGGAGTCTCCTTTCAACAGCTTTAAACTTTCAAACAGCTTTAAAAATGGACAACTATGTCCATCTAGCGGAAAACATATTATGCCTTTCCAGAGGCGTTGATCAAGCAAACAACAAAAGCTAGATAATGTGCTGTCATCTACGAGGCATTATGAGACTCCTTAAATGTCCCTTCAAGAAAATGTCATTTCAACAAACCACAACACTTACAAAGATTTAGCTTTTCAATCTCACGACACCATTAATGAAGTGAAGTACTGCACATGCCATTTCACCGACTGTAAGGCGATCCTTGTTGCAGTTGGCCGAAAAAGGTCTCCAGGAGAGTTATTCGAACAATTGCCAGATAACTAACGCAAGACAGACGACAGAATGTGACCATTTACGAATACAAATGTCGCCCCTACGCGCAGTTCATAATACAGGACCGTGTGACTACATCACTGTACAATATTTTCATGGAGTTGTTATACAAGTGCTGGTAAATATATCGAGAGCCTGTAGCAGTACTATAGATACGTCGCGCTTGCGCGCACGCGTGTTTGTGTTCGTGTTTGTGTGCGTATGTGTGTGGTGTGTGTGTGTAACAAAATATATTATAAGTACTTACTTAGCGGTTGGAAGGCGCACTAGAGACTGAATTTCTCTATCGCGTTAAACTCTTAAAGGCGAAGCCTAAGGGTCCCTAAATTTTTACTAAGTACACGGTCCCGTAGCATATTGCTTCTAACTAAATATACCTACCTCGGCTGGGTTTACATCCCCCGACCTTAGGTCAGCAAGCTGGATGGCTGGATACACATGACAAAAGCCTTTGATTGGTCCACAAATACTTTGGATGTAATTCGTGAACTAAGCGATCCACCCATAATGTTTTACATTGGCACGTACAAATCATGCTGTATCGGACAACTAAAAGGCGTAACTTGATCCAAACCTGTAAAATAATGCGAAAGTCATAAAAACAATAAAAGGGAAGCAGGTGCAGGTTTACCAATGCTGTCTGAAAAGATAAGATTGACTCAGCACACTATGTCACGCCCTGCCTGCTACACCAAGGTATCGCAGAAAAAAAAAGGAGACTACCACCATCGAAACGACAGTGTAGTAAAACGGACCAGCAAAATCAGGGTGTTTATTATCTTCAAAAAAAATCTTTTTACGTGGTAATCTAATCTTCATCTTGACACACCGTTTTCCTTCTAGTGTATACTATATGCATAATATTTTTATCTTCTTTCCCCTTGAATAACAAAGTTTCTGGCTTCTTGTTCTTCAAGTCGTCTTGTCAATGTTGTTGATGTTCTTTCAGGCTGTTTTCTTGATGTCTTTCCTCCCGTCATCTTCCAGGGGCACACTATGTATTGAAAATAAGGTGCGTGAATAATCTTGCTTCGTGAATTGTGGGCATTGATGTTAACGAGCGAATACACACCGTGTGACGCGCTTCATCTGATACCTTTCAATAATTCAATCGCGGCCGCTTTTCTCCAAATTTTTGAGAAAGATGGAGATAAATATGTAAGGAAAGGCAAGGCGGTTAACCAGGCGCACGACCGGTTTGCTACACGGCAACGGGGGAAGGGATGAAGGGAAGAGAAGAGATATATGAGAGCAGGATGAAAGATACACAAAATCACGAGCACACTAGGCGGCTTTCTTTCGGGGTCGATCATTTTCTAGTAATGAAATTAAGAGGGCTGGTTTGTATTTACCAGAAATGTCGCCACCTCTGAGCGACAACAATGACGCCTCAACTAATATGATAAAACTAGCGCAATAATTTTAGACATCTCACAGTTGGAAATCTACTAACAAAACCCGCATAAAAATGATTATCACACCCGTTGTAAATTCAAATTTCATTTCTTTCCTAATAAAGATTGAACGGTCAGAGGTACCTACTTTTCCGTATATTTCGCTTACCCAGTACTGCCTGCTGCCTTCATATGCATGCAGACTCGATTCGGGAAAAGTATATTAGTATTTCGACATTTCATTTCGGAATGGGTTAGCTAATACCTGTTTGGTTTTCCTTGCGGACAGCGACAAAATGTCGAGGTTGGCAGAAGCCGGATGACGTGACTTCCAAGGAAAGCTGGGATTTTCAGCCACGTTTCTTAGATTACCTCCACTTGCTCATTCACGAAGACCGAGTGCAAACCCCAGATCTCCGGAAACACCAAGAAAGCGTCGTCGCCGATTTCCTCCACTTCCCTATGACTTCCTCTTGCGTATATCCGTGACTAGAATGCGGATCAGCGCTGTGGAAGACAAAAGTACTATCTCCCTTTGTATACGTAGGTGGCAGCTCTTGCCGAAAAAATAAGAAAACTCCGGGTTTTCATTTGTGTAGACCGGATGCGTCACACAACTTGAAAATAAAAATACTCACTTCAAAAAAGCGTCCTTTATTGTGATATAACACTCAGCATGGTGGTTCAGTACCAGAGGAAAACTGGGTGTGCAAACATGAACCGTTTATCATATCTGTTTCATTTCCCATTGGTCGCAAAATTAAGAGGGTACTTTATGCACTCACCTAAGACGACTTGTGGTGTACAGGAATGGGGCAGTGTGCTGTATTCAGAGCAAGCCAATGGGAGAGCGGTGGTCGCTTGGCTGAGGTCACCTCCAGCAAGGTGCCACTGTCGAAAGCTGTAACCGGCGCTCATATTTCAAATTTGCATTGCGATACTTTCTGCAGTTTTTGAGTAAACTAGTCACATCATCTTTATTTTAGCAGTGCACTCAGAAACGACGACTAGGAGAGGAAGGTGCGCAACACGGGTGCTGACAGCACCCGTGTTGTGCTTTTTCTTTTCTTAGTCCTCGTCCCTCAGTGCGCGGCTGAACTCATGATGAATCGGTACGAAGTTGGTCTAATTTCACTTCTCACGTAGTCACATCACTCTATTGTAATTAAAAATATCTCTGAGATCAAAACACATACAACGCATATGGATGCATTATTGAGATAAGTAATGTTGCCTCTAGGTTGTCTGAACTCGCGCGATTCTTGTTGCAGAACAGGGACCCAGGTCGTCAGCTTATTACTGTTTTGCTTTCAAGAAACATAAAGAAGCACGTCGCTACCTATTTATACCATATGAACCCCTTTCTGGATAGCACACTAACTTGGTGTCTTGCAACAAAAAAAAATGAGGAGGTCCTAACCAATAACGTTATTATCGCTTGAGTTCCACGACGGCCACTTACCTGCATGAGCCAGGAAAGTAAGTAGTCACCATGTTTAAAAAAATTCGGCAGAACCCACGTACGTGAGAATCGACGTTAAGTGAAGCATGCGGAGGGAAGGTGGCCTAGTTGCAGTTTTTTTATTGAGCGACACGTCATGAAATGACACTACCTATATTTACAAATGCTGCACGCACACACATATGTTGAAGAATTTCAGATGTTTATATTAACAGTTGTTTGCACTTGCGCAACGATGTCAACTGGAACATGCGTATTAGCAACACCAAAAGCTGATATGAAGCGCTGATGCTCGCGAGGATGCTGGCCCAGGACTCTGCTACATAAATCAACTTCAGCGCATGGGAACTAACCCCAATTGACGTTAACCCAACGTGGCGGTTGAATCAAAGGAGTACATATGTAATGTTTATAAAATTGGGTAGGCAGCACTGCAACCACAATTGACGTTTCACGACGGGGGTCAACGCTGCCTATGTCAGGTTTTTTCTTAACACTGACATTTATTCTATGACATCGCTGGCTCGACGCTACAGATTTCGGGTATTTATTAACGCTTACGCGTTAAAAGTGCCCATGTGTGTTCTCGTCGATGCTAGGTAGATACTAAGTGTCAATAATCTGTGGCACATACCCACATACCAGCGGCACATACCCGCCGATCCGGTAGGTATATGCCGCTACGTGACGGGACGTGTTTGACGACGTACGCGACTGGATTGTGAGATTATTCATGTCTTGACTTGCGCGTCATGTTCATCAAACTGTCTTACCCTCCCATGCTAATTTTGGTTCACGCCAAGTTAAGGGGGTGACCACGAGAGCACCCAAACGTAAGCGGCCAGAATGATAGATAGATAGATAGATAGATAGATAGATAGATAGATAGATAGATAGATAGATAGATAGATAGATAGATAGATAGATAGATAGATAGATAGATAGATAGATAGAGATAGATAGATAGATAGATAGATAGATAGATAGATAGATAGATAGATAGATAGATAGATAGATAGATAGATAGATAGATAGATAGATAGATAGATAGATAGATAGATAGATAGATAGATAGATAGATAGATAGATAGATAGATAGATAGATAGATAGATAGATAGATAGATAGATAGATAGATAGATAGATAGATAGATAGATAGATAGATAGATAGATAGATAGATAGATATGCTCAAGGTTGCCTGAATTCGCAAAGAAATGCTTCGCGTTCAATAGCAATAGCTCAATTCCCAATTCGGCTCTACTTCTTTACATATTTAACACATGAAGGAGACACAAAAAACCACGTAGCTATAAACTCTCCGCAAAGTACTCAGCTATTGTGAGTAGACCCCTGAATTCATGTTGATCTGTAAAAACTGCCATGCATCAGGTTTTTTTTTTTTTCGGATACCGAGTCTTTCAGGCACAAATTAAAATTTCGTGACGCTTTATGAGAAACAGACGACGTCAATCCACGAGTTTGCCCCGCGCACACACGACCAACACGGCAAATAAAGTTCCTGATCTTGGAGGCTTTGTATTTCACCTTCTTATAGATTACTTCAGAGGGCACCGACAGGTGGCGTCACAGAAGTATGGCGAACTCCGGCACCGCAAGCCGCCATCGCAAAATGGGTCAAGCTTTCGGCGCCAGACAACACACTGCCCGATTCAAATACACCATAGATGACTTCAAGGCACCGTCATGTTGTTATTAAATGCGAAGCATTTATTATTTAATGCAGGCCTTTTGAGTCTATCTATCTATCTATCTATCTATTTATCTATCTATCTATCTATCTTTATCTATCTATCTATCTATTTATCTACATCTGGGTGCTCTCGTGACTACCTTCATAATTTGGGATAGACCAAAATTAGCATTGGAGAAGAGAGAGTTTCCCATTATTATAAAGGTTTGTGGTCATGGCAAGAATATTGGGCAAAGCTCGTGGCGTACGACGTCATACTTTTTTCTCCTGTCACGGGTGGCACATAACCGTATACCACGGGCCACGGTAAGTGGGATTGCGCCACGAATGCACAGTTTATCTCTACCGAGCAATGGCGAAAACAGACATCGGCAATTTAAATGCGTGGTCGTTACGCAAAAGCTTACACTAGCTGCGTTGACCTGACGAATGCAAATATTAAATTTTATGGTCCACGCAGGAATCGAGCACAAGCATTCTGTGGGGCAATCAAGTATTCTGCTACAGAGCCACGCCAGGTCTCGGATCTGCTTTAAAAAAGGCTCCGTGCAGGCGTGATATTGGTGAAATGGCAATTGTGGTTGTAGTGCTTGTCATGTAATATAACCAACTTTACATATTGCAGTGCCAGGGAGTCCAACTCAAATTGAATGGCCTCTGCGTATTATTTGAAGCTGGTATCTTCTGATGCTAGTGGCGTCAACATCTAGAAGCTGGCTGATGCAACCAGCACCAAAACCAGCGAGCGAGCTGTCTAATGCAATGGGCGTCAACCGAGGCGACAGTCTGATGGTATCCGTGGCACCTCTTGTGGTGCGTTTGACACAAGGCCCTGCAAGCCCCCTTACTCACGGGTCATATTGCTGCCAGTGACCAGCGGCGGTTCATGATTGGAGGCTTTGGACTAGTGGGTGATGCAAAGGATCTTCAGGGGCTATAAAAGAACCAAGCTCCGCGAAGATGAGAGAGAGCGAATGAAGAAATCCCAGCTTATCGTCATACTTCAGTGCGAGCTCCATAAGATGCCGGCCCCAGTGCCTAATATCTAGCACCTCTGTTGATGCCGCATATAAATGTTGCCTTAACTCACCATCGTCTTCTCCGCTCCATCTATCAGTTCTGCGCAGATGCATCCGCGAGCTAAGACATCTGATACCCTACATTATACATTCAAGTGATGCAGGCGTCACACCCGATTGCCATAAATTGTGGTAAAGTGCCATCCGCTGAAGTCGGTCTACGTAGCACTATCGCAAGCACAATCGTTACATTTCAGCTTGCAGCTTCTGGTGCTTGTAATACCCACATTGCCCTTGGCAATGTTACGGAACAGTAAAGAAGTGATTATATGAAACTTGCAACTGTTTCACATACATGTCTGAGCGTGTAACCATTTTATATATGTTTAGCGTCATTTCGTAACGTTTCACCCGACAAGAAATTTACACCCCAGGGGCCGTCCCTCGACACGCTTCACATAACATCGATGCACACAGTTCGTAGGATCTTCCCAGTTTTTCTTCTCATTCAATCTATGGCTCCTGCACCGCTCCCCTACAGAAGCTTTCAGCTCCTAATGTGGTTTGTTCTCTACAGCCTCCAGGAGCGGAGGCACCTGAGCTAGGTTTGAATTATCTCGTTAATCGACAGTTAACTCTTGAACAAGCTACGTAATCGTGTGATGTTGCGTCACATGACGTAACTGTGACGCCATCAGTCACATGACGTAACTGTGACGTCATCATGAGGTATGATAACTTCATAATAAATTGACAATTTTAGTGATCTGTGACGTGATGACTACGTCATAGGATGATGCCATCGTGTGATAAAGATTTTTCGGTATCACAAGATGGATGCCGACGGGAGACGCTGACGTGAGACGCCGCTCACTTATCCTGTTTGATGATACATCTAAAGCTATCGCCTTAAAATCTGCTGGAGACGTCATGTTTACCAATACGTGCGCTCGTGCCCGACAGCATTCTGTAGGGGCAGACTATTTTGTTCTCATTTGTACTATGTAACATACTAGAACTGAAGTTGAGTGGTCGTGAACGTTCGTTCAACGGGTATATAAATGATCGTTAAAAGCCAGTGCAATCACTAATGCTGTACGGGTTGTTTACGGGTATTTATTCATATTGTTATTTCATACCAGCACATATATTTGCAAATCCATATGCAGACAGAAAACACAACATGTACGACAGCTTTCACAAAAAGACACATAAGACGCACTTTCAGATGTGATACAGAATATAGGCTAAACGGAAATTGACGATAAGAAGACGAAAAGCAAAGAGGGACAAAATAACCAAATCACTGCAAACATAGACAAATATATCAACATGAGATGGAAACAGAACCAAAAAGGGCAGTGTATGTGGGCAGCCAAGTTAGTTTCGTGATGAAGGTTAGCAGAGCATGACGAGCATGGTCACATTGGGACGTAAGAACGAAATAATTTTGGGAGGTCGTCCAGAAAACATTTCATTAGTAGTGGTGCGGGCATTCATGTGATGTGGTACGCTTCATTGAAAGGTGTACAAGTGTGTGGCTTGTCGCATGGGCAGTGTTTTTTTTTATGAAGTGAGGTAAACAGAGGATATTAGAAAATCCACATGTTTTGATTAAGCACCTTCTCCTCGCAACTACTGCATGAAGACATCGTGTAGCATGCAGGAATGTTTACTTGCGTGTTCCTGCGTAAACAGGCTCACTGTGTGGGAATCACAACTGTACCATGTGCCTTAGCGTATCATAGAAAAAGATAAGATCGCTCGTAATGTTCAAGATAGAGATAAAAATAAAGACAAAGAAGTTTAGCAAAAGACTATAGTTTGATGCTGTGTAATTCTGAAGGGGAACAAGGAATGAAAAAATTGGGGGACCCTTAAGCATTGCTTTCAAGAGTTGAATGCGATAGCAATATTCTGTTTCTAGTGCGTACTTGAAACACCTAGTGCACGAAATCTTTTTGAACTTGCTATGCACCCCCTATGTGGTGTTAAGAATGCAGTTGCATCCACCTGTCTATCTGTCTATCTATCTATCCATTCATCTATCTATCTATCTATCTATCTATCTATCTATCTACTCGCCTACGACTTTTTATTACTGAGATAGCACAAGTGGGCCAAGCAAGTACGTGCAGATACAATTTTTTCTCCGGAATCCAGTCACATTTTTTTTATAAGGCCGAGCAAGTCAGTGTTGAAGAATCTTGTGTTTTTCATGTTCGAAATTTTTCCTGGTCATTGTCCTCTAAATATCACAGGATATTTTTTTTTTCAAATTGCCTACACCCTTCCTGGCGTACAAGGGATGTCAAAATAATTGTTCGTTCCCCAAAAAATATTTCTTTTTGTACTTCCTTAGTTTATTCTTCAAATAGGCTCTCTCTCTCCAAACGTTCCCAAAGTATGCCTTTCTTTATAGGCTCATGTTGATTACCTCCAAAGCTATTTTCTCTCTCGAGCCTCACACGCACTGAACATAATATTTTTTCGCTTTTTTTCAGATTTACGCCTCTTGAATCTGTTCAAACATATTTGTTGATACTCTCACGCCGAATGTGTGGCCCCAGTTTGTTAACATGCAATATAGAACAAGGACACTATTGCAACGGTTTTCATTCTACGAGTTTTCATTCTACGAAAACCGCTGTCCTTACAACGGGTTCACGAGGCGTTACAAATATTACGTCTGCTCATCAATAGCGCACATCCGACGTCTGTCTATTTACTGTTGGCGAGTGCGAGACTCCTTGGTGAACAGATTGTGCGCTTGAATTGTATTGTCCGTATCAGAGTCTCTCCCTACGCGCAGCCATTTTCAACGAGCTGCTGAACTGATAACTGCGCATATCCACTAGACTAGGCATTTTGAATGTGAGCCGCAACCATTCGATCTTGTAGAGGGGCTTGCGTTTTCTGAAGCAATGAAGGAACTTTCATTAAACAATACAAACAAACAAAACAGGTCACTGGGCTTCGTCCTTTACAACCTACACGACTGCAACACAAAGGCTCAGAACATCTCACGAACGTAGTTGCAATTATTTTTCCCATATAAAGACGTTCAGAAATTTTCGTGCCGATACCACATTATGATAATGAGTCCCTCTATAATCGAGCGTTCGGAATAAATATGACTACTTGCGGTTCCTCAACGTAGACATGTGGGTGCATGCTTTTGTAAATCGTTTCCCATCGAAAAGCGGTTCCCATGAATGGGAGTCGAACACACCTTATCGATCTTAGCACCACTATACTTCATAATAAGCAACCACGGCCTGTGTGCGTGCGTGCTTCGGTAATGGACTTTGTGATTTCTTCTTTGGTGTATAATGTTTCACAGCGCTGCGTTGTCTTTTTACGTTACATTCTGTAGTGGACGACGTGTGAGCACTTGGCAATGCACACTTGACAAGGTTGCGGAGGCCTTGTCAAGGAAAATCGTATTTGAGCCTCTATTGAAACGTTATGCTTACTGCTATGTCTAGGGGTTCGTGAATTATCAATAAGCCAACTTTAGCATCACACGACCAGTACTAATTCGTTCACACTTTCATTCACGCAGCTTATGTATGAAAGTTGATTGACATGAATTTTCACCGAGACATTCGCAACAGCAGGCTCACTACTCGTACTTGTGAACCTTCAGTTCTTAAAGAGGCATTCTTTTCTGCGTTAGATGAACAAAAAGACGTTCTTTAGTGCAATTCTTTAGCCTAAAGCATTGACATATACTTGAAGCAGCATGTCATTCAATATTTACGCTAAAACTCAGGTGGCAGCCATCGTCCTTATTGTATCGTTTTGCGGCGTTGTTCTCTTTACTGGCATATATTGAAATCGTGATCCTCGCGTGGTGCTTATGTAAATAATTGTTTCTTCATTAGTTCTTGTTGAACACCAGGAGGCACACTATGTCCCATATTTATAGGAAGAATGCATACATTGAACATTCATAACCTACATCACGAAAGTTGTTTCCGCAAGCAATACTGAATATTTATTTTTGCTTGAAATATGCAAGGCTTATTTTTAGGGGCGAAGCTCCTGTTTAGAAAAAGTTTATTCTTTCATAGGACGAAACAAACCTAAGAGACAAGCGTCTGTATAACAGGTACAATAACAAACAAAAGACAAAGCACAACATACACTACATATTTAAACTTGTGGCTCCTTGTGGCGTGGCTTGTGCGTCCCTCGTAGAACGGAACCACCAGTGGCGCATACCCGAAATAGCGGTCCTTACGATTTTGACCTCCAAGGTGGTTCCGGTGAGAGATTTCTTCTGTGCGTTGTTGAACAATAAAAGATAGTGCTCAATGCACATCTTAATGGCTGCTAACAGGGAATGAGAGACAGGAGCATTCGGCCTTTAGGTGACGCGCACGCTGCGATCCCCATTAGCAGCTATTGGCTTGTACATTGAGCACGATCTGACAAGAAAGGGTTGCTACGTCATACTCGCTGGGTGTAACCTCCTTGGTTTTAGAAAGGTTTAGCGAGCGTTGGGCCGCATAGCCATGAATACAGTGAACTAGTATATACCATGAACTCGAGGGGATTAAAGGTGGGAAGTAAACCCGAAGCGCAAGCCGTAAGAAAGTGTGCATGTGCCACCTCCCGTTTAGTCCTTGAAATGTCCGCTGGATGGCGGTGCTCGTATATGGAGGA
Source organism: Rhipicephalus microplus (assembly GCF_013339725.1). Classification (NCBI taxonomy): domain Eukaryota; kingdom Metazoa; phylum Arthropoda; class Arachnida; order Ixodida; family Ixodidae; genus Rhipicephalus; species Rhipicephalus microplus. Next base: position 89,657,427 of record NC_051170.1, read on the forward strand.
TATATGATGAAAAGATGCGAGATGGTGGTACTTGGAGTGCTGAATAGATGGACGAACGGACACACAGACAGATGCATGGATTGTCGCATGAACGGACGCAGGCGCGGATGCTTGGACGAACGCAGCGACTTACGCACGAACAGACGCACGCGCGGATGGGTGGATGGACGCATGGACGGTTACACAGACGTACGCAGGAACGGACGGAAGCAAGAACGAATGGACGAACGAATGCTTCGCCCCACTCCTCATCGTTCACTCCGTGGATATGCTGCCATTTTTTATCGCCACGCGAGCAATACCTTCTTCGTCTTTCTTGATCACATAAGTTTTTTCGCGACTTATTACTTTGTTTCATTATCACACTGTACGTGGCCGTAGAATTATTGGTTGAACTGCATGCCAGCAGTAGGCAAGAGTGTGATTTCCAGCAGCTCTTCTACATTCCAATCGTATATGCAATATTGCGTACAGCTGTTCTTTCAGCGGTTGTCATCTGTCCCTTAGAGGTGCTCTCATATGCACGTAGAATGCGAGTATATGCTAGCCGCAATGCCTAAAAAGTAAATTTGCAGAAATATAAAGAAATTCCCAGCCCCGTTCGGTCATGCTGAGGCTCAAAAGGCTCTCAAAAGACGTACATATAACAAACACGCCATTGCAATCAGTTTGGCTTTTTCGGAGTTCGAAGCACATGTACGATATTGACGAGTAATATTATTGACAGAATGAGTCCTTGAATGCAGATGAGCGAAAATGACTGAGGTCGAAATGTATATTTACTTCCAAAACAAAATATTTGGTCGTAATATATTGAGGGCAAGTTGATGGTTCTTTAGTTGCACCAAAAACCTGAAATGATGTTAAAGCTAGTTAAATCTCGAAGACACGCTTGCAAAAATTCTCCGTTGAAGTTCAACGCAGTCATGAGGTACACTGAAAGCGTGGTGAAAGCTGTGATTACGTAGGCCGTCTGATCAAACATGTATAACAGTGGTCAATTGACACCAAAAGACTCAAATGGTATATTGGTACGACAGATTCTACAGAGGACAGCGAAATTATAACCGAAAACTGAAGAGTAGCGTCGCTTTATCGCACTGCTGTTTTTGCAAGCTTACAACTAGTACATTAAATTAGGCAGAACTTGCATCAGTACCGCTTATTGAGAAGCATTCCTGTAATCCACTAGTGAAATTCTGATCTGCTAGTTACGTGACAAAATCTGACATTAAACTGTTCGATAAATATGTTCCCTATATTTATTACTCTTTGTACGACGTATACTTATGTTCTTATAAACAGGCCAGACTGGTTGATTCGGCGTGCAGGACACCGAAGCAGAGCAAAAAAAAATTTGTCACAGTTACGTGAGAAGGCCAAAGCAATGATTGCGATAGCAATCATTGCTATCGTACAACACATCGCAGTGTTGTACGAAGTAAGGCTAGGAGATTTAGAAACCATAAGAAATGTAGTGAACGCGGTCGAATGTGTGTTTTGCTGCAGCGTTTCTCGCACGCGTAGCAGCATGTTCTTCCTTTACCTGGGTGCATGCGCGATCCCGCCTTGCTTCAGCGCGACTAGCATTTCGTGGGAGCTGTTCCGCAAGTGCTCGCACAACACGTGGCAGTATCACAAAAGCCGAACTATATACAGCGTTTTCGCTGGTGATTGGCGTTTCTTTCCTAGGCATCGGTCGACGCCGACTATGCCAGTAACAGTAGCGAAAAATACTGTTTCAGTGTACTTCACCGAAACGTCCACCTCATATTGCCCACACATTGCAGTGTGGGTGTTGACGCCAAAAACAGCTGGATGATGGGAGAAGCTTGATTGCTTGCTTGTTCCTTGATATAAGGCTCCAACCCACCAGGAGAGATTGGCGATAAAAGCGGCAGTTAATATAAAGAAAATTTCAAATTTGAAAAAGAATGAGAGAACTGGATTGCCACAGGAATGAACAAATATTTTCGAATAGCCAATACGTGGCTGGAGACCACTCCCGCCCACTTAAAGCGTCATTACTGATGCGGAAATGAACCATTTGTCTTTATTAGCTTAACAGCAAAGGGTCATAATGGTTTCAATCAGTTTACGAGAACCACACGCAAGTTAGTTGGGATGCTCAGCAGGAATGGCTGTATATGCTGAGCATGTGGCCTCAAGGACATGCAATAAGGATGCTAAAACACAGAGGTCATACCTAGTGCCGTACTTCTTTTGAAGGTCACTAGCTCGCTGGTTACGGCGCCCGACGTGGTGCGTCGGGTGCATATTCTTAGGAAGCGGCGGAACAATTAGGCGGTCGCGAACCGAGGCAGGAACATCCGCTTTTTCTCCTTGCTGAGTGTGGTACTGGATGCCAAGTGACTCAAGGATGTGTCGACCCGTCTTAGACCCCGACAAGCGTTCGTTTTGCGAAACGACATGGGCCTCAATTAACTCGTCGAGTGAGTTGTGCAGTCCAAGTTCTAGTAACTTTTCAGTGCTCGCATACAGTGGAACTCCAATTGCTCTCTTGAAAGCCTTTCGTATTATACATTCGATCTTGTTTTTTTCTGAGCCTAGCAATTTGAGGTAGGGGGCAACGTATGTTATACGGCTTATTGCGTACGCCTGCACTAGACGGATCGCGCAGTGTTCGCGCATACCAGTACGTCTGTTCGTGATACGACGTAGGAGTCGGATCGTGTCGTCTACCGAACGACGTAGTCTTCGCACCGTCTCACCATTATGGCCGTTTGCCTGCAGGTGTAACCCCAGAATTCTAATTTTGTCTACGTGTGGAATGGGAGTGCCATCTGCCAATAGAACGCTTATTTTGTAGCACTCCCTTTCCTCGTCGCGCGGGGTTTTGCGACCTCTACTTGTAGGTTTGTAGATTAGAAGTTCCGACTTGGTTGCCGAGCATTCGAGGCCCGTTCCTCGCAAGTACTCCTGAACTTCGTCTACACCTGCCTGGAGCGTACGCTCGACGTGACCATCACAACCTCCGCCGGGAACCCAGAGGGTGATGTCATCCGCGTAGATACTGTGATACAATCCTTGTATGCCTAATAATTTCTCGGGTAGCCCCAATAGAACTAAATTAAAGAGTAATGGCGAAATTACGGAGCCTTGTGGCGTGCCCCTCGAGCCCATCTCAAATTCTTGCAGTTCCACATCTCCAACGACGACGCGTACGCGTCTGCCGGCAAGGAAGTCACGTATGTAATTATATGTTTTAGATGCGAAGCATCTTATACTCGCGCCTTGTAGTGCGCCGTCCGCGCCGTCCGCACCGCTTCTCAAACATTCGACAGCTGACGCGCGCGCATGCGCCGTCGCGCCGTCGCCCACTCTTCCACCATCTGTGCATCCCTTCCTCCTCTACACACCGCGCGCGCTTCACTCCTCCACCATCTGTGCACCCTTCCTCCTCTACACACCGCTTTCGACATCTACAATTCTCCTGATTCTCCAGTGGACGCGCATGTGGCGTCGCGCTTCGAGAACATTCAACAGCTGACAGTGCATGCGCCGTCGTGCTGTATATATACTCAAGGTCGGCGCTCGCTCGCTCAGTTGCCGCTCGTCGGTTGGTTTGTACGGCGCGTCGACGTCCAAGGTCGCGGTGAAATGAATTCCAACGAATCCACAAACACAATGATCGACGTCCCTTCGACCAGCTCCGCCCTTTCGCATACGTGTGTACGTGTTCACTCATTTAACACCCCCTCCTACAACCACGTTAACCAATTTAGCCATCGACCCAAGTAAGTCGCAATTTAACACCCCATTTCACAACCACGTTAACCAATTTAGCCATCGACCCAAGTAAGTCGCACTTTAACACCCCGTTAACCAATTATATGCTCCGCATCCTCCTCAGTGTTTCCCCGAGGGAAGCTGCGGGCAATTTTTTTTGTCCTAGTCCTAATGTTTGAACTCTGTTTAAAATTGCTTCGTGTTTAACGCTGTCGAAGGCCTTTTTAATATCTAGGCCAAGGATCGCCTTGGTTGAGCTGGTAATGTCATCAACAATGTGGTGCTTCAGCTGAAGCAACGCGTCTTGTGCGGAGAGATTGCGGCGGAATCCTAGCATGGTGTGCGGAAATACATCGCGGACTTCGAGAAAGTCAGTCACGCGTTTGAGGACTGCGTGCTCCAGAACTTTTCCTACACAAGACGTGAGCGAAATTGGCCTTAGATTATCAAGCGCAACCTGCTTGCCCGGTTTAGGAATCATGATAACTCGAGCTCTTTTCCACGCTTCAGGAAGGGAACCGCGTTGCCAGCACTCGTTGATATAAGTCACAAATCGGGAGATTGACTCGTCATCTAAGTTGCGGAGAGCCTTGTTCGAAACCCGGTCCAGGCCGGGCGCCGATCGGGTGTTTAGTTCAAAAAGGACTGCCCGAATTTCCGCTTCGCTAAATTCGGCGTCTAGTTGCTCATTAGCAACGCCGTCATAATCTGGGTGTTGGACGCTCTCTGCCGACTTAAAGTAACGGTCACGTATTGCACCGAGCAGGTCATCGCCTTTATGATCGTTCACAAGTCTCCGAGTTTTATGGCCTTGTGCGGCACGAGTATCTTCCGGATCCAATAGGTGCCGGAAAAGGCGCCAAGCACTCGCCCAGCGCATCTGTCGCTCGAGGCCGTTGCACAGGTCTTCCCATTGTGACCTACAGACTTGGAACACATGTTCCTCAATTTCTCTGTCTAACCGTGCTATGCGTTTCCTCAACGCCCGGTTATGTCTTTGGCGTTTCCACCTCTTGAGTAGGGCTTGCTTTGCTTCCCACATGTATAGGAGCCTGCTGTCGATTACTTCGAGCTTCGCTTCGGGCGGGATGTGGCACGTTGCCACGTCTACGTCCCGATTGAGCGTCGCGGTCCACTCGTCTATATCTGTGATCGGCTTGTCGCCCCGCCCGCCTTCTGCTCTCTTTTTGCGGAACGCGTCCCACTGCACTAATTTGAGTTTACGGCCTGTGCTTTCAGAGTATGTTCTACGACCGCTCGGGCTTGTGTCTACCGTAATCTCTATCAGAGAGTGGTCACTCCCTAAGTCCTCCTGCGTGTTTTGCCAAGATGCCGCTGTGACATTCGACACGAACGCGAGGTCCGGTAGCGTGTCTGCGCTCACGCTGTTACCCCGGCGCGTCGGATCGGCGGGGTTCGCGATCAGTTCAAGCCAATGGTCTTGCGAGTCTTCCCAAAGGTGTTTGCCCTTGAGCGTTTCACGCGTGTATCCCCAGGCCCCATGGGGCGCATTAAAATCACCCGCAACTAGCAGAGGTGCGCCGTTGGCGGCCGTGCTTGCTCTCCGGAGCATCTCCCCAAATTGGTGCTGTAGCGTGGGTTTACTGTAGATGTTAAGTACAAACAGGCCTCGGCCGCGCTTAGGAATTAATTCTACAAAAACATGCGGTATCCTTACGCACTCAAGTTCGCGCTGCGCCACCGTGATGTTACGTCTAACTAGCACGGCGGCGACCGGCGCCGGACGCGGCGGGGGCGACGGCAGCGACCGCGGTCGCGCCGACGACGAGAGCGGATCGCCCCGTCCCCGGCGACCCGCGGCCGCCCCCGGCGCCCCACCACGCGCCGAGCGCTGTGTAGCACGTTTTTCTTTCCGCCTGTTGTCCGCCGCGGCCGCATTTATGGCTTTGTAACCAGCTAGTTTTGCCGGATAATTTGTTTCCTGCAAAAGGATAATGTCCGGTTTCGTCTCACGGCTTCTAATAAATTGCTCGAGATTTCCCCGCTTCCTCCTATATCCCCGGCAGTTCCACTGCCAGATCGTGTACTGTTGTTTGTGAGTGTTAGTGTGAGTGTGCGCGTGTCTAGCCATGGTGATGCTTGTGTTTAATTTAGCCCATCGCCGTCGAGGTGACTGGGGTGCGGCTGAATCTGCGGCTCGGCGTCTGGCAGCGCGTTCTGCTGCTGCTGACTCTGTTGCTGTCTAGCGTAGGGCTTACTCACCGTTCTAATCGGTCTGCCCGCAGATGGCGGGAGTCGCGCTTCAATGTTTTCTATGCGCGCCGTGTGCGCGGTGAGCATTTGTGTCATTTGTTCAGAGAGCTTAGCTATCGCACTATTGAACATGTCATTCATCTGTGCCACCTGTTTAGCAAAACGTTCATCGAGGCTGGTCTCGATAGTATCGATTTGTTTCTGTAGCTTATCATAACGGCCAAATCGCTGTGTGGATTCGTGCCTGGCAGGATCTAGTGCTATCCTTTTCGCGATACACGGGCGGTCTTCGCGTCCGCCTGCCCCCTCTCCCGAACTGCTCTCGTCATCCGTGTCCATCCCCGCCGCCTCGGGTCTCGACGGAGTCGAAGACCGAGGCGTCGGTGGTGGCGGCGCCGTCGACTGTTGCTGCGGTTGTTGCATTCGTGGAGCCTCTCCTTTCAATTCGGAATTTTCCGCTCTAAGGGCGGCGTTCTCGCGTTTCAGCTCTGAAATTATCGATTGTAATGGTCCTAGGCGTTGTTCTAGCACTCGCTCTACCGCTAGCTTGAGCTCGCTCCCACCGCCGCCACCGACGGCGGGACCGCCAGGACGTCCCGCCGAAACAACGCCGCCGGCGCGAAAGGCGGCTACATCCGCCCATCTCACCTGCTGCCATGTGCCCATGGGTCCTTGTTGTTGCGGCTGCCGCCACGTCTGATGCTGCTGACTTTGTTGGGTGCCTTGGTTGACAGCTGCGGCGCCCGGAACGGCGCCACCGCGCGTCTTCGACATGCTTCTCGGCCTTGGTGTCCGGCTGCGAGAGCGGGACCGGGATTTACCGCCGCCGCCTCTCGCGTCTCGGCTTGTCGAGCGTCCTCTTCGGGTGGCGTTGGATGAATGACTGTCAAACGCCGGATAATGATTGTAGTAACCTCCGTTGCCTTCGGTGCTAATGCCGCTGTTGTAGATGCTGTCGGACGCTGCGGCCGCTTGCTCTACCGCTACAGAGCAAAAAAAAATTTGTCACAGTTACGCGAGAAGGCCGAAGCAATGATTGCGATAACAATCATTGCCATCGTACAACACTGCGATGTGTTGTACGATAGCAATGATTGTTATCACGAATCAATCATGTTATCAATCATGAAGTAAGGCTAGGAGATTTAGAAACCATAAGAAATGTAGTGAACGCGGTCGAATGTGCGTTTTGCTGAAGCGTTTCTCGCACGCGTAGCAGCACGTTCTTCCTTTATCTGGGCACGTGTGCGATCCCGCCTTGCTTCAGCGTGACTAGCATTTCGTGGGGCTGTTCCGCAATTGCTCGCACAACACGTGGCGGCATCACAAAAGCGGAACTACTTACAGCGTTTTCACTGGTGATTGGCGTTTCTTTCCTAGGCGTCGGTGGACGCCGACTATGCCAGTAGCGGTAGCGAAAAATACAGTTTCAGTGTACTTCACCAAAACGTCCACCTCATGTTGCCCACACATCGCAGTGTGGGTGTTAACGCCAAAAACAGCTGGATGATGGGAGAAGCTTGATTGCTTGCTTGTTCCTTGATATAAGGCTCCTACCCACCAGGAGAGATTGGCCATAAAAGCGGCGGTTAATATAAAGAAAATTTCAAATTTGAAAAAGGGTGAGAAAGAACTCGATTGCCACAGGAATGAACAAATATTTTCGAATAGCCAATACGGGGCTGGAAACCACTCCCGCCCACTTAAAGCGTCATTACTGATGCGGAAATGAACCATTTGTCTTTATTAGCTTAACAGCAAAGGGTCATAATGGTTTCAATCAGTTTCCGAGAACTACACGCAAGTTAGTTGGGATGCTTAGTAGGAATGGCTGTATATGCTGAGCATGTGGCCTCAAGGACATGCAATAAAGGATGCTAAAACACAAAGGTCTTATATGACGAACTTGTATTTCTTCTTGAAGTATCGATAGATGGCTCTACCATTAAAATATTGAGAGAGACACTTTTTGCCAGAACTGGCCGTCTCATTTTTCGTGCTGCGAAACTACAAGTGAGACATCCAAGCTTTGTTAAAGACTGTTGCTTTTCAGTTCGTTGACAGTAAGTCAGTGCGTAATGGTGTATGTAATATAGCTCGCCCTTACTGCGATGACTAGCAAGAGCGGTGCGGCTGTGTTGGTAAACGCAGAGCTTTGAAGAGCGAGATATCACTGGTTCATATCCCCGGTATGGTGTCTTGGAGTTTTTTTTTCTAATGTTTTCGATGTGTATACTTAGGTGCTCGTTTTTCTGTGTTTTGACACAATGGTAATGAGACCTAGCAGACAATAATGCCAAGGAATGTATAGGGGGAGTTATTAGACCCATTGTGATGTAAAATGTGAAGAAAGAAAAGTCGGTGAAAAGATAACTTGCGTGAGCAGGAACCGAACCTGCGACCTTCGAATAACGCGTTCGATGCTCTACCACTGAGCTTACCACGGCGGCTATCCCCCCCGTCACTTTATTGGGTTTATATGTGAATTTTTTATTTTATTTATTCAATTCTGCCAGCCACCCTTTGGCAGCCAGGGCAGGAGTGGTACAGTGCAGAGTTTGAATACAAAGTTTACACGCGACCAGTAACATGGTTAGCGGTACACTGGGAAGCAATAAAGCAGTAAGCTTCCAGATTGGCACGACACACACACAAGTGCGCGCAATCAGTAGCACGGCCCATGATTCGCAAAGCAGTAGTAATTCTCTTTACATATAGCTACGTGAATATAGAATAATACCGACAATGCTAGTCTAATGCAAAACACACAAAGTGCATTACGCGCATTGACCAGGAAGCGTGAAAAGAAAAACAAAAAGCAGTGTGCGTTAGCGGGATGGTAGCAAGATAACGTGTTAAATACGTTAGTTCAATAGAACGGGGAAACAAGACCAGCACTTCCAATCATACACAATTTTGAATAGCCATTGAAAAATCATTTTGATTAGTTAAGTTGGTAACGTCGCGTGGCAAAGTGTTCCATTCTGCTGTCGTTCTCGGAAAAAAGGATAGACGGTGAGCGTTTGTTCTCGTGAAAGGCATTAGGATTGTTTTGTTGTGCTTTTTCCGGGTGGAACGTGACATGTTGAATTCGAGATAAGTATTGAAGTCAAGCTGGGAGTGTCAGTCAACGCCACCTGTAGCCGTGGCGGCGAGTGTAGCACACTCTTTATGAGCCTGCTTGGCGTCACGTAGCACGTGATCTTATTGCGAGCTGGCAGCTGACCAATAGTCCCTCGTATACAACCTAATAGCACCAAGTCTGCCAGTACGAGACCCTCGTTAATAAATAAGGGAAATAAGAACATACTTGAGGGCTCGTTTCTCCGCGTTTTGACACAATGGTAATAACATCTACCAGATAATTATGCCAAGGAATGTATAGAAGAAGTAATATATATATATTATATATATATATATATATATATATATATATATATATTATATATATATATATATATATATATATATATATATAATATATATATATACATATATACTATATATATATATTAATATATATATATATATAAATCAGCGTCACCGCCCTAAAACAATCAATTGAACTGCCATCACTCGCGTCGCGCCGCCTCATCTCGCGCCTATGCCTCCTCCACAGTTTCTTTTTTCCGACCCCAATCAACGACACGAACTTTTACAGCCCCAAACAGAACTTCTTCCCGCATTAACCATTCAAACCCCATTGCACGAATCAACGGCCGTACATCCGCAATGAACGACTCCTTTTTCCCCCAAGCAATAACACTTTGGAATCGCCTTCCCGACGCCATTGTTGCCACATCTGACCGCACATCATTCGCGCAAAATTGGAATCCCACTTTGATTCCACCCATTAACCCGTGGCTGTAAATATATTCTACCAACGTACTGTATGTATAATTTGCTTGTGCCTAGTTGTTTGTACTCTAATTCCCAGCCAAGCGTTTCTTTTGTGTATATTTGATTCATTTTGTTGTCATTTTTGACCAACCTACCATATTAGAACTTTACTGTTTATAATAATTTGTTCAACTGAATTATACACACTCACAGCGTATTTTTTGCCCCCCCTTATGTAATGCCCTCGGGCCTTTAAGTATGCAATAAATGAAATAAATGAAAATATATATATATATATATAAATCTATATATATATATATATATATATATATATATATATATATATATATATATATATATTCTTCCTATCTTAATAAAAAAACTCGAACTCATATCTAAGCGTCACCTTACGTGGCAATCAGTATTTGATTTCGAAGAATTTTGAAGTTGTTTTGAGCACCTAAGCACGTCTATCGTACACCAGATGTGCCCTACTGCGGTGTGGGAACTGGAACCTTCACTCATGTTCACTGGTGCCATGACACAATCCACAGGTGAAACGGCGAATACAACTTCATCCTTTTCAGCCTTTCCTTCACCGAAACGTCCACCTCATATTGCCCACACATTGCAGTGTGGGTGTTGACGCCAAAAACAGCTGGATGATGGGAGAAGCTTGATTGCTTGCTTGTTCCTTGATATAAGGCTCCAACCCACCAGGAGAGATTGGCGATAAAAGCGGCAGTTAATATAAAGAAAATTTCAAATTTGAAAAAGAATGAGAGAACTGGATTGCCACAGGAATGAACAAATATTTTCGAATAGCCAATACGTGGCTGGAGACCACTCCCGCCCACTTAAAGCGTCATTACTGATGCGGAAATGAACCATTTGTCTTTATTAGCTTAACAGCAAAGGGTCATAATGGTTTCAATCAGTTTACGAGAACCACACGCAAGTTAGTTGGGATGCTCAGCAGGAATGGCTGTATATGCTGAGCATGTGGCCTCAAGGACATGCAATAAAGGATGCTAAAACACAGAGGTCATACCTGATGAACTTGTCTTTCTTCTTGAAGCATCAATCGATGGCTCTACAAATAAAATATTGAGAGAGACACTTTTTGCCAGAACTGGCCGTCTCATTTTTCGTGCTGCAAAACTACAAGTGAGACATCCAAGCTTTGTTAAAGACTGTTGCTTTTCAGTTCGTTGACAGTCAGCGCGTAATGGTATATGTAATATAGCTCACCGTCATTGCAATGACTAGCAAGAGCGGTGCGGCTGTGTTGGTAAACGCAGAGCTCTGAAGAGCGAGTTATCACTGGTTAATATCCCCGGTACGTTGTCTTGGAGTTTTTTCTTCTAATGTTTTCGAGGTGTATACTTAAGTGCTCGTTTTTCCGTGTTTTGACACAATGGTAATGAGACCTAGCAGACAATAATGCCAAAAAATGTATAGGAAAAGTAATATATATATATATATATATATATATATATAATATATATATATATATATATATATTCATATCCAAATAAAAACTCGAACTCATATTGAAGCGTCAACCTTACGTGTCACTGAGTATCTGATTTCGAAGAATTTCGAAGTTGTTTTGACCACCTAAGCACGTCTATCGTACACCAGATGTGCCTTACTGTGGTGTGGGAACTGGAACCTTTACTCATGTTCAGTGGTGCCATGACACAATCCACAGGTGAAACGGCGAATACAATTTCATCATTTTCAGCCTTTCCTTCACCATGCCAGCACTTTATAATAAGAAAAAAAGCAATGTTAGTTGCCAGAATAAACGAAAGCCAACACATCTTTTTAATAATATCTGATGCTTTACTTACGAAGACTATGGAATAATTACGAGAGACGCCGTAGTGAAGAGCCCCGCAATTTTCGACTATCCGGTGTTTGTCAACATGCTCTAACATCGCGCACTGCACGCTCCTTTAGCATATTCCCGCCACAGAAAGGCGACAGTCACTGCCCGGATTGAGACCACGAGCTGCGGGCCTGCAGCAGAACACCATAGCTTCTCCACCACAGTGAACAACACGTTATATTTCATTAATATGGTACCTAACATTAGTAGCATGCTACACAAAAACGCGTTTGCACATGTTCAAGCAAAAAGTAGTTGCCAGCTAGCTTTTGTTATTACTAACGCCAGTTCGTAAGACTTCTTATGCGTATCGAAGTCTTATAAGTACACTAGACGGAACTCATGCGCTTGTATGTATCGTAGCTGCCACGCATGGCACTTCAGCCCTCGTGAAACTGTTTCGGCCTCGTTTGGCTTCGTGTTTCAAGGGGCCGCTTTGTCGCAAGACGCAGTTCGGCTAACGTTCGGTAGTTTCACTTCACCACCTGAAACTTTCAAATGCGAAAGATTTCTTGGCGTAGTGGGGTTTGGACGCTAGGAGTGGCAGAGTGCGGACGCACGTTGTGTAGGCTCCGCAGTTTTCAAATGATTTTTGTTAAAAAATTGCAAAACTTGGCTAAAGTCTCTACGCCAATCGACGGAGGAAGTTCAGCCGAACACCTGGATACCAACTATTGCAAGGTGGGCCCGCTTTTTCGGCACTGACACCGATAATTCTGAGTCGCCACGAAGATCAAACATTGCGTCTGCCGCCGCAGCGGCGGGGAGAGCTAGGTCCAACGCGTCGACGAGGACGCCTGGGGCGACCCCGGAACGCCTCGACGGCGCGTCTAGCACCACGATGGAGGTTGTAAGCGTGGAAGGAGAAGATATGCAACCGGAGGACTTTACCAACGACGCCGGATGGTGCGAAGTCCGCAGAAGAAACATCACGAAAACATCTGGAGGGATTTCAGGCCCGAAGAGAACCATGCTAAGAGACGCTGCTGCGCCGACGGGCGCGCCTGGGGACAGCAAGTGGAAAGGTGAACGAACCATACGACAAATTGCTAATGCAAGCAGACTTCCTCGTCTACCGGCAGAAGACTACAAAGTGATCGTGCGACCACGAGGAGGACTCAGCGTTTCGGAGCACAGGCAGGCACGCATATACTGCTGCCTGAGAAACGCCGCTGGCGTCGGTCGCGAAGCAGCAGAAGAAGACAGTATATGCATAAACTACAAGCAGAATATCGTGGTCGTCAGCACGCCGTCCGAAGAGCGAGCCAGGCGGTACGGAGCCATCACGAAGATCCGAGTGGGAGAGCAAGAACACGAAGCCAGCGCCTACAGAGCAGCGCCGGAAAACACATCTAAGGGACTCATAAGAGGGATATCCCAAGAGGAAAGTTCCGAAGATATTATAGACAACCTAGTGACAGCAAGAAACCCAAGCATATTACACGCGAAGAGGATGGGCAACACAGACAATGTAATCGTGCTCTTCGACGGACTACACGTGCCGAGATACGTGAAATACGGAGCGCTCATCGTCCGGTGCTCGCTATACAGAAAACACATTGACATTTGCTACGAATGTGGGAGGCTGGGACACAGGGCGGACGTTTGCCCCAACCCAGACGAAAAAATATGCAGAGGATGCGGCGTGGCCAACCCGCCGCAAGAACACCAGTGTGAAGCAAGATGTCAGCTATGCGGGCAAGCTCACTTTACGGGAGACAGACGCTGCAAGGCAAAGTACAAGGTACCGTATTGGTCCGGCGAAGACGCTGGGAGCGACGAAGAAGAGAAGAAGCGGAGGCCGAAACACCATACGGCATCAACGACTACAACAAACGAGCTGGCAAAGCAACGAGCGAGAACACCCAGGGATCAGAAGGCCATCGCACAGAAGGCTCACCCCCGGGACCATACGAGGGGGACAGTCGGAAGCAGCCCGGTCGCAGACCAAGGTCGAGGACCCGGTCCAGAACCCGTTCGAGAACCCGATCGAGAACTCGATCGAGATCCAGGGCAACGTCAAGATTGCAATCCAGCCGAGGAGCGGTAGAAACTCAGGCACAGGTGAGCTTTGCAGACGCGGTCTCTGGCACTGCTGTTACACCTACACGCGCGGGGTCCGCCTTAGAACAGGAAATAACACAGATCAGACAGTTGTTAGAGCAAATAAAGCGAGAAAACGCGACGCTAAGGGAAGAGGTAAAAATGCTTAAAGTATAAAACGCTAAGCTTAAGAACCCAAAACACTCAGAGATGACCCATACCACGCCAACACCCATTAGGGCGTCGACACCTCTTCGAGCTCCGGCGACGCCCGTTCCCGCGTCGATGAGTGGAGAAACGCCACCGCATAAACGAAGGGCAAAGGAAAACGCCGATGAGCAAAGTGACTCTACACTCGGAGAAGTAAAAGGCATGTTTCAGGAAATGTTCGTAGGTTTACAGCAGCAATTCATGCAGATGCGCGTGGACCTACAACAGCAGATAACGCAGATGCGAGATGAAATGTCTCAGAGGTTCGACACCCTCGAGGGTAGGGTAGGGCAGCTAGAAAACGTCTCGAAAGACGCCCGACCCGCAGGAGCGAGGCCGGTCAAGAGCAAGCCGTACAGCAGACCACCTGCGGCTGAGAACAGCTGCATAGAAAACTCGAGTAGCCAACATGGCGCCGCCTAATGAATACACAATTTGGCAGTGGAATTGTCGTGGGTTTCGTCGTAAGCGGGGTAACCTGCAGCAATTCGTAAAAACCAAGCAAGCACCAGATGTAATCGCCCTCCAGGAAACTGGGGGGACCGCAAAATTATCAGGATACAAATCATATAGCACTTTAGCTGAAAAAGCAACAGTAACCACACTGATACATCGTAATATAACGGCTGTAGAACACGATACTGGCGTACGCAACATAGACCACGTCCTACTAGAAATTCTCCCGTCTCGAAAAAAGGAGGGAAGCTTGTTTGTGTTGAACGTGTACAGTCCACCACGACAAAAGGTAAAGTTTGGCTCGCTTTTTCCGCAAAGTGCTAAACGTAGCGGGCAGACAAGCACTGATCGTCCGTGGGCGACTTTAACGCACCACACGCCGCCTGGGGTTACACCATCGAAAACGTTAAAGGCCGCAACCTGTGGAACGACGCGCAGCACGAGGAGCTCACGCTAATAACTAACCCACAAGACCCTACCAGAATTGGGAACAGCGTCAGTAGAGACACCACGCCGGACCTTACATTCATAAGGAATATATCCAACCCTCATTGGACCAACACTAACGTAAATCTAGGCAGCGATCACTACATTGTATGCACAATTTTACAAGCAGGTCCGCGTTAAAAAGAAAGGTAGAAAAATAATGTTAACCGAGTGGGACACCTTTCGTAAGATAAGAGAGGACGATGCTACAGAGACCATCGAAGATATACAGAAGTGGACAGACACACTCCAGCGTAGCGTGCAGAAAGCCACCAAACATGTTCCCGAAGAGGCAGGAATGGAAGAAATGGACAGCAAGCTCTTACACATGTGGGAGGCAAAACGCAGCCTGCAAGAGCGCTGGAAAGGTCAAAAGCACAACCGGCGTCTAAGAAAGAGAATCGTCGCGCTCGACAGAGACATAGAAGACTACGCAAATAGGCTGTCCCAGCAGCAGTGGGCAGGCATGTGCACTTTAATGAACATTTAATGGTTATTAAATGTTTTCATCACCACCCTTAATGAACAGGCAGTTCGGAATGTCCAAAACTTGGAACATTCTCCGAGGCCTCCTTGATCCAGAAGGCACGAAAACAACACAAAGACAAAACCTGCAACGGATACTACACAGCTACGCAGGTACAGAAGCAGAGCTCTTACGCGAGCTACGCCAGACATACGTAGGAGATGCCACAAAGGCGCGACTCCCAGAGTACGAAGGGAAGGATAACGTCGACCTCGACGCCTCCATAACAGAGGCAGAGATTCGATACGAACTCGGACGACTCAATCCCAAGTCCGCCCCGGGTCCCGACGGTATAACAAATAAAACACTTCGCAACTTAGATGACGAATCCGTCACTGCTCTCACAAAGTACATAAACGAATGCTGGGAGAAGGGCGCCACACCCCAGCAATGGAAAACCGCCAAAATCATATTAATACCCAAGCCGGGCAAAAAGCCGCTCATCGGAAATCTCAGGCCCATTTCATTGACGTCCTGCATTGGAAAGCTCATGGAAAAAGTAGTTTTAACGCGTCTCGTCAGATACATGGACGACAACGAGCTATACCCACACACCATGATCGGCTTTCGACCAGGACTCTCGACGCAAGACGTCATGTTGCAGCTAAAGAATCAAATCATAGACGCCGAAACGCACACCCTGGATACAAAAGCCATTCTGGGTCTTGACCTGCAGAAGGCATTTGATAACGTCACCCACGAGGCCATATTGCGCAACTTGCAAAACCTACACGTAGGTCGGAGAGTGTACGATTACATAAAAGATTTTCTCACCAACCGCAAAGCTACAATCACGGCCGGGGAAGCGGAATCCGAAGAATTCGTTCTAGGCAACAACACCACAAGGTTCGGTGCTTTCCCCTTTCCTATTCAACGTGGCGATGCTTGGTTTACCCTCAGAGCTGGAACGCGTCGAAGGGCTTCAGCACAGTATCTATGCGGATGACATCACCCTATGGGTGACGGGCGGGAGCGACGGTCACATAGAAGAGATTTTACAACAAGCAGTAAATACGGTAGAGCGATACGTGGAGAACAATGGCCTAAAATGCTCTCCTCAAAAATCGGAGTTATTACTCTACAGACCTACAAGCAGAGGTCGCAAGCGCATTCACGAACGACACAACATCACAATCTTAGCAGGAGGTTACCCAATACCTCAGGTACAACACATAAGAGTTCTGGGACTCCGAATATCCGAGAACGGACATAACGGGGAAGCAATAAAGTTACTGGATAACAACACCCAACAAACCATTCGAATGATTCGAAGAATCGCCAACAAAAACTACGGCGTGAAAGAACACAACTTAGTGCAGCTCATCCAAGCCTTCGTCGTCAGCCGCATAGTGTATGTGACCCCATACCTCAAGTTGCAAGTGGCGGAAAAACAAAAGATAGAATGCATAATTAAAAAAGCATATAAGCAAGCCCTCGGATTACCGATCACCACGTCTAACGAAAAGTTCGAAGCGTTAGGAATGCATAACACGCTAGACGAACTTATTGAGGCTCATATGATAGCGCAATATGAACGACTCGCGCAAAGCAACACGGGAAGACACATCATGCACAAACTTGCAATAACGTACGCTGGCCAAAGCGGCAATAAATACGATATCCCAAAAGAAACCAGAGAGCGCATCATAATACCTCCGTTACCCAGAAACATGCACCCCGAACATCACCGGGAGCGGAGGAATGCAAGAGCGAGAGCACTGCACAAGAAGTTTCAACATGACGCGGACGTGGTATATGTAGATGCAGCCGAATATACAGACGGTCGACACATGGCAATAGTCGCTTCAAATCAAGCGGGCCACCTGCTTGCTAGCGGCACCATTAAAACAGGAAATTCGGAAATCGCTGAAGAAACGGCCATAGCGCTGACGCTTGCGTCCACAAGGGCCAGCGTCGTAATCAGTGATTCTAAAACCGCGATTCATAACTTCGCTAACGGAAGGGTCTCGAAAGAGGCGTTAAGAATCTTAAATAACTTTCGCGGAGAGCGCGACGTTTATGTTATATGGACGCCCGCCCACTCCTCCCTCCCGGGCAATGAAACCGCACACACCCTAGCTCGAGAGTTAGCGAGCCGAGCAGGGGCAGGAATGACGTGGAGCCCGCGTGCGGAGAGAGACCGCATGTTCAGTTACAACGAAATTACCAAGCACTACAGATTAGGGAGGCAGCACTACCCGCCACCACACTCCTCATTAAATAAGCAGCAGGCGACAGCGTGGCGCCTATTACAAACAAACACGTTCCCAAACCCAATCGCTTATAATCATTGTTACCCGGACCTCTACTCAGACAGATGTAAACACTGCAATCAGCGGACGGACCTCAAACACATTATCTGGGCTTGCCCCAACATCGTGAAGGGGCAAAACACATACATGAATACGGAGCAGTGGGAGACCGCGCTGCTAAGCTCAAGCATCGAGGACCAACTACAGGTCATCAGGCAAGCCGAAGATGCCGCTAGGACCCAAGGACTCCTAGCTGCCATCTAAGGGAGGGGAGTCAACTCCTCTAACACTTGCCGTTTCAAGAAAAGTTGTTTCTCTCTCTCTTGGCGTAGTGCAAGTACTTTTGAAATCTATCTATCTATCTATCTATCTATCTATCTATCTATCTATCTATCTATCTATCTATCTATCTATCTATCTATCTATCTAACTTTCTGTCTATCTATCTATCTATCTATTTATCTATCTATCTATCTATCTATCTATCTATCTATCTGTCTGTCTGTCTGTCTGTCTGTCTGTCTGTCTGTCTATCTATCTATCTATCTATCTAGCCACCTATGTCTGGGTGTTCTCGTGCTCATCGGTCCCCCTTAGCTTATGGTCAACCAAAATTAGTACCGGAGGGTAAAATAGTTTGACGAATATGACGCATGGGTCATGGCATGAATAATGTGACAATGCCGTCACGTACAGCATCAAATCCTCTCCGGCATACCTGAGGCACCTACCCGCGGGCGAGTATAAGCAACAGGTATGCAGGTATAAGGTATATGCCACAAGTGATCGACAGTTTATGTCTACCAATGAACGGCAACAACAGACATCAGCAATTTTAACGCAATAGCGTTAAGAAAAAAAGCTTACAGCGGCAATCTTGTGCGGACCAAGGCTAAGATTAAATATCAGGGCCACAACTGGAATCAAAGCCCAGAATTCAGCGTGGCAATCAAGTACTATACTGCAAAACAATGCCAGGTCCTGGTGCTGCATTAGAAAAATACACATTTTTGGTGTAACTATGAAGAAACGTCAAGTGGGGTTGCGAAGCTGGCTATCCAATTTTGCAAATATTACATATATACACATATGATTCAACTATCTCGTCGGGTTAAGGTCAAATGTTGTTATTTGCCATCCACTAAAGGTGATTTTTGTAGTAGTGTCTAGGGCTACCATTCTAGCGAGCATAAGCGTTACATATCAGCCTGCTGCTTCTCGTGTTGCTAATGCTCAGGTTTCTGCTGTAATCTTTGCGCAAGTGCAAAACACGGAGCAGATAAACACACGTGACCGTTCAAATATGTCTGTGCATACAACATTTGTACATATATTTAGCGTCATTTTGTAACATGTCACTCAATAAAAATTTTGAACACGATCGTCTTCCCTCCACATGCTTCGCAGAATGTAGGAAGAGGAAGAACGTTTCAGCGGAAAGACAGGGAGGTTATCCAGTTCTTAGACCGGCTGGCTACCCTGTGCTGGGGAAAGGGGTGAGGGGAATGAAAGATGTTAAAAAGAAATGTTGCGAAGAGAGAGAGAAATTACAAAAAACAAAAAACCAAAAAAATTCGATTTCCAAAATACGTGGGATGTGCCAAAATTTTTTAGGCTCACCAATTAAAATGGGCTCACGAAAATCATGATAAATTATTTTATCAAAAACAAAAGGCAAAACACAGCAATAAACCGAGCCAACCTTGCGTTCTAAACCGCAAGCACAAAGGCGACAAAGCTGTTACCATCATTCACACGGCCTCAACGATCGCAGCGCCAGAGTTTCCTTGTAGTAAATATTCTAGGAAGCTTTGTTCGCATGCAGCCGTCCATGAAGGCGAGATATTGACAACTGCACCTCGCCACCTTGCAGCTACTTCGTAGCGAATGATTCCATCTCCGCAATTTGTATGCTTCTTCTCTGTTCCAATAGGATTTCTCATATGTACTCATTATTTTGAGGTCTTTCTATGTACCCAGACGACAGGGCGTAATGATAGCAATTTATATTGTTCCGTATTGGCTCGCTTCAGGCTAAAGCAGGTAATGCGCGAGGCTTCATTCGATGTTTCATCTTAATATAAATCACCCTGCAGAATGAAATGCAAGAAGGAATTGCTGGTACAAATGAAGATCACCGCGTAGTGGAGCTCTTATTTAAGTGAAATAATCGGTAAATAAATCCGACCTTAATGCTAGCTCTGTAGACACTGTCTTTTCTTCGGCCTTAAGAGCTCTTCTTTTTCAATGCCTCTTCTATAGTAACTTTATGCTTATATGCTTAAATTTCACATAATGGGAGTATAGCCCTGTCAGTCTTTTCTTGGGCACATTATCTGTAACACCCATCAGAATGCGTCCCCTTCCAAAATTTATGCATCTCTGCTATCCATAGAATGCGTTGTAAACATTGCAAGGATTGAGCAAATGTGTTTGCTCTTTACAACATATTGCCGGCAAAACCAAACTGACTAATACCGTTGTTTGCGAGCGAGGGGCGCAGTCTTTTTTGTCCCCCTAGTTATTATGCTCCTTTCCACTACGATTGTGGCACGGTGAAAATTGAATAAAACGGAGGTTGAAGTATAATCCCACGTAATTTCGAGCAATTCCAGAGTAGCAGAAAATGTTGAGGCGGGAAGGGACCAGAAATTGATAAACATAGAATGTGACTGGGGCCATCGTTTCGAAAAAGAAAAGGGCATCTCTTTATTTGGGCAGCAAGCATTTTCCTTAGCAAGAGTTTTTCCTTGCTGACTATACTCTATCGGCAATCATGAACCACTGAGACCCACGCTATTACGCGATAATCTCGAAAAATGACTGAATGAGACTTATTGTTCGGCTAACTTGTAACAAAAGATTGCCCAGCCTTCAGTCGGCAAAAGTGCTTTAATAAAAAACTAGTTTGTGTTCGCCATGAAAACATTATTATTTACGTTATAATTTTCAAAGAAATGGTGCGACATTTTAATATAACTGAACTCAAAATAAATGTATGAAGGTTTGGTTAAGCTGCAATCAAGAACTTACAAGACATTGGAAAAAAAAGTTAGCACAAGTTTTTATAGACACTGAAAAAACTTGTGGACCTAACAGCAAAAAAATGTTGTCTCGTGGCTGCTGCTAACCTCAAAGCCACGTGCATTCATTGAGGCAAGCCAGCAGTCTAGCCCTGCAGCTATGTTTTTATTGGTAAGCCGATCTAATCACCTGCAAAGGCATGAAACACCGAAAGTTTTCCATATTGCTTGTCCCCTCAGAGTCTCAATCAAACTGCTCATATGAAAGTTCAATTTCCAGATGGATTGACAGTGCGTAACTCGTCTTACGTGAATGTGTTTAGAAGCTAACTCATTGACTTCATCTTCGTTTTTTTCCTTGCAGGTAAGCATGTTTATTCGTACATGCAAGCCCCAGTTCTGACCTCCTTCGGTGAGTTTCATCCATTGTCATGCAGATAAACAAAAAGTCCTCGTGTTTCTACAACTATGCTAGGCTAATCATATTATTTTTTCACCTGCGATGATGTAGAAAATCGGCTTACCCGCAGTCAAAACAGTGGCGTTAAGAAACATGAAACCTAGGCGTGTATGTGCAGATCAATGACCACTAGTTCTCACCAGATTGTTTTTAAGCGCTTTAGATTAACCAGGAAACTGTATCATATAAACTGTAAACCAAGAAGAATGGCTTAAGTATGAACTCAAGCATCTGAAATATGCTCGCTTTCCCCACATTATGTTATCACTTGGCTAATCACCTACAAGACTTTAGTCTCAGCCTAAATTATTACTGGTGCCTTTGTTTATCGCCAGGAATGTGAGAAATTAAGTCTACTCTGCTTCAATGCTACAAACAACAAGTAAGATGCACGTGTATTAAACCTATGTAAGCATAAAGTTTTTATATTAGCGTCTATATTAAAGCAAAAAAATATTTAAAGGACCCCTGAAAGCCAAATTTTTATGTACACTTGGATTGGAAGTTTTCATTAAGCTTCATCTCCTTCAATAGTTTCTCATAATTTTAGGTGGTCGTTTTGAAAACACGCCAAACATATCCATAATTAAACACGCTAGTGTAAATTATACGATGTGTTAGAGTATTTATGATTCGATTTCAGGAGTATCAGACATAAAGCTGCAATTAAAGTGCAAACGTTGGAAACAATAATTTTGCTCTTTTAATGTTTGTTAAGGGACGTGCAGTAATATTGTTCCTTTTCTAACATCAGCAAATCTTTCCATCATCACAGATGACGTCACATTACTCCATTGCCGTTTCACAGGACTGCTTTTAGCAACACCTGTCATATTTACTCGATTTTAACGTGACGACGATTGTTAACTGAGGGCTGACTTTTCATTAGATCCAGCAAAAACAATTAATTTTGATATTTTTTTAGTGCGAGGGTCGACTTTAGGTAACAAAAATCTGGGGGAAAAAACCTCATTTCACTCGTTTAATTATGGTATCTAAAATTACCTCTAATAAAAGCTTGTCTCCTTTAGGAACACGTAAACGTACCACAGTCAGTAGAAGTAGAGTGTGACAAAAGGTTTTGTGGAAGAAATAAGATTGGTAAATGCAAGAACTTTAGCCACTGCATATGCCGGCTGGCTATATCCTCCTATAACACCACGCGAAATGGTGTTAAAAGCGTTTATTCAGTTATTTTTGTAGCTGTTGTGCCTGGCAGAATATTCTGCTGAATGAAAAAGTGTTCTATTCCTGTCATCGAACAAGAAATTCTAAGCAGACTTGCGTAACACTAATCAACGTGGGCTCTCATGTCGGAAAAGGAAGAATCCCAGACGACAATTTCCCTTGCTTATCCGGGTCGAGCTCTTAGATTGTCTGAAAGAGAGCTACGTATAAGTTTTCCAAAGTTGTGCTAAATTTTTATCACCACAAGTCTACATTATCGTCTCTGATGGTCGTATTCTGCATGGGATGTAATGTATCCGCCTTTCGCCGTTACATGTGCAACGCCGTACATACGTGCGTTCGTACAAACACACCGCTACGCGTTCTGCTCGCCGCAGGTATTGGAGCGTTCTAAGTAAGTCAGGCCGCAGCTGCGCGTTGACGTCCCGCTCCACTCGCACGCTTCCCTCGCAGATGTGTGCTGACGTCTCCCTCCCTCACCCGCAACACGCTCACCACACAGCCCACATCTGCCGGTTCCTCCACCCACTCACAACACCACACCTTTCTGTCTCGCTTTACCCTCTCTAACGCTATCAGCACTCGACCACACGCCAAGTGGAAACACTCGTTCGGCTCGTTTATCTGTGATAGAACTTACACTAAACCCAACACGCCTCACGTGTCTGCGTTTCTAACAAACGCTTACTCGTGTAAACGCTACACCGAATTTTGCTTCAAATCGTTCTTTCAGCGCCCGCGTCGATGCCCGTTTAAATCAGATCAATGCCGTGCGAACCACTGCTGCTTCGCATCTCATCACATTTTGATTCGGGGAAATGGTCGGTCGGTCGGTCGGTCGGTCGGTTGGTCGGTCGGTCGTCGGTCGGTCGGTCGGTCGGTCGGTCGGTCGGTCGGTCGGTCGGTCGGTCGGTCGGTCGGTCGGTCGGTCGGTCGGTCGGTCGGTCGGTCGGTTGGTCGGTCGGTCGGTCGGTCGGTCGGTCGGTCCTCAGAGTCCTGGTGCAAACCACCACGGGGGATCGGCCATGAAACGGGCGTTGCCTCATTTGTGAGGTGGAGTTGTTTTACTAGCCAGATTATTTAGATAACGATGTTCAAACAAAGAACCAATTAGTAAACGGTAGATTAAAAATATAATAAATAGAGGTAATAGCAAGAACGAACAAGCTAATATGGTTTGAAATGTCCATCATTGTTTTCCTAAACTCTTTCTCACTTTTTTTCTCGTCTTCGCGTGAGCCGATGCGCTGTCCTTTTTAGGACGCAATTGTGAACTCGAAAATTGTCTATTTTAGTCTGTTTTGTTTTAAGTTTATACCAATAGTATTCGTTGTTGTGGAACATCGGCTACACGCTCATAGACAGGTGAGGGTGTCTGCACGTTGAATTCTTTCTATAAATTACACAGATCAAATTTTGACACAAGACATTGTATGTTGTTGTTATAAACAGCACCCTGTAAGCATTGAGAAACTTGGACTGGCATAGCAAATCTTCATTTTTTCTTTATCTTTTGTCTTCAGTGAACAAGGGTCAACAATGGTAATATCCCTCAATGAAGCACATAAATTGTATTCCAGAGGCACTTTATCAAATTATGGCGCTATTGATGCTGGAACATCTGGTTAAAGAAAAAAAGAACAATCCTATATATTTTACAAAAACAAACAGCGACAGTGGTATGACGAGCAGCTGCATCTCTAAGCCGTCTCTCTTCTCGGTGATACTTAAACAGGCAATAAAAATTAGGGATCCTTAAGGTCATCAGTTAAGAGTTCAACGTGATAGCGATATCTGTGTCTAGTGCATACTTCAAACACTTAGTGTACGAAATCTTTCTGAGTTCTCTATACACCTACTACTGTGGCCTCTAAGGGAATAGTGTGGTAACGTGTGGGCCTTTTGTAGAGGGTGACAGGCTTTAAAACTATGAAGTCCTCATGATATTCACATGTTCTGACGTCCAATTGCAATGCACGCTTGTGCAACACAATAATACTGCAATATTTTATGTTGTTTTGCAAAGCATGTGTGCTGGACGTGTGTGTTTGTAAAGCATGAAAGTGGCTTTCACTGCATTTCAGAGCAGAAGTTTCACTGTATGCTCAAGCCGGCGCATGTCTGAGCTGTAGAACACCCACCTGCCGTATGAACTAGAGTTACTGTATATGTTACGTTTATGTAGAATAGTTGCGTGTAGGTCCACCATCTCGCCCACTGGGACGTTCATGTCATGCAGAAAAGCCACCCCTTCCTGATGTAGAAGCCGACGCAGTCCAGCGGCTCCGCGCGTTTTCTCGCTAGTTCATTACCCGTCACTGGCGCAATGACTTTGGCTTCGAAGAAAAAAATTATTTGATATGTGGGGTTTAATGTCCCGAAACCACCATATGATTATGAGAGACGCCGTAGTGGAGGGCTCCGGAAATTTTGACCACCTGGTGTTCTTTAACGTGCACCCAAATCTGAGCACACGGGCCTACAACATTTCCGCCTCCATCGAAAATGCAGCCGCCGCAGCCGGGATTTGAACCCATGACCTGCGGGTCAGCAGCCGAGTACCTTAGCCACTAGACCACCACGGCGGGGCTTCGAAAAAAAAGGAAAACTCGAATATATAATGGTCTCAAATAGTACTGATGCTATAGCTTGTTCGATGGCAGTTATTATAGGAAGATATTTTCGTTTTAAATAGGAAACAAGAAAACCTTGGCTTAATTTGTCGAGAATTGTGTAAACGATTCGCGACAACCTAAGTTCCACAAATCGCTTGTCTCATGTAATTTTTCGCCACTTTAAACTATTAAGCAGGTGGCTCGATAAAACAATCGCCAGAACTATCCCTCCATGTTTTACAAATAACGCAAGCAAACGAAAATTTTCCGCATACTTATATGTTCCAGTAAACTCCGGTCATCGTGGCAACTACACAGCACTGAGTCACGGCGCTGCGCCACACAGACACCTCTAACTCTGACGATCACTGCAACGGACAACAGAATGGTGCTGTCCGTTTTAGGGGCGAAGCTGCTTATGGCGTGGCTTGTGCGTCCCTCGTAGTACGTAACCACCAGTGGCACATACCCGAAATAGCGGTCCTTACAATGTCTGCTGGATGGGGGCACTTGTATATGATGAATACATGATGAAAAGATGTGAGATGGCTGTGCTTGGAGTTTTCTCTAGACATATGGACGGACGAACGGACTGACACACGCACGGACGGATGGACAGACAGAGGGATGGCCGCAAAAAGAGATGGACGGACAGACAGACGAATGAACAAACGGACGGATGCACCAAGGATCACACAGATAGGCGGACGCAAGAACGAATGGACAGACATACTGACGAACGCTGCGCCCCACCAATCATCATTTGGATATGCTGCGATTTTTTCAGTGAACATTTTTAGTGTGCATTTTAGTGATTGTGTCTTAAGATACAAGCATAACACCAACGAAGAAGTACTTCCACACTTAGCGAAATCGCCTCTCCAGGCCGCAGCATTAGTGGCGGCGCCAGTGGCACGGCGATTGTTTGCATCCACGCAGCCGTAAGGTTGGCTTTCCATAAAATGGGTGTTTTTGGCGCACGTAAACGTGCTTGGCGAATTGGGGCACGAGCGGTGATTTATACAAGTGGCGCAACTCTGCTACCTAAGGGTAGCATATACAGTAATTCTAGCACAAATGACCCGGGCTTAATCCCCTACTCAGACTCAAAATTTTATTCTTTATTTTATTTGCATATATTTCTATTTTTGTTTACACCCATCATGATGATATTTCGCTCACAACCAAAGACGACGACGCCAGGATTTCCTGCAAAACGAGCTGTTTAATACGATCACGTTAACATGAGAGGCCTTGCTATTGCTATTCAGGTGCGCTTCTTCAAAGAGCAGTGACAATAGCTTTTTTTTTGCATATTGTCTCCTCGTTGTCGAGTTCACTCAAAACTGGAAAAACAAATGAGACAAGGATCAGCAACGTAGCTTTTTGGGCAAGCTGTTTTATAGTAATAGGAGGAAGAAACCAGCTGAAAACCACACGAAGACAGGGAAGAAGAACAACCACACAGGACAAGTTCTGCCCTTATTACTGAAAGTTTCATGAAATACACACACCCTCAACTCACCCCCGACAGCGTTCGTCCTGTGTGGTTGTTCTTCATCGCTGTCTTCATGTGGTGTTTCGCTGTTTTTTTTTGTCTTTCTATTACTAGAAAAAATGTGCTTTTATTGTAATCGTTTTTTGCGTATTCCTTTGGTTATTGTTGCTTATACTACTCACTATTACTTCGCAGGGAACAAATAACGTCTTCTCCCCTTAAGAAGCTAATATGCACATTTAAGACTGTTGCGGAAGCTCTGAAATTTGCGCGTGTGCTATAGTACGCTACACGAGAACGCAATTTTACAAGATTATATATGCTATGACCGGTCAATTCTCTTTGTCTTCGCTGCACGATGCAAAGCATATTCTGACTGACACGCATCTGTCTATCTATGTATCAATCTATCTATCTATCTACCTATCTATCTATCTATCTATCTATCTATCTATTTATCTAGCCGCCTATGACTTTTAGCTCTCCTGGCCGTTTCGATAATAGTATCGACACCAAACTTGGTATGGTGTAACATGACTGTACGAAGAACATATCTGACTAGTTTTAACATAATCATGACACGTATGTTATGAATGTCATGATTTACATTTCATGGTCCTCCAGCTCTTGCGGTGGTTTCGTTCAGATGGCATGTTGCAAAACTGGTACGGTATGACATGATTGAATGGCCAACACAAGCGACAGACTCTAACATGAAATGCATGACATGCGTGTCATGTAACAACATAACTACATGCCACACTCATGATGCGCCCGCGGCCATTTCGCTAGCTTCACTTATACCAAATTTTGTATTACGGGACGTGTATGGATGACGAAGCTATGATACTGGTTTAAACATGATAAAAATGAGATGCGTGTCATCTAACAACATCGCTACATGCTAGGCTCATGACGCGCTCGCGGCTGTTTCGCCAGCTTCACATGTATCAAACTCGGTATGACG
This sequence comes from Rhipicephalus microplus, assembly GCF_013339725.1. Lineage (NCBI taxonomy): Eukaryota > Metazoa > Arthropoda > Arachnida > Ixodida > Ixodidae > Rhipicephalus > Rhipicephalus microplus. The sequence goes on from NC_051170.1 coordinate 89,684,849, forward strand.
CGACACTAACGGACGACATAGGTAAATGACACATCCAAACTCAATAATCACGACATGCGTGTCATGTAACAACATGACTACATGCCACACCCATGATGCGCTCTCGGCTGTTTCGCTAGCTTCATAAATGCCAAATTCGGTATTACGTGACGCCAATGGATGATGAAGGTATTACTTCATCCATTGAAGTAATATTATGATGATGATGAAGTAATATTACTTCATATTACTTGATGAAGGTATTACTGACTAGTGCAAACATAACAATCATGATATGTTTGTCGTGTGAGAACATGACTACATGCCACAGTCAAGGCGCCATTACATTTCAACGTGACGCGTTGCGCGTGCTCGCCGGCATTCATTTCGTCGCGTCACGCCGGCGTTGCCATGCTAGGCGCCGGTCCTCCCATACACTCGCAGGCACGCGCCGCGCTGCGTTGCCTTGACGGATGCGCGTTTCAGCGCATCCCTCTGTCATGAAGAGAGGAAGACGCAGTGTTGTCTGGGTAATGCATCACCGCAAAATGCAGCATGTAGGATTTCGCGCCGGTTGCCGTCGGGCCGCGCCGACGGATGCTGGTCGCGCTTGGCGTCAGACTATAGAGTGCTCACGTTTTGCTAACGTAGCGTCCCTGTGCCCAGCGAGCGCGCGCGTCAGAGCTACATTAGAGTATATTGAGCCCTTCATGATGCGCTTGCGGCCGTTTGTGGCTACCAAATTACTAATAAAAATACCAAATTTGTGGTTACGTGACGTCAAGGGATGACGAAAGATATGACTGGTGCAAACATGACAATCCTGACACGCGTGTCATGTAAGAACATGACAACATACCACGCTCATAGCGTGCTCGTTGCCATTTCACTAGCTCCACATATACTAAATTTGGTATCACGAGACGTGAATAGATGACGAAGGTAAACGACACAGTCAAAAATGATAATCATGACACGAAAGTCATGTACGGCAACATTTACCTCCACCTCGTAACGTAGTGCCGATTTTAAAGTGACATATCAACATTTTTCATTTATGCTTCGCATGTCATTGATTCCCACTGTACGTTGGATCTGCCAATTTTTTTTTCACTATCAATTGCAAGCTTTTTCGAAAAATGACAAGTTTTTGCAAGTGCTGCTAAGTTTGGTGAGGCTTGGCTATTCCCGTCCTTCGTTCGGTTCCCAACACTGCACGCCTGTTTTGTGGTTTTGGCAGGAACATGCCAGTTAACTAGCTTATACGGGATGTTTATTTTGTGACGTCACTAGCTTTTGCATGGTTTTTGGCGACAATATGTTCCATCAGATGTTACGTGATGTTACGTTAAAATAGAAAGCTATACAATTTGGTAGGGATCCGTGATGCTATTCAGCGTAAAGGACATGGGACAGGAGAAAAGAGCATCAGATACCACTTAAATAAATAAAATGAAAAAAACTGTGAAAGAGTGTTTCTTTCTCTCTCTCTGTTAATATATATATATATATATATATATATATATATATACTGTTCGTAATCAAACAAAAAGAAAACCTCAACATAATTTTGTGAACAAAAGTTATTCTTCCTCCGACAGTACAGCACATAAATCTGGGTGTGAAAAAAATAAAAAAATCACACATGTTCAACATATTTTGAAGTCCTCCCTGCGGAATGCCTGGTAATCATACCCTGATATTGGTACGTAAGACACTGGGGAAGAAAAGGAGCAATAATTAATTTATTATTACTTGTCTTCACATGCTACCAAGGTTGTACATGGTATATATTAGAACTATATAAACAGAAATGGAGCAGATTTTCAAGAGCGGAGCAGTATTCTTCCCGCAGCGATAAGACATGCTCATCAAAAATATCACGATCACGAAGGCACTTTCGTTTATTAGAAACTAACGACTGACTTGCACACGAGCTGACTAAAAAAAAAACTTTTTTTGATAAGCTGCCAAATCACTTGCACGGAAATCCTTAAAAAGGGAAGTGATTTCTGAATGGGAAATTACAAATTCTTAAGCTACTGTGAGCACGACATAATTTTTTTTCAATGTGAGTGAACGTGTAAAAGTTTCAACCTGGCCTGATGGGGTTTCCTTGTCTCTATTACATCGAAGCCACGACTGCCGCACAATGTTACCGTCTGAGTAATATCGAGAGCCGACACTACCGTAAAATGCCGGCCCCGCCGCGGTGGTCTAGTGGCTGAGGTACTCTGCTGCTGACCCGCAGGTCGCGGTACCGAATCTCGGCTGCAGCGGCTGCATTTTCGATGGAGACGGAAATGTTGTAGGCCCGTCTGCTCAGATTTGGGTGCACGTTAAAGAACCCCAGGTGGTCGAAATTTCCGGAGTTCTCCACTACGGCGTCTCTCATAATCATATGGTAGTTTTGGGACGTTAAACCTCACATATCGATCAATCATTACCGTAAAATGCTGAGCAAGCGCCCCAACTCGAGAAAGTGCCCCCTAGTTTTTTGTGAGATCTGAAATAGGCTCCCAATAATTGCCAATGACCAATCAAGCGCCCTCCTCTCAAATCTGCTCCAATTAAACTTCACCGTAAGGGGGGGGGGGGGGTCTGTTCGGCATATTACAGTAGTTCAATAAGTCAATTCTGAGTTTTTCTTGATGACTAAGCTTTTATGTACATACGTTCAGGAAGATACAGTGAACTGAATAGTAACTAAAAAATAGGGGGAAAGCTGTAAGGGCAATATTGCTTCCCTCCGCGAACACTATCAAGCATACACAAAAAATTCAGCCCTCACTCCACACTAGGGCTTAACTTCCTGGCGATTTTAAGCACAGCCCAAATGCACGATGTTCCCATGTTATGCTGACTTGCTTAGTTTCATTTGTGCGAATTCGTGAGAATGTATTGAAGTAGTAACTCTGGAGCCGATCTAAATCCAATTTTATCTTTCGGGGTTTCTCGGATGCAGATCCACTCACGAATTAGCGACAACTGTAGAGCGCGCTCATTTTGTGGGCTTCCTACTGTAAAGGTGAAACACTTCACGAAACTTCTTGAACACTCGTCTGGTTAACTTCCCTTCCTTTCTGTTTCTTGTTTTTGCTCTTTCTTTGCGACTTGGTAATATCCAGTAAAAACCTTTCTCGAGGAAGGCAGTTGCATATAAATTTGAGAAATAAGTTTGTTATACGTCATCAGTCTACTTGTCATGCGTTTTTTTTTTTCAGTTGACTATTATTCTTAATTGCCTGTTTTAGGCAGCTCTTTAAACACAGGGTTACACTTCTTTCGTGTGTTTGAACTTTCAGTGTGCTAAGGCAGTACGAAGTCCGGCTACGAGTAGTATATTTTAGTAATGTAATGTGGATCATAAGATATATTCCGCGAATATGAACGTATTTGTCTGCCACATCCACGAGAGGCTTCCGGCACAAAAAATATGGAAACCAGGGCATGTCCGTCGTCTTCCCACGACTTTCCGGATAAAACTAATATCTGTACGATGTGATGTTCTTTCAAAAGTATCAGGTTAGGCCATCACATCATCATGAAATCATATGTTAATTGGAACTGGTATATTGATATGGGAAGCAATATTTCCTGACAAACCAGCTGCTGTGGTCTATTGGCTAAGGCACTCGGCTGCTGACGCGCAGGTCACCGGATAGAATTCCGGCCAAGGTGGCCGCATATTCAATGGAGGCGAAAATGCTTGCGGCTTGTGCGATTGGATTTAGGTGCACGTTGAAGAACTCCAGATGGTCGACATTTTCGGAGCCTTCCACCATGGCCTTTCTCATAATGGATATGGAAATTCTGTGATGTTAAGCCCCCACAACTATTATTTTGTGACATACCAAAGAGTAAACTAAAGAACCTGTAAAAGACACAATGACAATAAAGCATGATTATTATGCGAAACGTTACTTAAAATCGTTGTTCCTTATCATGAAGACGTACCTCTTTTTTGTAGCTTTAGTCAGTATGGGTTTCGGTAATACTTTCAAAATTTGGTGCACTACATATGATTACAACTGCTCATTTTGGTATATTTTCCATAAAAACTGCCCTAGAAACTGGGTCACGCTTTTACAGTATGACTGCGCAAACATTCCTGTTTCCCACTTAGTTCCTCATCTTTATTGCTTGCTTCGTTACGTATTCAAGTGAGATTGCTTCGGATTCAGTGCGGCTGTTGTCTAGTGCATACCCCTCACACGACCAAGAAAAACAAGTTGATAAATTTATAAAGAAAACTTTAACGACTAGTTGAGTTATGCGGGCGGAAAGCTGCCGCTTTTATAACGTCTCTTTGGCCCTAGAGGATCATATTACGTACACATACCAATAAAATTACAGTAAATTAAATAAACAAGTACAAATAGAAGGTCTGAGATTGTGCTACCACTCTGTGCTAGTACACACATCTCCACGTTTCATTCCTAAACAACCCATGTGGAGACCGCAGCCACTTATCTTTCGACCGCAGCCGTCCGCGTCTCGGCATGCATTTCGCATTTTCAGTGACCTGTAAAATGAGCTGAGCAATAATCTAGTGCGTAGAAAAAAGCAATGATATAAACTGGTTTAGTTTAATGCAGACGCGAACGCACTGTCTAGTGGCGGGTCCTGTTTTAAGAAAGGGTAAAGCTGTTAGACAAGGTGAGAATACTAAAAATAATAAATCGGTAAATTCTGTGGTTTCGAATGAAACAATTTCTTACAAAGCGAAACCCAAATTGTTGTTCACGGCAGTATAAGTTGTTGGCAACGGGAAATAAATTTGTTTTAGCTCATTCATAACATTCTCTCACCTCACTCCCCAGAGACGCATTCCCAACTCTCTAATCACAGCTAAGCCTACTGCTTTAATGTTGGTGTTGCTTATGTTCTAAAATTGTGGTGAATAATTGACAGTTGCGTATACTTGTTCAATAAACTTTCCTTTGCGGAAGCAAAGCTCTTCAAACAATCAAAGCGGCAGTGTTCTCGGCTTTGCAGCGTTTTCATCGAATTGTTTTCGAATACCTGTAGCTAACAAACGGTGGGTTAAGGGTCTTGATGGCGTCTTAAAGAACTGCCACACTCGGTTTGCCGTCATACGTGGGGGAAAACTGGGAATTCCAGCAACGCCATATACTGAGTTCAGGAAAGAAACAAGTAACCCGACTCCTTATTATAAACTGCCCCGCCCCCTTTCATTTTTCTCACCACGTCCTCCTTGAAAGATGCAGTTTTCGTTAACTTGGTTTATATACGAGATTAAAAAGTTTGCAAGTATAAAGTGGTAGCAGAAGGCACAGGACCGGTTTGATTGGCGGAACATGAGAGAAGCCTTTGCCCTGCTGCAGTGGCTGTAGTTAAGGTGATGGTGATGATGATGTATAGCTAGTTCGATACTTATAGTGTATTTCTGTACTCAGCGTTAGATTGCGCCTAACGTTTGTGTATGTTATACTGACACAATTTATACGTATTAAATGCGAAGCATTTCTTGACGAACTTCAGCAACGTTAAGCATATGTATGTATGTATGTATGTATGTATGTATGTATGTATGTATGTATGTATGTATGTATGTATGTATGTATGTATGTATGTATGTATGTATGTATGTATGTATGTATGTATGTATGTTTGTATGTATGTATGTATGTATGTATGTATGTATGTATGTATGTATGTATGTATCTATCTATCTATCTGTCTATCTATCTATCTATTTATCTACCTAGCCGCTTAACGTTTGGATGCTCACGTGGTCACCCCCTTAACTTGGCGTGAACCAAAATTAGCATGGGACGAAAGCAAAGAATAAATTTCAGGGTTGCAGCTGGAATCGTACTCAAGCATTCTGCGTGGCAATGAAGCATTTCACCACAGAGCTACGCCAGGTCTCGGAACTACTTTTTGAATAGACACTTATCTTGGTTAAACGTCAATAGTGGTTGCAGTGCTGCCTACCCAATTTTATGAACATTACATATGTACTCCTTTCATACAGCCGTCACGTCGGGTAAACGTCAATTGTAGTTAGTTGCCATGCGCTGCAGTTGATTTGAGTCGTAGTGTCCAGTACCAGCATCTTCGCGGGCATCAGTGCTTCATATCAGCTTCTGGTGTTGCTAATACGCTTGTTCCGGTTGGCATCGTTGCGCAAGTGCAAAGAACTGGTTACGTAAACATCTGCGACTGTTCAACGTATATCTGCGCGTGCGACGTTAGTACATATATTTTGCGTCATTTCATGAGGTGTCACTCAATAAAAAATGTTGCAACACGGTCACCTTCCCTCCGCATGCTTCGCATAACTTTGATTCCCAGCTACGCGGGATCTGCCGAATTTATTTTTTAGTTCATAAGCACTTCTAGTGCATACTGAGTAGCAAAATGAACTTTCAATTGTGAACGGGTCACCTATGCAAATTATCTTTGATGTGAACAGCGATGACTGGGAGCGCAGAAAGAGAGAGAAAAGAGAAAAGAGAAAACAAGAATATTACTTTTATATTTAGGTTGTAACTAGGATTCCAGTTTTATCGGAGTTCCCTTAAATTTAGAGGGTGTTTTCGGAGTGAAATGTCGTGGAAGAAATCGCAGATTTATCGTAATTCATTTTTTATAAATCCCAAGCTCTCCTAAAGTCTAGAGTTTACTTTAGCATCACGTCGATTATCACAATATTTCAGATAAAATAACGTCTGGACACGAGAACATAAGAACACACGAATTGTTGCGACAGGACAGCGCAGAAAGCGGGAGACAGAGCACACGAGACTCAGCGCCGTCTTGTGGGCGCTTCGTCCCATTTTCACGCTCTTCTGCCACAATGTTCACGAACCAACTATCACACGTAAAAGTTATTTCACACGAAGTGAATTTGATCTGTCTGGGAGGTTTTTAAGCCCAAATACTAGTATATAATACAACTGCGTTTGCACTTATTATAACCCTACTGTTTGTCGTATTAAACGAATGCGTACTTCACGAGATCTGTCTTATTTCAAGTTGTCTGGCGCACCCCAGTGTGGCTACGGGACCGTGTATGAGGTGTCTCATGTTCCCGGGGGTCTTATACAAACGTTTACAAGCCAACGTTAAACGTGCGGTGTGTGCGGTATGCGATGGTCCTTTGGCGTGAGGTAAAGCTAATATTAGCCAAATGGTGACGTATCGATGACCGCTAAAATTATGCTTTTTCCGGAAAAATATAGGATGTGGCCACATTCACCACTTAAATTGAATTTTACTGGACAACTTTGACTTTGTCAAAAAAAAAACTACCTATGGGTGTTTATCATTCTTTTTTTCCGGTTCATTCAACAACATGAAGCTGTAGTTGTAACCTACTTTAGAATGTGAAAAATTGGACTATAGGCATATTTTCTCACTCTTACTGAAACACCAAAATATTGACAAAATGACATGCTGCCTTACTGGCAGCTGTTAGACCTGTTTTTTTTTTTTGGAGTAAAAAGAACGTGAAAAAAGTTGTGTGAGAGCAACTAGCTACTTTTCAACCACCGAGCAATTAGCTTAGTTAGTTTTGTTAGTTGCGATTTTGTTCCCATAATGAATGGCATCGAATGATTCCTGTAATCTTGCTCTCACTTCGTAGGTTTGTTTCTTCAAGTTCCGCGACCATCCTTCAAACTAAAGTTCAACAAACCGCTTATCAACGTGCTTGACGAGGTACTAAGAGGCAACATGAAACAAGAATGCGGTGTCGTGGCGCCGCCGGTCGATCCTTCTGCTAACTGCCGTATGAAAGCGTCGACGATGGGTGGCAGCACCGCAAAGCACTTCCGTTTTCAAGGAAGGTCGAAGGGAAGCAGGGGGCGTCGAAGCTCTGCTCATAGCACGGCGTTCCTGTTTTCACGTTCTCTCCTCATTTCCCAATCAGGAGCATAATAATTTTCGGGACATAGGGATGCATACAGAGGGAGGAGCACTCCCTTAGTCCCTCAAACGGAGAAGGGAAGGGGGGGAGGCTGTGCGATGAACCTTTAACTCGGGAAGATCCACCAAACCTGAAGGGGAACCATGCAGACACCTATGCAATGAGGTTTTCATTTGGTTTGATTTCGTTTCATTGCTCTATTCATTTCCGTTGATAAGCATCAGGCTAATGCGGGAGCCAAAGTATCAATGTCACTAAGGTGACAAACGTTTTGCTTCCCAAAACACAATATGACTATGAGACGCACTGTTGCAGAGCATTGCGTGCATTTCGACTACGTGTAGTTCCTTCGAGTGCACGTGAAACAAAGTACGCAGGTCAGTGCAGGTATTAATCGGGGTAAAGTATTATACGTACCTCATTATACCCATGTAAGCATCTACCATGGTCGTGGGAAGATGAGGGTGAAACAAAGCGCAGCTTAAAAGAAAGAACACTGTAGCTTTACAATAAGTCTTAGTTAATGTATAAAATACTGACGAAAAAACGGCAACTAAACAAATCGACCACCGATATTCGCCAGATATCTCAATAACGTCCGTAATCCGTCACGGTACGTTATCAAATGTTCGCTGACTGCCCAAGTAACACTCAAACATGCAAGTACAATGCGATTAAAACGTCGTGAATTTATGTTTCCTCCAAATTTTGGCTAGTGTACAAATGTTTATTCGCTAGAAAAGAAAAAGTGCAATACGGACTGTTTGAGATGAAACAGTGCATCGCATTTGGTTATTTACCAACAGCCCCCCAAAAATTTTTGTTCTTCGCATATGCTACAGTCCTACAGACGAGTTTACAGTACATCAAGAGTCTCAAACATACCTCAGCTTTCTGGTCACACTCACAAAGTTTTGTCCTTCAAGAGTCGACTCTTGAATAGGGAAGGTGGTGAACGCGGGGGAGTGGGGAGTAAGTTGGTGGAATCACGTAACGGCTCGATTTTAAAGACCGAGATAAAAAGACAGGTTTACTTACAGAAAGGCAGAGAAGTCGGCCTGAGGGATAGCCTGCTCAAGCCTGTTATTCTGCATTGAGAGAGGGGAAAGACTGTTTTTCCCTCATCCCCTATAGGATCATTTATGTAGGGGATTTGAGGTGAAGTGTAGAAAAATATATAATTGTTTATTTTCGCAACTATTAAAATCTGAAGGCCAATTTTCAAATACAGTTTTCGTCCCACGGTAATGTTTCGACTCATAGTGACCGCTTGTGGCGTCACAGAAAAAAAAATCACAGGTATCCACGGAGCGAATCACGATGAGTGGAGTGTAGCTTCGAAAGGTTTTACCAATCAGCCGTGAATCGTCCGTCCGTTGGCTGCGTCCGTCTGTCTGTCTGTCTGTCTGTCCATCCATCCATCCATCCATCCGTCCGTCCGTCCGTCCGTCTGGCTCTATGTATGTATGTATGTATGTATGTAGTATGTATGTATGTATGTATGTATGTATGTATGTATGTATGTATGTATGTATGTATGTATGTATGTATGTATGTATGTATGTATGTATGTATGTATGTATGTAGTATGTATGTATGTGTCTTTCTGTCTGTCTATCTGTTGGTTCGTCCGTTCATCTGTCTGTCTGTCTCTTTGTCTGTCCGTCCATCCGTCCATATTGTGAACACTCCTAGTACCGTCATCTCGCATCTTTTCGTCATAAATTCATTATATACAAGCACCGCCATCCATCGAAGATTCCGAGAACTAAACGAAAGGTAGCTAGCTACCTACTACTGCTACATAGATTTACAACGCACAACCCACGGCTTAAAGATCTTCGCCCCTAAAAAACAAATCACAGATTATTCACTGAGTGCATGATGATAAGTGGGGCGTAGCCTCCGTCCGTTCATTCTTGCTTCTGTCCGTCTGTGCGTCCATCCGTGCGCCCGTACCTGCGTTCCTCCGTGCGTACGTCCATTCATGGGTTCTTACATCCGTCCACCCATTCATCCTTGCGTCCGTCCATGCATCTCTCTGTCTGTTCGGTCGTCCATCTATTCATCCATTTAGCGAACTCTTCAAGCACCGCCATCTCACATCTTTTTATCGTATATTCATCATATAGAAGTACCGCCATTCAGCGGACATTCCAAGGACTAAACGAGAGGTCGCACTCGCGCACTTTCTTACGAACTGCGCTTCATGTCTACTTCCCACCTTTCATCATCATCATCATCATCATTAGCCTGACTACGTCCACTGCAGGACAAAGGCCTCTCCCATGTTCCGCCAGTTAACCCGGTCCTGTGCTTGCTGCTGCCAATTTATACCCGCAGACTTCTTAATCTCATGTGCCCACCTAACCTTCTGTCTCCCCCTAACCCGCTTGCCTTCTCTGGGAATCCAGTTAGTTACCAATCTTTATTTTCCCCTTTCCTTTCCCCCAGTGTAGAGCAGCAGGCTAGAGCAAGCTATCGCTCAAGCCGACCTCTCTGCCTTTCTGTAAATAAACATACTTCCTTCCTTCAGTTAGTTACCCTTAATGACCAGCGCTTATCCTGTCTACGTGCTACATGCCCTGCCCATGTCAATTTTCTCTTCGTGATTTCAACTATGATATCCTTAACCTCCGTTTGTTCCCTAATCCACTCTGCTCTCGTCTTGTCTCTTAAGGTTACACCTACCATTTTTCTTTCCATTGCTCGATGCGTCGTCCTCAATTTAAGCTGAACCCTCTTCGTAAGTCTCCAGGTTTCTGCTCCGTAGCTAACTACCGGCAAGATACAGCTGTTATATACCTTTCTCTTGAGGGATAGTGGCAATCTACCTGTCGTAAATTGAGAGTGCTTGCCAAATGTGCTCCACCCAATTCTCATTCTTCTAGTTACTTCAATCTCGTGTTTCGGCTCCGCGGTTATTACCTGCCCTAAGTAGACATAGTCTTTTACAACTTAAAGTGCACTGTTACCTATCTCGAAGCGCTGCTCTTTTCCGAGGTTGTTGTGCATTACTTTCGTTTTCTTCAGATTAATTTTAAGACTCACCTTTCTGCTCTTCTTGTCTAACTCCGTAATCATGAGTTTCAATTCGTCCCCTGAGTTACTCAGCAATGCAATGTCATCGACTAAACGCAGGTTACTAAGGTACTCTCCATTAACTCTGATCCCTAACTGTTTCCATTCTAGGCTTCTGAAAACCTCCTGCAAGCATGCGGTAAATAGCATTGGGGAGATTGTGTCCCCCTGCCTTACACTCTTCTTGATTGGTATTCAGTTGCTTTGTTTATGAAGCACTATGGTAGCTGTTGATCCCATGTAGATTCCTTCCAGAATGTTTATATATACTTCATCGACTCCCTGATTCCGCAGCTGCTGCATGACGGCTCATATTTCTACTGAATGAAACGCCTTCTCGTATATATGAAGGCTATGTAGACTACACCTTTAACCGCCTCTAGTTCATGGCTATATACTAGTTACTATATTCATGGAACGGCGGCGCAGTCCTCACAAAACCTTGCTAAAACGAAAAAGGTTACGTCAAGGCAGTTTAACGTGGCAACCCTTTCTGGTCAGGTAGTGCTCAAAATACGTCCTTCTGATACTAGTTTTTTTTTACTAAGCATCGAATTGAAAGCACACTTTATTGGAGATTAAGTCACCAATACACGTCGCTGTAAGTTATTTCATTTATTTATGATTAACGTGCGCGGGTTTCCTTATCAATCGAAAAGGGTGCGCGTGTGCCGCCCCTCTAGTCTGGCCATGGAGGTGGATACCAACTACTACTACGACGACGACTACTAACACTATTATTATTACTACCTACATCGCGGACACACGACCCACGGTTTAGGGAGCTTCGCCCCCCAAAACTTCCTTGAGAGCATCACCATCCCTCTGGTTTACGCGAACAAAGCGCATTCATTGCAGTAGGCGACAAAACGACAGATGTTACAAAGTTGCATTACAAAGCAAAGTTACAAAACTATATTTCGTGCAAAAACGCGGGCATCAATCGAAAGGTCACAGGGCCGTATGTGGCCTACCGGCCACATGTTTGAGAACTCTGCTGTAGGCAGTTACAACCAAAACTCCTCACAAGTGCGGCGCGCCTCTGTTGTTGTTGCCAGTATAGTTTCCCACTGCCTATGTGAATACTGCGCCTATTTTTAATAAAATTTAGTTGTCGATACTTATAATACTATGTTTTCCTGAGCATTCGTGCCATATACACTGCTAAAATTTGCACAGAAGTTCAAGTTTTTCATCAACAACCACTAACATGAATATGTATCTATGAGATGCTATACCCAACTGAAAATACTCCGAAGGACGACGTATAACCGTGGTACGCAGGACCTGTACCTGTCTTTCTTTTTTTACTTCAGGCTGGTAGATGGACGGCTTCATGCTCCACCATAGTAGAGTACTAAGTACTCTGAATCGTTGATTTTCTTTAAACGGTGTCAGTGATATTCCGTGCATGAGGTACAAAGTACTCCAAATCATTAACAACTTCTTCTAAATGGGCAATCGGGTTAAAGAGCACTTACATCCTGATCGAAAAGGCTAATCACAGACTAACAGACTCATAGGTAGACCCAATCGGACTCACTCAAGCTCAAATTGAGCAGTGAGTCTGAGTTTGAGTGAATCCGGTTGAAAAAAGCTTTGTGCGCGTGAGTCTGAGTGAGTCCGGCTCAGCAAATTTTCGGTGACTGTGAATTCGAGTGAGACATAAGCGCAAAATATATTGAATGCGAAGCGTTTCGTTGCTTACAATAAGCAACTTGGGCGTATATCTGAGTATCTATCTACATATCTATCTAGCCGCTTACTACTGGGTGCTCCCGTGATCACCCCCATGGCGTGAACAAATTAGTATAGGATGGTAAGATGGTTCGATGAATATGACGCGCTCTATAGCCCAGACATGAATAATGTCACAATCCCATCGCGTACGTCATCAAACGCTTCCCGACAGACAGTGTCATATACCTGAGGACAGGTATGTGTCAATGGTATGCGGATATATATGCCACAGGTGATTGACACCTAGTATCAACCCAGGAAGGGCGAGAACAACTTGTGGGCAATTTTAACGCATGAACGTTAAGAAAAACTTGACATCAGTAGTGTGGACTCGACGAATGCAAAGAATAAATGTCACGGTCACTGCAGGAATCGAACCTTATCATTCAGCGTGGCAGTCAAGAATTCTACCAAAGAGCCACGCCAGGTCTCGGATCTACTTTTCAAATAGACCCTACTGTTTGCGAAACGTCAACTGCAATTGCAATGCTGGCTATCCAAGTTTATAAACATTCCATGTGTACTCCTATGATACAGCCGTCACGTCGGGTCTAAGTGAATTGTAGTTGGGTGCCATGCGCAGAAGTTGATTTATCTAGCAGTGTTGGGGGATACCATCTTAGCGAGCATCAGCGCTTTCCTGTCAGCCCTACACTTCTGGTGTTGCCAATGCTCATGGTCCTGTTGGCATGGTTGCGCAAGTGCAAACGACTGGTGATAGAACATCTGCAGCTCTTCTAACATATGCCAGTGCGTTCAACGTTCTTACATATATTTAGCGTCATTTCATGGCATACGGCTCAATTAAAAAGAGACAACACCATCACCTTTACTCCGCATGTTATGCATAACGTCGATTCGAGAGGTACGTGGGATCTGCCAATTTTTTTTTTATCAGTGAGTCTGAGTCAGCTCCACAGTTTTTGCTGACCTATGCTGTTCAGTTTAGAGAAACATGTAAAAAAAGTGGCGCACCAGTATTTACCTACTTTTCAGCGGCCGCGAAATTGCCTATTTTAGTCAAATTTGATTCCCGTAATCAATTACTTCAGATGATTGCCATAATTGTGTTTTCGGTTGGTTTATTTCTTCCTCTAACCCTTTGCGAGCGCTCTCCAAACGAATAAGGAGGAGTTGATATACGCATGTGCTTGATGCAATAATGAGAGTCAACATCATCAAGAACGTGGTATGGTGGCGCCGCCAATCGACCCTTTTCCAAACTTATGAATGAATGCGTCTACAATGGGTGGCAGCACCGCCAAGCACTCGCGGTGCGGAAGAAGGTCTACGTGAGGCACTGGTGGATGAGGTCTGCTCATCTATAGCACCGCGGTTTCGTTCTGACATTTTCTCTTTGCTTCCAAATCGGGCGCGTAATACATGACGATTCTCTACTTCCCTAAACAACTGTATGTCTATTACAGACGCCGTAAAGGTGTCCTCAGGAAATTTCGGCCATCTCGGATTCTCTAACGTGCACCAAATGTAAGCTCACCGACCTCTGCCTTTTCGACTCCGCTCAAATAGGGCCGCCCAGGCTCTGATGCGATTCCGTGACACTCAGTGCATTAAAGCACTCTTTAGTTCTTGCCCATCAAGGTCGGTATTTTGGAGGTTTAGACAGAATTTTTCGGAAGGTGTAGGGTTGGGGGAGAGGGGGGGAGCACCGCAACGTGCTTTTATTTTGACGTGTGTACAAGAACTTGAGGTTTTACGTCCAAAAACCGAAACATTTACAATCTGGCGTTTTTTAACATGCGCCCGGAGATAAGCACATGGACGTCAAGCATTTACACCTCGATAAAAAAATTGCGGTCACCACTGCCGGGATTCAATCCAATCACCTTCGGGACAGCTGTCCAGCGCCATGAACCCTTGTAGAATAAAGGTGTATTCGCCTGTAGAGTGGAGCGAAAACAAACGTTTAATAACTCGGAGAATAACAAAACGCGTCCATAACCGGCAAAACGTTCGTTCGGCTCCACGATGATCTGTCATCTACCGGTCTGTTATTTTTCACGATCTAGATCTTTACGATGATTATGCCTCGTACACAAGCTTCACGTAACGACGGCTTCATCAAAAATCCTGCAGACTGCAGACGCGGTCGAGAAGTCGTATAAAGTCCGCACTGTCTAACCTTCGAAGGTTCTTTCTCCCTGGTTTCACGGCCCCAAAATAATGTGGAGAAAAGGAAGAGCCGCCGTCCCCATGGCAGAGCCCACCGTCGACCTCTTCTTCATTCTTGTTCTTGTTCTTGTTTACCTTCACTTGTGCATAGCTCATACCCACTGTGGGGGATCGCCAATAATTGAGTGGTCTTATAAAGCATTATTTGATTTTATGGTAAAGAAATTTAAAAAATGAAAACTTTACAAACTTTAGAACGAAATTTTCAAGATCACTGATCTACTATAAAGTTTTTGTATTAGTATTAGATAATAACCTATATCAAAACTTGACCTTAAAAAAAGAGAAGTTATGTGTATATCAACACAGAAGAATTATAGGATTAGTTTTTTTAGTCTTTTGGTTTCATTCAGATAATTCCACACTGCCTCCCAAACATTCGCACAGGAAAGCCCAGAAATAGAGGCTCCAAAGGGCAGAGAATCACGGGCATAGATAAATTCATTTTACACGTAAAGGGTTTTGTAACTTGAATCTACGAGCTGTAGTAAATCGCCTACATGTCTAAAAGTAATGATCTATTGTTTCTGGCTCGCCACAGAAAGCGCACATTGGAGAAAGAGCCCGACCAGACCTGTGTTAGTATAAATTTAGTTTCAGCACTCTACAGCGCAACTTCGTAATTGCAACTTCTAGTTTATGTGTGTCGCAAGAAGGTCGGCGCCAGGGATATATTAGGTGCCAATATTCTGCCCAATTTGGGAATGATGCACCTGCGGAGCTTTCCATAATGGTATGCCTGTGAAATCGCGGAGCCGTTACATAATCCGATGGTAGGAAACACCGTAAAATTAGCCCACATATTGATGACTTCGCAAAACAATCGGCCATTTTGTTTAAGAGCAACCCTTCATGACCCGGCACCCAAAGCAATCTAACTTTTCTAAAATGTAGGGGTATTACTGCACAAAACGCCTGTATCATGTGCGATTCAGCAGCAGCAGCAGAAAGCGCAGCGCAAAGAGACAGAGAATCTGTAAATGTAACCGCCGATGAAATTTCCGCGTTTAGCTTTAGTAAGGCGAGTACCACTTCCAGAAAGTCAGCTACAAAAACGGGTATGAAATCAGGTCGTCGAAGCGAATATGACAAATCCAAGTTCAGCTGAATATACCAACACCTGACTTTTCGTCGCACTGTGATGCATCTGTAGCTATAATTACATTTGTTTCGATGCACTTCAAGTGTTCTTGCAATAAACCATCTTAAAAGTGATGAGGGAGTAACTTTGCATTATTAGGGAAAATGTCCTCAAATTGAATATCCACATGGGGTGAACTATCGCTGGTTAGCCTTATCCCGTTGTTACGCCCGTTCAGTGGGTCCAGTAAGCGTTATATAAATATAATTCGTGGCGTGTGAAACCGTGGCCATCTAACACCAAAAAATAATTACGGAGAGAAATATGAATACTGTCTCCTACTGCTGGTTTGGTGACTCGTAAATTCTTAAAAATGTCGGAACGGTCAAGATAAGAAAACCTGCACGAAGGGGAAGAAACTCTCGATTCTATGTATAAAACACAGTTAGAAACTGTTTTAGGGAGACCAAGGCATAATCGTAACTATTATCTTCCTAAAATAGTGAGAGGCCGGATTTGTAGGCTGGGGCACCAGAGAAAAGCACGCATCCAAATTTCAGAATAGGACGAATATACTGTCACACCGGTCCCGTTAAATAGGGAGGCGATCGCCGGGCTAATTCCAAGGGCCGAAGTATTGGCCCTCCGAACCGCACTACGAAAGCGTGGACAATTTAGAAGTGGTCCTTTTTGGCGCGCCAGCGGACGCCGGCTGTGGCCCAAAGAACAAGTCAGAGCCGAGAGTTGATAAACAAACAAAATTATATTCTCAATAATGGCAGATCAGAGAAACAATACATCAATATGTTCACTCCACAATAGCTGAGTACAATATGTGACCACTCAATCAACACACTACACAGTACAATTAGCCACACTCGAACAACGGACACAGACAACAGTACACACTACAATGCAGTCGCATGCATTGAACAACCAAGACCCTTAAAGACTAGAGAGATAGAAAACCTATTCAGTCCAAAGTCCTTGGAACCAAAGTCTGAATGATACTCTTCCGAGAATCACTCACTCAAAGTCCAGCGTTGTTGTCGTTCCGCTGCCCCCTCCAAGTTTCTCTTCCAGGAAACCTCGCCGAAGTTTCTCTTCCAGGAAACCTCCCGTCTTCAATAGGCCACTCTCCAAGCTTCAAACTTCTTCGCCCGAACACGTCGGCTTCACACACGCAGCTGTCGCCACGCGTCTTCGCTCGATAGCGGTAAACACACACTCTTGCCTGTAGCTCGAGTCGTCACCCCTCAGGTGGAAATCCTCTTCATCTCCTGCTTCGTCCCTACGGACAAAACCTTCGCCGACTACACGGCGGAATCCCTACGCACTCTGGCGCCAACTTCCGTCTTCTCCTGATCTCTCATCTCGGCTGCTCGTTTAAATACCTTGCGCGCGACATTCCAGACGGTTCTCGTCATTTCGTCGGCGCGATACGCAGCGAAGGCTGGGAAGAGGGCAAGACGGTTGGAACGCCCTTCGCGGCAGATGACTCAGCTCGGTATGACCACGCCTATTTCGTTCTAGAACTTTCGCGGCCTATCTCGGCCGCCGATGTGGGGTGAGGAGGTTCGTCGGCGAAGCCACGCTTCCAAGGGGAGAGCGCGCGCCCGGGGAGCCTTGGATGTTTGTTTTCTTTTTTTTTTCTTTTGACCTCCCGGCGTCTTTTCCGCGCGTTACGGCAAGAATTTGGCGGCGCGCCCATTTTTAGCGCTCGTTCTGTGACACTGCCCCCCCACTTTAAGAATATTATCTCATAATATTCAAAACCACACAAACGAGCGCGAACAGTCACCACACACTCTGAAAGACTGTAACACAAACCGTCGCTCATGACACTTCACATTCGCAATAGATCGCCCAATACAATCTTACATTGTAGTTCAATTCCACAACCATGAATATAGCCACAGGTACACGACTACAACACTTCATCACTCATTCCAAACAATACAAACGTACAAAGTTCTCTCATTACAAAAATTATACAACACTATACATCACATCACAGCACAGACACTTCGATACTTGTGACACAGGATAACGCAACATTAACACAACATATGGCACTCAGCACTGCCAAACACATTCTGATTCGACTTCAGCACTTATCCTGTGTATTTCGAGCTGCGCTTGCGTCCTTTCTTGCGGTGCTCGCTCGATCTCTTCTCGTTTTTCCTTGTTCTTTTTCGGCGAGCCTTCTCCAACGACGGGGTCTGAGGCGGCGTCTCAGCCATCGTTGTCACTTCTGACAGTGTTAACGGGTGATAACGCTCAACCGATCCTGTCACCCGCTTGTTCACGTCCCGACATTTGGCCTGGCTGGCCAACTCCGTCTTCTTTGCACTGTCGGTCGGTTGAGGTCGTGCTGACGTAAGTCCAGTTGCCCGGCCCGTGAACTCGTTCAACACGATCATCTTATCATTCATAGTCCCTTGCACCGTGGCTTCACCTTGGGCTCGAGTGATATCCGTCACGGGATGCTCCTCCACTGTATCTCGCGGCCGCTGGGTTGGCGAGGGCTCTATCTTCGGGTCTTCCCCCAAACGTTCTGGATCATTCGGCCCTCGCGCCCCGTCGATGTTTCCGATGACAAGGTCATACAGGGGGGTCGTCATGCATAAAGCAGTAACCTTCCCGCTGAAGTACGGGGTTTCAACCTCAATCTCTGCTTCGGGAAGCATCCGAACCGTACGGTCAATTAGACAAACCGGTTTCGTTCTGCCTGTCAACTCACTTTCCCGTACCAAATTTCTCCGCACGATAACCGTGGAGCTACCGGTATCTCTTAGAACTGTAATCTTCTTCCCCGCAACCTTTCCAGGCAGCGTTGGCATTCCCTTCGTAACACCGGTTGGCCGTTTTGACATTACAGCTCCCACAATAGGAATTTTCTCCCCATTCTTCAACTCTACGAATCCATCGGTGACGGCATTATTATCAGATTTCGGTGCCACTTGCACACAGGATACCTGGTGAGTTTGACTTACTCCGTTCCGACAAGCGTCTGCTTTGTGCCCAGTCTGACCACACTTGAAACATTTTACTGCCGTAGGGCTCGTAAAGATCGTTCGACAGTTTTTCGCGCGATGACCCACTCGGTTGCACAGAAAACATCGCGGAATGCTCTCTGGTGCACGCTTCTTTTCTTCGGGAGCCAATTTCTTTGAATCATCGGGACAATCCTTCTTGACCTTGGCCAAATTAGTTCCACCTTGCGCTTCCAAGAATTGATCAGCCAATTCAAGCATTCCTTGAAGTGACTCAGCCTTCCACTCTTTCAAATACAGCGACAGGCTTGGGTGGCAACTAGTAAGAAATTGTTCTCTAATTAGGAGCTCTCTAAGTTCATCGTACTCCTGCGCTGTCCCTGAAAGTTCAATCCATCTGTCGAAATAATGGCTAAGTCGGGCGGCGTACTGTGTAGCCGTCTCACCATCAGCTGGCTTTCCTGTCCGAAATCTGTCCCGGAATCCTTCCACAGTAAATCTAAATCGCTTCAGCAAAGCAGCTGTCACCTTTGCGTAGTTGGCTGCATCGGTCGGCGTCATTCTTCCGTACACACTGAGCGCTTCACCGCTCAAGCAGGTACTTAAAGCAGTTGCCCATTGGTGTTCTGGCCAATTCTGGCTCTTCGCAATCGTCTCGAATCGGTGAAGGTACGCGTCAAGGTCGTCCTTCCTTTCATCAAACGCCACGAGCAGCTTGCTTGGGTTCAAGCGGAAGCCATGATCTTCCCGTTCGCTGCTTTCAACTCTAGGTTGGACGGGAGTTTCACTTCGCTGTTGCAACCGGAGCCGCTCGAGTTCCATCTCGTGCTGCCGCTGCCGTTCCCTTTCAGCCATCTCCGCTTTCTTTCTTCTCTCGCCCTTTCGGCTGCCAATTTTTCTCTCTCCAACTCCAACTTCAATTGCTGCTCTCTTTCTTCTTTCAGCTGTCGCTCCTTTGCCTCTCTTTCTTCTCTCGCCCTCTCAGCGGCCAGCTTTTTCTCTCTCCAGCTCCAACTTCAATTGCTGCTCTCTTTCTTCTTTCAGCTGTCGCTCCTTTGCCTCTCTTTCTTCTTTCGCCCTTTCAGCTGCCAACCTATCTCTCTCCACCGCCTCTTTCTCCTTCTGGCTTACCCACTTCCGTAGTTCGGAGCCAGAAAGACCCATCTTCTCACCAAGAGCAACTAACTTTTCGAGATCCATTGTATCTCGCAAATAAGACCTTGCCGCGTGCAAAAAGTAAATCAGTCTATCGGAACACTCCCCTGCACTCGTTACGAGAACACTGAACAACAAACCAAATCGTTCCGATAGCACTATCAACAACTCGAGGCTCTTTCTCACTACTTTGGACACACTGTGCACCAAAAGGTCCTGTCGCGGACGCCAGATTAATTGTCACACCGGTCCCGTTAAATAGGGAGGCGATCGCCGGGCTAATTTCAAGGGCCGAAGTATGGGCCCTCCGAACCGCACTACGAAAGCGTGGACAATTTAGAAGTGGTCCTTTTTGGCGCGCCAGCGGACGCCGGCTGTGGCCCAAAGAACAAGTCAGAGCCGAGAGTTGATAAACAAACAAAATTATATTCTCAATAATGGCAGATCAGAGAAACAATACACCAATATGTTCACTCCACAATAGCTGAGTACAATATGTGACCACTCAATCAACACACTACACAGTACAATTAGCCACACTCGAACAACGGACACAGACAACAGTACACACTACAATGCAGTCGCATGCATTGAACAACCAAGACCCTTAAAGACTAGAGAGATAGAAAACCTATCATTCCAAAGTCCTTGGAACCAAAGTCTGAATGATACTCTTCCGAGAATCACTCACTCAAAGTCCAGCGTTGTTGTCGTTCCGCTGCCCCCTCGAAGTTTCTCTTCCAGGAAACCTCGCTGAAGTTTCTCTTCCAGGAAACCTCCCGTTTTCAATAGGCCACTCTCCAAGCTTCAAACTTCTTCGCCCGAACACGTCGGCTTCACACACGCAGCTGTTGCCACGCGTCCTCGCTCGATAGTGGTAGACACACGCTCTTGCCTGTAGCTCGAGCCTTCACCCCTCAGGTGGAAATCCTCTTCATCTCCTGCTTCGTCCCTACGGACGAAACCTTCGCCGACTACACGGCGGAATCCCTACGCACTCTGGCGCCAACTTCCGTCTTCTCCTGATCTCTCATCTCGGCTGCTCGTTTAAATACCTTGCGCGCGACATTCCAGACGGTTCTCGTCATTTCGTCGGCGCGATACGCAGCGAAGGCTGGGAAGAGGGCGAGACGGTTGGAACGCCCTCCGCGGCAGATGACTCAGCTCGGTATGACCACGCCTATTTCGTTCTAGAACTTTCGCGGCCTATCTCGGCCGCCGATGTGGGGTGAGGAGGTTCGTCGGCGAAGCCACGCTTCCAAGGGGAGAGCGCGCGCCCGGGGAGCCTTGGATGTTTGTTTTCTTTTTTTTTTCTTTTGACCTCCCGGCGTCTTTTCCGCGCGTTACGGCAAGAATTTGGCGGCGCGCCCATTGTTAGCGCTCGTTCTGTGACATATACATTCGATATATCAATACTAGCGTATCTCTTCTCAAGCGTATTCGGTAGTTGCTTATCATACGTAATATGCAGACGGCTTGTGCACCCTTCCCAGCTATGTATTCAGTGTGTTGGCGCCAGTTAAGAGATACATGATAAATTACCCAAGATATTTAATAGATTCGACCTGTGGTATGTCCTCAGAATGGTAAATTAACGAGATGTTCACAGGGTACTTCAAGGGGAAGACAAGAAGGGCACGTTAATTTGGATTCAGTGAGAAGTAATTGTCATCAAGCCAGTTCTCCAGGTGTAAAGATAAGACTTCAGGCGGTCGTAAAACGTTTCAATGGTGTCTGCCGTTGCAAAGAAAGCGATATCGTCTACATAAACATAAGTTGTTATGTCCTGGTTACGTGGCATGGTGCTCATTATAATAATAAATAACGCCAGGGACAGCCCTGAGCCTTGCAGTTCTCCTCTCGCTTGTGTGGGCATAGTGTATTAAAAGCCACCTTTGAAACAATAAAAGTTCCTATCCAAAAAGAATTTGCGAATCCACGTTACTGTGTGTGCCGGGCAATTGAAGGATTCCAGTCAATCTATCAGAATATGATGCTGTATACAGTATCGTATGCTTTAGCGATATCTAAAGTAACTAAAGCTGCATATTTGTTGTCCGTCAGGTTAACTTTATACGACTATCTATATCAACATGCGCATTTCATATGGAACACCCAGCCCTGAACGCTATTTGACAGGGGCTTAGAATTGACATTTTGTCAATAAATCTATTGATTCGAGTATGGATAATTCTCTCAATCAATTTCACCAGATTTTACGTCAAGGCAATTGGCCTTATATGTTGTCCAATATGTACCTGTCGTCTTCTTTCTTCAGCAACAGTATACTTTTAGCTAGTTTCCATTTCATGCGGTACCCATGAGTTCTTCAACAAATAATTACCAATATCTAAGAGCACTTTAGGCGATTCTTGAAGTAAAGCTTTTAACATTGAATTTGTAGTTTCATCTGGTCCAGGAGCGGTCTTTGGTAAACAAAGTACAGTTTCAGACAATTCAGATACGGAAATTTCTATAAATTCATGCATAGATACCCGCATATTTCAAATAGTAGAGAGATTTGTACTAAAGCGACGTTCTAAAGTTTTGGCTACCCCTTCCAACGAGGCGTTATTCTCATGCGGCGTCAAAATACATAATTTTAATGTTAAGGCTATTGGCAGTACTTTCTTGGCCACAGATGCGCGAACAGAGCACGCTTATTGTTTGATTTTGAAAGATAATCGAAATGTCGACTGTCATAGTCTTCTTTCGCGCGTTTAGCATCTGATATTAGCCTAAAGATAATAATGTTACTCGTTTTCTTTAAAATATTCAACACTCCTACTCTCTCTCTCTCTATCTGTTTGTATGTGTTCGTGCTAGCGTGCGTGCGTGTGTGTGTGCGTGCGTGCGTGCGTGTGTGTGTGTGTGTGTGGTGTGTGTGTGTGTGTGTGTGTGTGTGTGTGTGTGTGTGTGTGTGCGCGCGCGCGCGCGCGCACGCCAAGCTGAAACATTGCGTAGGTGGAGGTTCTGCATCCTCCCCTAACTGTGGCTTACACCAATGTTTTATTTGTCAGATTTGCCACTGTGTCACACAGAATCCCACACCAAATGATGTGGTTATAAGTCCCTTGAGTCAGCAAAGCTTAACAATAAACATTTCTGTAATATGGGGTCAGACCATTTAGCGACTATATAGACTGGCATCCTATTTTATTACGTTAGCTAGGTTATCCATGAAACGAACCCATTAAAACCAATACCATTCGGCTTCAAATAAATAATATTTACGGCAGAGCTTGTATTCTATAGCTTTGAGAACAAGAACTCAAGCGTTGCTTTCTCGCGTCCCGCAAACTTATTCCATTCTTATTGCATCGATATCACAACATCACTGTGGTACGTGAACGCGCTAGTTTTAGAGGAATAAATCTACTTAAATGGTTACAACTATGCTTGGTTGGTCTTGACCGTTTCTGTACATCATGCCAAAATAGCGCGAGCTACGGTAGAAGGGCAGGAATGAGACGGTGATGTATTTCACATGCATGATTACACACACAAGGAGAACAGGTTGTGTTAACGCACAACCATTTCCTAATTTTAACGCAAGAAATAACTTGAATACTGGTTGAGAAGTAACGTGCCTCCTCCGTATACGTTTGTGGCCTTGTTGTTTCTGCGTGTCTTTCAGACTCTAGCATTTCCGAT